>JBANSL010000003.1:80647156-81134656 GCA_037127255.1 Persicaria tinctoria | reverse complement strand
TGCTTAGGGCTGCCATGAAGGCAGCTTCTGTGTGTTTTAGCGAGGGTGTTGGGGATGATGATGAGCTTCACACACCGGAGCTTAACCTCCGTCAATGCCGTAAGAAGATTTCTGATGGGCATTTCACAGCTGCTATGAGGGTTCTCTCTTCTTCTGGTGTTGCTCCTTACTCTGATTCTACTTTGATTGCGCTTCGTGACAAGCACCCTGCTGCCCCCCCTCCTCCTTGGCCATGTGGTTTCGCCCCTCAGCCTTCTATTATTGCTTTCCCGCCCATGGTTTTGGATTCCATTAGGAGTTTCCCGCGTGGTACTTCTTGTGGTAGGGACGGGCTCAGGGCCCAGCATCTGTTGGATTGTTTGAGTGGTGCGGCAGTTGCTGTCTCTGATGAGCTCCTTGTTTCCATTACGGGTGTGGTGAACATCTTTCTGGAGGGCCGGTGTCCGTCTGTTCTCGGGGAATATGTTGCTAGTGCCCCTCTTACTCCCTTGGTCAAACGGGGGGGTGGTATCCGCCCAATTGATGTCGGTACGATCTGGAGACGCCTTGTGTCTAAGGTGGGTGCTTTCTTGGTTGGGCCTCAGTTATCGGGGTATTTTAGGGACCTGCAATTCGGAGTTGGTGTTTCTGGAGGTGGTGAGGCTATTCTGCATGCCTTGAATAGGCTCGTAGAGTCTCGTGGTTCTGAGATGGGTCTTTCTATGCTGTTGGTGGACTTCCAAAATGCTTTCAACTTGGTTGATCGCACTACTATGCTTTTGGAGGTCCGTCGTCAATGCCCTGGCCTCTCGGGTTGGGTCGAGTTCTGTTATTCTCGCCCTGCTCGGCTCTACTATGGGGAGCACTGCCTTTGGTCTTGTCAAGGGATTCAGCAAGGTGACCCCCTAGGTCCATTGCTCTTTTCTTTGGTTTTGCATCCTCTGATATGCAAGATCCGAGACTCATTTGATTTATGCTTGCAGGCTTGGTATTTAGATGACGGTACTATTGTAGGGGACTCTCTTGTGGTTAGCCAGGTTCTTGATATGATTGTGTCTGACGGTCCTGCGTTTGGGTTGCACCTTAACGTGGATAAGACCGAGGTCTTCTGGCCGGTTGTGGATCCTAGGTGCTTGGTGCCTGGTGTTTTCCCTCCCCTCATTGCTCGGCCTGTTTCCGGCGTTACGGTTTTGGGTGGTCCTGTCAGTACTTGCCCCGTTTACAGTGCTGAGATGGTTGCGACTCGGGTGGCCAAGACCATCGAGCTTATGGACCTTGTTGCCAAACTCGAGGATCCACAGAGCGAGCTGCTTTTGATTCGGGCTTGTTCAGGTATCTCTAGACTCTACTTCACCCTGCGTACTTGTCCGCCAGGTGCCGTTGTCCAAGCTCAGTCTACTTTTGACAGTGCCCTCCGTGTCTGTTTAGAGCGTATTGTGGCTGCTTCTGGACCCGGGTTTGGTGATTGGCAGTGGAGGTTGGCTACTCTCCCGTTTCAGTACGGTGGGCTTGGTGTTTATGCTGTTGGAGACGCCATGCATTACTCTTTTCTGGCCTCTCGTATGCAGTCTTCTGGGCTGCAGTCCTCGCTCCTCCGCCTTGCTGGGCTGCCCTCGGGTGAGGGGCCCTCTTTCGACGCTGCATTGTGTGACTTCAATGGTCTTACTGGTTCTGAATTCAGTCGTGATTCTTGCGAGTTCGCTGCCCCCAAACTAATGAAGAAATTGGCAGATGTGTACTTCGCCTGGATTGTGGCTTCTTCTGAGTCAGCTTTTTCATTGACCCCGAGGCAGGTGGTGTTGTGGAGGTCTCAACATGGGCCCCATTCGTCTGATTGGCTCAGAGCCGTTCCTATTCCGGGGCTCGGTCAGACCATGAATGGCAGGACTTACAGGTCTGTACTCTGCTATCGTTTGGGTATCCCTTTATTTCAGCCTGGTCTTCCCTGTTCTGCATGTGGCCGGGTTTTTGAGGCTGATATTTTTGGGGATCATGCCGTGTCGTGTTCGAGTTCCGTTGGGATCAAACATCGGCATAATCTTGTTCGTGATACCCTCTTTGACATTTGCTTCCGTGCTGGGATCTCCTCTGGGAAGGAGGTGGACATTGGTGTTGTTGACAGTCTTGGTGGACCCCTTAGGCCCGCTGACATTCTACTTTACTCTTGGGATCGGGGTCGGGATGTGTGTGTTGATATCACTGGTTCTTCCCCCCTCACTCGGACTTGCTTGGCTTCCTTCGCTCTTGGACGGTGTGTACTCGACGTTGCGCGGCGTAAGTGCACCAAGTATCGGGATGTGTGCTCTTCTGCTGGTTATGGGTTTTTGCCTTTTTCTTTCTCCTCTTTTGGTGAGTTGGATGGGGATGCTGTTGCGCTGTTTGGACGGATCCGCTCTTTCTCTTTAGCCTTAGATTCTAGTTCTCGTCTAGCTGCTCATATTTTTCCCAGAGTTTGTTTTTCCATTGTTAAAGGGGTTGGTGCGCAGCTTGTTTCTCGAGTGTCTGCAAACTTCTTGTAAAACATTTGTCTGCTTTTTATAATAATAATAATAATAATAATAATAAAATAAAATAATAATAATAATAATAATAATAATAATAATAATAATAATAATAATAATTATTATTATTATTATTATTATTATTATTATTATTATTATTATTATTATTATTATTATTATTATTATTATTATTATTATTATTATTATTATTATTATTATTATTATTATTATAAAAAGAGATTACAAGAAGTTAGTGGGTAGCCGAGATACTATTTGGGCTCCCACTCCTTTAGCGATAACGAAGCTAAGTCTAGTAAAAATATAAGGTGCCGCACGAGATAAGCTGCAGCCGAGATATTATTATTATTATTATTATTATTATTATTATTATTATTATTATTATTATTATTATTATTATTATTATTATTATTATTATTATTGAAGTACTAAAGTATCTACATGAAATTAGATCGGAGTCGGCTAACAAGCTGAGCCCCGCGTCCCTTTTGAATATTAAAAGCAATCTTAGTCAAAGTGTGGCAAAAACCTCTACTATATCCAGTGTTCTAAAAATCGCGCCTAGGCGGCGCCTAGGCGCTAGGCGGGACGGGACCTAGGAATTTTTAAGCCTAGGCGGAAATTCGTCCAAGAACCGCCTAGGCGCCGCCAGGGCCCGACTAGTCCCACATAGGCGCCGCCTAGGCACCGCCTAGTCCAATGATTATTCAATTTGCGCTTCTAAGCATATGATTAGTTGACTTAGGGTTTTTTATCCCCCATGTCGGGATGCATTTGCTTTTCAATCGAACTTATAGTTTTGGATTTTAGGAGGTTTAGAATTGTTAGTCAGACATGTACTTTTGCATTTATTTACTTTAGTGTTAGTTAACTACTAAAAATTTGGGTTTATGAGTGATATTATGGATTATTATTACATTATATGAATTATTGACAAGTGTTATTCTTCAAAATATAAGGAAATAATCAAGTTTGTTCTAAGTCCGCCTAGGCGCCGCCTAGTCACCCGCCTAACCGCCTAGGTGCTAGGCGGCCACCCACCTCCTAGCGACCGCCTAGCGCCTTTTAGAACATTGACTATGTCGAGGTACCCCCTTAGCGACATTACACACCCGCTTGAGAATCTCCATAGCATCATCCTACATCACACACCCGCTTGAGAAGCTCCATAGCATCATCCTCTAAATCACCAATAGTGGAAAACGAGAATGGCAGAAAGTGATAGCTTTTGGCCCTACAAACATCTTCGTACTTTTTAAGTGGGGCCGGGTTTCAAAATTATCAAATAATATATATGATGAATGTTAGGCTAGGAACATATTGATTTTGTTTGTCTAGAGATAAACCAATAAAATGTAATAAGTATATCTACTCTTTTTTTTAAACCAAGGTATTGTTATAAAAAAAAGGAATTATTGTATTACCTCTTGACGAATCCGTAAAAGAAAAAGTGTATCGCCCCCCACGTCCCTATGGGGGGATATTGTTGTGAGCCTATTTTGCCATGTTTTATAGTTACTTTTATATCGTTTTCTGCATACATTTCATACATTTGGGTTAAAATAATACAAAATATGTGTAGTTTATGTTTATTTGCAATATATGGAGGTCTACACAAGTTTTTGTTATATTTCGCAGAAATCAGACGCACTTTGGAGCTTAAAGGAAACTCATGGAGAAGCTAAGAATGGTGCAGCTGGAGAAAAGGCCATTTCTCACCATTCTTCGTTCTGAATCAAGCTTTGATGTCTTCATGAGAGTTGCAGCCCTCGGAAGGAGCTTTCCAACGCATGGTCATATGCATCAATCCGACGAACGAAGATTCGGAAAAGTGCATTTTAAGAACAGAGCAAAAAGCTGAGAGATTTACTCGATATCGAGTACTTTCACTCGAGATCGACCAAAAATGTCCAAGGAGTGCCTGGTCGAGGAGGAGCTGATCGAGAAGCCGAAGACGAAGACATGTCGGGTTACACTCTACTTGAGATCGAGGAACCCGGAAGCCGGCACCCGAGCAATGTCGAAGAGAAGTTGCTCGACAACAAAAGGAGGCCAGAACGATGAGCCACCCAACTCGATATCGAGTAGGGGTACTCAAGATCGACGACACCTAGGAGCCCTATCCGAGCCAGTCGAGCACCAGCAACCCGAGACACCGAGCCAGCCGGTCGACCAACACTTCTACTCGAGATCGAGTAGCCTTACTCGAGATCGAGGAAGCCTCCAGAAGCCGCATAACGCGTTTTGATCTATCCTACTCGGATTGGGATTCCTTGGGGCCGAAGATTGCCGAGTTATATCCGATTCTATCAAGTTACATCATCAAGGAGAAGATTTATCCACTTAAAGACTTTAGATATAATTTCCCTTTTTAGATTTAATTATGTTGTTGCTTTTATTTATCATTAAGCCTTTTAGATATAATTTTAGATATAGATAGGTGTTTCTATCCTTGAATAGCAAGGTTTCGAAGCCTATAAATAAAGCCCATGGGGCTGATTTATATTCATTCAATTTAAGTAGGAGAAATAGTAGTAGAGAGAGAAAGGGAGGCCGAGTGGAGCAAATGAGTAAGTTGGCTGAGGAGTAAGTTGGCTGAGATCATATCCACTGAGAGGGCAAAAAGGAGTAAGTTGGCTGAGGATATGGAGGGGCTGTGAGCTCAACTTGATTCGTCCCAACAGGCCCTGACCACACTGCAAGCTAACTCTGAGGCCCAGAAAAAGGATTTCGAAGGCCAGTTGTTAGCGGCAAATGAAGCGAGAAGTAACGCGGTCCTGGAAGCCAACCGTCGTAAAATAGAGTTAGAGCGGTATCAGTCCCGAACGAACGGTGATATCGTTTTATCTTGGTTGGATGTTCCACATAATCGTACCAAGTTATTGGACGATTGGCTGAAGACTCCTAATGGCCTGAAATTCATGAAGAGCGCTATTCCTGAGTGGTTGAATGAAGAGGCTAGTCAAGAGTTCATCCAAAATCGTTACAGAGACTGTTTCTACATTGGGATGAAAGCCGGGATTCATCAGAGCGTGAAGAAATCCGCGTAGACCCCAGGTGTTCCTCTTCAGCCATTCTCCCCTAGAGAAGATCGGGAGGACTGGAATTTGGTGGATGACGAGTACGTGGATTTTAGTGGCGACGGTTTGTAGGCTTTCGTTCCTACCCCCCTAAGTGATCTTTGTGTTTCAAACAATCTTTGATACTCTTGTTAGGTGTCTGATTTTGGATTGTGCTTTGTTTTGTGTTTCGTGGTATGTCCGCGTCTACAAAACTTGGTTCGCGATGCTAGCCAATGACAGTCCTGTTTTAACTTCAATATTTCTTTAGATGACAAGACATTTGGGAACCTCGCCCTCAGGGCGTTTTAGGTTTTCATTCGATGATTCTTTTTTATACAGGCTCTTTATTCGACAACTAAGGTTTTTTGTGAGGGGTACCCTTCCTTCAGGAAGTATCATCGCTGCCTTCACCTTTAGAAGAGTTTTCTCCCGAAGGCACGTAGCTAGCTTTTGAAACGCGCGCTGCCCAGGTACTTGAATATGACGACCCCGCCCACATGGACGTTTCTTGACCTTGTGAATGCGCTCCATCCCTAGGTGAGCCAGAGCACTCCTACTTCGTCTCTCTCTATTAGGACGCGTATCCCCCTCCTCCCGGACCCGTTGGTTAGAGTTATTCTTTCGACTCCTGGTAACCCATACTCCTCTTCGAAGAACGCGGGCAGAGGCTATAGTTGTTTGGAGGGGATTATTAGTCGCGAATAAGAATATGAGGATTAATGGAGAGGTTTGATGTACATTACCGTTCTTTGCGGGAAAGAAGTGTTTTGAATCCAGCGGAGGAAATCTCTTGAGCGGCCACCGCCTGCTGCCATATTGTTTCTTTTTGGAGTTTTTGGTATTTTTTCTGATAGAAGGTGTTTCTCGGGGTTTCTCTGGTCCTTGGCTTTTATAGAGGGGCTGATATGGCCATTGTTTCCCTATTCGTCTGATTTTTTCATTCAATGTGGCCGCTGTTTTGTTTTCTTTCAGAATCGTTCCTTCCCTAGGTCTCTAGGGAAGGAAAATCAGTTAATGAACACACAACAACTTTTCTGACTTAAAGCTAGTGCCTAGAGAATGATGACTCCTTTATTTCTTTAGATAAGAAAAAACATTTATTGGTTACAGGGTACATCGGAACTCGCGACGCATTCACCTTTTTCGCTTTGGAGCCCCGGAGTTCTTGTGGGCTCGTGGAGGCTTCTGGTGGGCCTTGGATTTGGGAGGGCTCATGTCTGTTGGGCCGAGCTTCTTTTGGTAGTCGGGGGTTGGATCCGGGTAGGACACGTATACCTCAAAGTGGGACTCCCCTTCGTAAACAAAGAGAAGCGAGCATCCCATGACTATTCGGTTAGAGAAAACGAAGTCTGGCCACCCGTCGGTGAACCAGTAGACCCCGTCCGCGTCCTTCTCAACATCAACCTCGAAATCCTAGCAAGTGGTCGACCATATATAAACGAGCCGGAGTGTCTCGCCCTCTAACTGCTCGAATATCCGAGGTAGAGGCAATGTCTATAAGTGCTCCTCCTTGGTGACGAAACGGTAGAAAGCACGAGTGTTTTCGGAGCTCATATTGGAGTTCCTTCGAGGAAGAAGTTTTTAGGTTTTAAGAGGTCTGACTATAATGTTTTCTTCCCCTCTTTTTATGGTGCTCCATTCACTAGGGCCGTCTGCGGCCAAGTGGTCTTTGGGGCTAGTGATCCTTGTTATACGTGGAAGTCCCTTAATACCCACGTTCTCTTTTTCTAGTCGACTGGGATCCACGTGTTTTTTAGGGAGATTTAGAGTATTCTTCCCGTGTGTCCGAAGGGAAAAAGATCGTTATATGTGAGGCCCCGAAAGGTGCCATCTCTGTCCGTGGTTCGGAACGACCCTTCGACATAATTGGGATCGGTGATGTAAGAAAGAAATGTCCCTCATAATAGACATGGAATGATCTTTCACTTAATGGTCAAGGGCGAAACATAGCGTGGTCTTTGTAGGTTGGGCCTGGATCGGCCACGGAAACCTCGTATAAAACTTCTCGCCACGCTTTAGTAGTTCAGGGGGTGGTTTCCGGCCGCCCGCGGACATTCCATTAATCACGGGCTGCTGGCATTCATGGGTTTCTTTTGCTATGTAATCAGGTTGTCATGTCCCTCGATCATGCCCAAAAAAGGGGATCTTTTATTAATTATTAGATGTAACAGGAATACAGCCTTTTAAGGGTTCGACCCGTTTGAACCCGGCGCATTAAACTTAAAGAGAGGAACATGATACACGAGATAGAAATTTAAAAGCATTTTGTTCACACATTTACTTCGCTGTCTGGATCGATCACGTTGACTTCAAAGATGGAGGCCCTCACAAAAATCTCTAATGTTTTCAATTTAAAAGCATTGTTTGTGGGTGAGCCATTGATGAGAATTTCAATTTTATCCCGAGGCCCTCACAAAAATCTCTAATGTTTCACAGTCGAACTGAGTTCCATGGTCTGTGATGATGGCTTCGGGGACTCCAAATCGGCACACTAGGTTCTTCCACAAGAACTTTCTAACCTTCTTCGCGGCGATCAAACCAATTGTTTCCGCTTCTACCCATTTGGTGAAATAGTCCACCAAGGCGAAAGGGCAGGCCCCATAGATGCTCTGAAGCGGTTCGGCGGGTACATTCTTCAAATTTCCATGCTTTTGACACGCTTCGCAACTGCGCACAAAGCTCTGTACGTCTGTTCCGATAGTGGGCCAGTAGTACCCCAGCCTCAAAACTTTGGAGGTTAGATCAATGAGTATAATGAGGCAATGCTGTCCCGCACGTTCCCATCGACTCTGACCGGCATCGCCCTAACTTGGTTTACCAACTTGTCGCAGAACTCGATCGCTAGTTTCATCCAGCTTTCCCAGGTCTTCAAGTCCCATTTTGGGAGCTCGCGATCAAGAAAGAAAACCATGCTGGACCCAGAGCTAGAAGGTTTCATCGACACTCTGGCGGGGGGACCGTCAATCTCAGGAATAAGTCGGCAAGAGAGAAAGAATTATGAAAGGGAGGCAAGACAGCCTCCATCAACCGCAAGCCAAAAGATCGCGTTACAACCACATCCAGAGATAATTTTCACCGCAGCAGATGCGGAAGAGGTCCGCATGCCACACGTGGATCCGCTAGTGATCCACGCACAGATTGCCACGTAAACCGTGAAAAGGTTTTTCATAGACACAAGGTCGTCAGTGGATATACTCTCGTGGGAAGCATTCTCCCAGTTAGGCGTGTCAGCGACGGCTTTAAGGCCTTATGTCTTGTGTTGGTTTTATCTATACGGTTGATGCCGCTGCATTGACATTGCACCATATTAACAAGCATAATGTCTTAAATAAAAAATGGGCTGGCTTTTTTATCCCAATACTGGGTTTTGGCGAAAACTCATTGTCTATGTGCAGCTTGATGATCGAGCTGTTGATGCTGTTATGAACAAGTTTTTCTAAAACTACAAAACCGGGTGCAAGTATTTGGGACGAAAAGACAGTTTAAGGTGCGAGATTTGAGTCTCTGCTCTAAATGCTTATGCTTTTCCCACATTACTGATCAAGGAGTTACTTTGTTCTGGCTCTCAAAATTTTTAATTCACTTGATTTATGTTGTTTCTTCTCTCTATAGGTCAAGGACAGCTGGAAGTTCAAATTCTTTAAATCCAATCACTACGAAACAAGGCCGGAACAAAATTGGAGACTTTGGAAAACTGCAAACAAATAGTCAACTTAAACTATCAAAGTGAAATATAGTACTTAATTTTTTTGCGCCTAGTCTTATAGGAGGCCTCGCCATAAGGTGAGGGAAATCCCTACTCCACCGCTTGGCTTGAGTAGGACAAGATAGGACTCCTTACTAAGGGAATGTAATTGCATTAAGGGACTCAACGCTTAAGGGTTGGCTTACTCTACGTTCGATAAAGTAGTACATCAACCATAGGTCATATTGGTGTCATAGCTTCAGTTAGGCCATGAACTTTATCATGGCACGTTGATCACCTTTTCGGGGGATGAGGTGCTGGTGGCGGGCACTATCGAACTGACGGTGATTCTGGGCACCTCACCTCGCCGAAGAATGGAAAACATCACCTTCGATTCGCTGAGACGAGGAGGACTGAATTTGAATGCCGAGAAGTGTGTCTTCGGTGTCGACTCCAGAAAATTTCTGGGATTTCTTTGACTATCTTGTTTGGTAATACAGTGATGAGTTTTTCCATCCACCATCTTCCACCTAAAATATAATCACTAACAGTTTCATCGATGTTGTTGATTTGGGGGCAATCCTCCTTGGATTGCTGAGAGGAAGTTGTGATCCAATTATCCGTCCAAAATTTAACTGTGGTTCCATTTCCTAATGACCAAATTAGTCATGTCTTAAATTTATCACTTAGAGTTGTCAGTTTGGCCCATTTTCATGAACAATCACCACTTTTCTTGTATTCTAGGATGTTAGCTGAACGTAGATACTTGTGTTTAATGAGTGTAACCTAGACATTATCCGGTTTTGCCAATATTTTACATAGTAGTTTAATTTGAAGCGCTTCATTCATTTCTTTCGATTTCCTAAGCCCAATCCCCCCATATTTTTTTGGTCTGCAGATCTTATCCCAGCTAATAAGCGGGCGGTGTTGAAGATACTTTAACCGTGAGAGAGAAAATCCGGACGCTAGGCATCAAGGGTATGATCAAGAAATACGCCATAAAAGGGATCCAGTCTCTCCTATAAGGAAGAATGGGCATCGCGACGACCCCCAACGTCACTAGCAGGCTCGTAATCGCGACGATAGGGGCCACCCGGATGATAGAGGAAGTCACCGCCGGGCCTCGAGGTTCGAAATCCCCCGGGGAAGGGATGAGCAACAGCGTTACCCCCCAATGAATATGGGCAGGGGGAGAGGACGTTGGTGGAGAGGTGGTCGAAGAGGGCAGGGTCAACCTGCACAAGTATCGGTCAATCAGACCCCACGCCGTTAAGATTGCCCA
The DNA here is from genome assembly GCA_037127255.1 of Persicaria tinctoria. Lineage (NCBI taxonomy): Eukaryota > Viridiplantae > Streptophyta > Magnoliopsida > Caryophyllales > Polygonaceae > Persicaria > Persicaria tinctoria. The sequence goes on along the minus strand of JBANSL010000003.1, from coordinate 81,124,129 downwards.
GAAGAATCGCGGGTCAACCGAATCCGACCTCCTCTCTCCTCCTTCCCACCAGAGACATTCGGCCTTCGACCTCCTCCCTTCTCGAAATTAGGCCTCCGCCCTTCTACAAAAGTCGTCGACTGCTCTCCCTTCCTTCTCAATAGCGGAGAGGAAGGTGGGGCGCCATGGATGAGGGAAAGGTGAAAGAAGAGGAACCTGGATGGAGCGGAGAAGGAGCATAAGCCATGGATGAGGGAAGGCCGAGCGCCATCGACGAAGCGGAGAATTACAGAGCAGCGACAAGGTTTACAAATGAAACGCGGAACGAAGCCTCGTTTCATTCCATTTTTTAAAAAATATATTTTTTAATTTAGAAGTATAATTAAATCATAATAAACGCGGTTTCAAACCGCATTTTACCTAAAATTAATTATAAAACGCGATTTGAAACCGCCTTTCTTTCATGTAGTTTTTTTCTCCACCAAGATTTCACATCTTCTGAATGAAACGCGGTCTCACACTGCGTTTCTTTGACATCTCTGCAAATTTTGAATATTTTTGTAAATATTTTCACAGTGCGATTTTTTCCGTAAAATTTTATTTTTCTTTGAATATTTTGAAAAAAAATTCGCAAAATAGATAGTTTTCACCGAAAAAACAATTAAAAATTACAAATGGGAAGTTTTCATATGTGCAAATAAGTATGATTGAGTTATTTTCCATATAGATTAAATTTTGTAGTAATAAAACAAATAATTGTATCATTATAAGAAATTGGGAGGATATTCTTTCAAACTTTTCATCAAAGTAGTAAGAATGATGTCTTTCAATATTTTTTTTAAAAAAAGGGCATTCTTTTTCAATTTTTTTTTAAATATTCACAGAAAAATAAACTTGCATGGAAAATTTCGCACTTTGAAAATATTTACAAAATTGTTCAAATTTTGCGGGGAGAACAGAGAAACGCGGTCTGAAACCGCATTCCATTAAGAAGATGTGAAATCTGGGTGGAGAAAAAAAAAACATCAAAGAAACGCGGTTTCAAACCGTGTTTTATAATTAATTTTAAGTAAAACGCGGTTTGAAACCGTGTTTGTTCCCATTTGTATTTTTAAACTGAAAATATATTTAAAAAAAAAAAACAAGAGTGAAACGCAGAATCAATCCGCATTTAATTGCAAGCGTGCTCCTCCTCTGCTTGGCGCTCCCTCGTCCATGGCGGCGACGACGCCCCACCTCCTCACCTTCATTAAAAACACAAAGTATAGTTGATTTGAGAAAATCTTGTAATTGTAACTTGGATAGTTTAATTAAGAATGTAAAGTAGAGTTGATTTGAGAAAATTTTCAAGTTGTAATTTGGGAATTTTAAGAAAAAAAAAATATAAAGTTAGATGAATTGATGAAATATATATGACAATTTATAATTTTGAAAAGACATAAAAGGACCTTGAAATAAAAAATATATATTTTTAAATTCAAATATATAAGGGTAAAAAAATACTTTTATAAAAAAAAGCTGGAAATTACTTAAAAAGGCATGGTTAATATAAGATATGATATAATTTAGGAAAAATGATTCAAAATAATACCAATTATCACATATGAAACAAAAATAATACGAACTAAAAAGAGTCTCAAAATAATACAAACTATCCACCTATAAGCAAAAAATAATACAAACTTTAAATTAAACTAAAAGTAATACAAATTATGAGCTTTTAACTCAAAATAATACACCAATGACCTCTTGCCCTAGTGATAAGGGAGAGGTAACCCTTGCAAGAGGTCAAGGGTTCAAATCCCATTACTTACACTTTGTGTAATTAAGTGGGTGCTCAAGCCTTCATTGGCTTGGGTGAGCCTGCCTGGTGGCTTGCCGCCTGGCTTGCCCGGTTCGGGTCCTTTGCAGGCTAGGGCTCGGACCCGTGGGGGATTAGTCGACAACCTCGGAACCCCCACGTCATAAAAAAAAAGAAAAAAAGAAAAAAAGAAAAAAAGAAAAAAAAACTCAAAATAATACAAACTTTTGAAGTTGGACAAGGAGAAGAATCAAAACAAAACATTATTTACCAAAATTACCAAAATATGTGTATATAGTCACAATTTGCACAAATGCATCCCCTTTATTATTTTTTTTTTTTTTGACAGTAGGCAAGAAGTAGATCGATAAAGCGATCTTGAAGCCATCAAAAGATGGCTTGATAGACCCTACGCAGAGGGTCGCCAGTCAAAAGAAAAAAAAATAAAAAATCTAAATCTAACATTACAATTACAAGGAAAAGTTGAGAGATTGATTCAAGATGAGACATGCAAAGGTGTAATTCCATGTGAGCCTTTGTGTAGTTTAATCTTCACAGTTGTATCAAGATGAGGAGAGGCTACGGCTAGCTCCAGATTCGAGGGAGCTCCGCCAACGGGAGCAGAACACCAAATCATCAACCCAACCGATGAAGCTTGTGGTGGGGCACCCAAGTCGTTGTCGTAGCCGGCGGCAAGGACCGGAGTCTCGGCGGCGGCGGCTATGAATTTAAAGGTTGCATGCATGTTGAAAAAAGAAATTTAGGGAGATTTGGGGGTAAATTTTGTGGGAAAATTAGGGGTTGGATTTGTAAGCAATCTGTGACACAAATTAAGGTTTGGGATTTTGGTATAATTTTGTGGGTAATTGATAAAAGTTGGGGATCTGGTCAGATCTTCAACTTGGGGTTGATTTACATGGCTACATGCTGAGGAGAGGGGGAAGAGTAAATAGAGGGTTGGCCGGGAGGTTGGAGGGAAGTTCCAGACACTAAATACCTCGGAGTGGAAGGGTAGTCGCACCAGGCCGCCGGAGGGAGGGTTGGCGACACGGTAAGCGACTCTATAGAGGAGGATCGGAGGCGGGGGTCGTTGGCGGCGACGGCGGAGGCTTGGGCACGGCGTTGCTGAGGCGGGCCCTGTCGAGGATGGGTCGACAGTAGCGGACCATGAGCAAGACGAGCCGACAAGGCGCTGCGGCGGCTGAGCCTAGGGTTTGTGTTTGGATTGGGTTTGTGGGTTGGGTTTTTTGGGTGTTTGGAAGACAGTGGGGGCGGTGTCGAGGCCGACACCAGCGGACTGAGCCGCCGGGGTGGCGCCGGAATCGAAGGTGGAAGATGAGATTTGGGTGGTTTGTATTTTTGGGGGGTGGCTAGGGTTTTTCAATGAGAGCGTTCCATCACAGTTTTGTGTGTTGTTTCCCTAAAAATATAAAATCGCATCCCCTTTATTTTTAAATACACCAACCAAAACTACTATTTATTTATTCAACTTAACAAAAAACAACTTTTTATTTCAAACTAAATAAAATCACATCCACTTTATCCATAATTATTCAAAAAAAAAATAGAATCATATCCTAGAATTCATGTAATTTTGCATAATTTCTAAAAATTGGGTTGTATTATACAAAGTTGGACAACCAAATAGTGGGTTTGATGTATTTAAATTACAAAAGGTGGATTTGTGCAAAGTATGAATAATTATAGATTTTTTTTATAATTTTGATAAATAAAATTTTATTTTGAATCTTATCCTAATTGAAATTCAAAAGTTTGTATTATTTAAAGTCAAAATTTCATTGATTGTATTATTTTTGGTTGATTTTAAAGTTTGTATTATTTTTGGTTTATAGATGGATGATTTGTATTATTTTGAGACTTTTTTTAGTTCGTATTATTTGTTGTTCATATCTAATAGTTGATATTATTTTGAAAATAGGTATTTTTCACCCCAAAAAAAATTAAAAATTACAAATGTAAAGTTACTATTCATTTGAAAGTTCACATCAGGTTATTATGATTTTGAACTAAAACATTGTCATTTTATTTGAGCAAAAATATCATATGTTGAACTAACACTTCACCGTTTAAACTTAATATATACATAGTTTTAAGATGTTAAACTAAAAAATCTATCAAGGAGGGTCTAAATTACACACATAAGTTTATGACTCCGTCACAACTTATCGCAATTTATTAATGAATTTATGATTCACAAACTTAATTCATCACTTAATTCTAAATGGATACAACCACCATCAAATATATATTGAGAATGTGAGTAGCTGAGGCCAGCTAAGCTTATTGTACACACATTGAAATTATGCCACCCCATACCCCATAATGAAATTTGCTTATCACAAATATATACTCCGTAATAAGTAAGCACCCGGCACGTTTGTAAATTGTAATCCGTCGTCTTTTATTTGCTCGATCAAGGCAAACCGACACCACCGCCTCCTCCTCCTCCACCACCAATTCCGATACCTAATCCCCCACCGCCACCTCCTCCTCCTCCTCCTCCACCACCACCACCACCTCCTCCTCCTCCACCTCCTCCACCACCGCCTCCTCCTCCACCACCCCCACCGCCTCCTCCTCCTCCACCCCCTCCACCCCCACCACCTCCTCCTCCTCCAAGGCCAACACCTAATCCCGCACCAACGCCAAGGCCGACACCCAATAACTTAGCATGGCGGAAAAGGCGGTGGTTGGAGTCACAGCCAGCGGTTGTTGCTTGGTTCGCCGCTAGCATCCTTGCACTTATGGTGGTGGTGCAGCAAAAAAGGGCGCCCAGCAGAATAAAAACAAGCAAACTCGTTTTCATTTTCTCCAAATTAACTTAACTTATTCCTCTTAAAATTACTAAATATTGTAAAGAGTACGTGATTTAAGCAGATTGTTTGTGCTTTGTGTGAATGAAGTGGCGGGTCGACCAGGAAGCGTTATATATACTATAGAGTTGATATTATATTTCGTCCTCCTTTTCATACTGCATGAAAATCAACGTAACTAGCTAGTCAACACTTTTTGTTTACCAAAAAAAAAAGCTAGCTAGTCAACACTTTACCTACTTAATTTTGTATTTTTTTTCAAATCAAACGTTTCTTTATGATATATCGGGACTAAACTAATTACTACCTCCGTTCAGCAATACATGTCGTTTGACTTTTTGACACGTTTTTTAAGGAGCTAAAAACTATATAAAATATTAATTTTTAAGTAATTTTTTAATATAATATAAATACTTATTAATAATAAGTGCCGTATTATTAAAAAAAATTGTTTAAAATTTTAATATTTTGTATAGTTTTTAGCTCATTGAAAAACGTGTCAAAAAGTCAAACGACATCTATTTCTGAACGGAGGTAGTATTAATTAATTTGAATATTTGGATGTTTGATCTGTGGGCAGTGGTGGTTAAAAACTAATACCGAGTCAGATCGAGCAAATTTCTAGAACCGGTCAACGTCCCATATCCATATAAGCAAGTTGTTGAAATAATCCAATACACATGAAAGGCCAAAGTAGTAGGTGCATTTATAACTCATGTAACAATAAAGTATTTGTTAATAATAATAAAAAAATTATAAATGCATTCTCCGATAATACATATTTGCATATTTTTTTACAAAATAATATATAGTAGTAAATTACAATGAACGTCAATAAAGTTTAGAGAGAGGGCTCTCCCCTCTCTCTAGAATCCCAATTTCTCCTGTGTACCCAAGGGTTTCCACCCCTTTCTAATCCATTCTTTTGTGTGAAAATTTACTGTAATCATGTATTATGGCCTTATGGGTTTGGGGTTCCTCTATTGTTCACTGTTAATTTGAGAATCTCTTCCAGGGTTTTGGATGTTTTGCTGATCTGGGGTGATTCCGTCTTCCCCTCGTGTCTTTTTCGGTGGATCTGGTGTTCTTCATGGAGGTTCTTTGGCCTCTTGCTTTGATTGGCCGGATCTCCCTTGTTTTGGGTCTGTGTGGGCGGTTTGGGTTGGGTGTGTGGTCCGGTGGTTGTCGGCGATAGGCTCGCTGCTTCCTCCTGTCCTCCGCCTCTCCTCGTTCGCTTGTATATTCATCTTCGATTTGGGGTATCGACTCGCTGCCGTTGGTTGGCCTCCTGGTGCGTCGACTTGGGTGGGCTTGTCGCCGGTTGGCTCTCTGGTATTGGTTGCTGGTGGTTGTCGCCGGCGACTCTCAACCGTCCTCCTGGGCAATCCGTGCTGGCCAAGGCTTTGGTGGACTGCTTGGCGAGCACGCCTGTTGCTATCTCTGCAGGTCCTTGGCGTGCAAGGTCCAATTTTGGCCTTGGCGTATGGATATTATTAAAAAAAAAAAAAATCTTTTGTAGGTGAAATCTTTTGTGCTGGCCAAGTTTGGATATATATATATATATATATATATATAATTATGTGTAAATCCACCCAAATCCACCCGAAAGGGTTTGAGAAAATCCCGCAAGGGCTTGTCGATATTTTGTAGGTGAAAGCTTGTTGGCGTTTTGTTTCGAGCAGCTTGAGGCTCTGCTTCCGATGTTTCTAGGAGATCTTCTGCTTGGTTGAGGAGGGCGTGGAGTCTGTAGTCGGGTCTGGCTGGGGTCGAGGTGGTGCGCTCAGGGCGACTCCGTATCCGGGATAGTTTCCTTGGAGCTCGTCTGCACTACCCACAGGCGATAGTGTCCTGCTGTACTACTGGCCCGCGGTGCTACTGTTTCGGTGGTGCTTGGCTGCGTTCTTCGGCGGCTTCTTCAGCTTTTTTGGGTGTTTGGTCTTCTTGGAGCGTTTTGTAGTAGAGTTTTCTTCTGTTTGGTTCATTACGCATATTATCTGTATTTCTGGTTTTAGTTTGATCTGCTAGACGGTTCGCCGTCTGCCGACCTTGTCGGCCTATCGAAGAGTCAGGCCTGTCTGACCTTCGAATTTTTACCTAATCAAAAAAAAAAATATATATATATATAGTAGTATATTTTAGTGTAATTAATATCCTAATTAAAATAATGACTCTTTTAAAAAGAATGGAAGTATATATATTATTTTTCATTTATATTTTAAATAATTTTTTATTATTAAAAAACATCGTTAGTAATGTGTAACAAGGGTGGGACAGCAGTAAACAAAATAGGAACAGAATTAAGAAGAGGCTACAAACAGGGTATAAGGTAAAGCATTGGAGAGGTGAAGATAGGGAAATCCCCAAATGGGCCGAAAACAACGTGCTTATCATGCGCCCCTTTTCTCTTCCGTCAGAACTCCGTCTTCAACCCTAATGCTTGATCTGAAATCGATCATTCTTGTAATCCTCCTTTTTTCGACAATGATGCGAGTCGAGTTACTCTCGGTATCTCTCCCTATTCCCTGTATGAACCATGTCGAGGTCTCTGCCTTGGTTCAACAAGGCCAATCATTCCGATTTCCATTCTCTGGGCCTCGATGTCAAAAAATTAGTGATTGGAGTTCCGATAGGATGGTGTTCGAGCCTGTATCAAAGAATTTCAAAAGGCGGAGGAGGAGGCCCAGGGGCTGGACGTTGTGGAGAAAGCTTGTTTTGGGGTGCCTTGGTTGTTCCTGCTGCGGCTTGGTGTGCGGTTGGTGGAGTTCGTGGTGTTGGAGGGGGGTAAAGAAATCCCTCAAAATCAGGTAGCAGTTAGCTATTATTCTTCAATCTCCTTGCTTCCGAGAATCTAGCCTTCCTCACAATTTCTGGATTGTGAAGCTTTGTCATTGGAATTTTATTTTAGAAATTATAAAATCTACTAATCTCATGTTTAATCAAAGTCATATAGTGGCGCATTGTCACACCCACCCCCTGCAAAGGGCCTAAAAACAGTGGCTTGTTGTCACACCCACCCCCCTGCAAAGGGCCTAAAAACTGAGTTTTTACAACTCGGTATCAAAGTTAGCAGAAAAAAACGTTTTATCCATTACACTTCATGCTGTCCGAGTTGCTGTGGTTGGATATTGGTGTTTTACCGGTGTACTCACTGTCCTGGTGGCTCCTTGGCGGCCATGGTTTCGTCGATGTCCTACCCCTTGGATGTCGTAGACTATCAATGGCGCTCTTCTGCCTTCTGTAGACCAACGTCTTCTGTGTTCTGGGTCTTCAGTTGGTGGGCATCTTTGATGCTCCATAAACTCAGGTATCACCTAAAGCTACACCTTGAATCAACTTTTAACCAAAAAATCAGTGTCTCTCGCAGTTTGTTGTCTGAGAAGAAAGCTCTATGGTTTGTTGTACTAGGCTTTGTGAAATTTGTTGTTCATTCAGTCATTTTGTTCAGTTTATCTAAAACAGTGACTTTGAGTCTCACTCACATCCCTCTGAAGGGCCTAAAAACTGATTTAAAGCAACTTTTTAGTGTCATTCACTCTATGTTGGATTGCTTGTTGGTTTGTTTCAGTATCTTCTTACTTAAATTTGTTTGTTTCAGCTTGCGATGGCCCAAACTTGTGGCTTTCTCGCTGCTGTCAAGGTTTATGAACACAATCTACTATTTGTGTAAAAAAAAGAAATCTTGTCTTAGGAGATCTTCTCCTGCTGTTTTCCTAAGATATAATACAAAGTCCTTGTGTTCAGTAAAGGTAAACAATTATATGGTTTTTGTATTCTCAGCTGCTAGGTTCGGAATTCTCTTAGTGTACTATCTTGCTTTGGCGTGGTCTTACTTGGCGGGGAGGCTCTTATCCTCATCGATGTCGTATACTACTCTGCTGATGCTATTGCTATATATGCTCCCAAATGTTTTTGCTCTATGCAACCTTGTGTGCTCAATGTGAGCTCTCGGTTGGGGGAGGTTCACTGTCTTCTAATTTTCTAACTTGGGTCTTGTTCCTCAATCCGGGCTTGTCCCAAATTAATAACATTGTGATTTATATTGGCCCATTGCTTTATAATGATCCCACTTACCATCGTTTTAATAGTTATCAATTTTTAGTTAATGTTGTAAGTGACCGGTGTAATGCCCTTGTTTGCTTATTTCAATGGTGTTTTCGTGTAACTTATAACTACTTCTACTGGTCTGTCATTATCAAACCGTTCAAAACAAATTTATATTCTCAAATCAAACATATAGTTAAATTGTTTTTTGTTATGAGGACCTCCAACTCTCGTCCTCATATCATTGACAGTTATAGATGAAAATTAGCTATTGGAATTGTAGAGGTATAGGAAAAACTACATTTTGGATTGAGGTGAACACTTGGTGTAAAAATGAACATATACAATTGTTGGCACTAGCGGAAACTAAATCGGGAACCATTCTTGAAGAAAAGCTTTGGAAATACGCAGGTTTCAACAAGGCTATTTGGTCACCTGCTACTGGGCGGTCGGGTGGCCTTGGTTTACTTTGGAAAACCCACCAATTATCGAATGAAATCATTTCTGTAGAATTTCAATTACCGCAAATCATTGGTCTTAGATACGAAAATGTAAACGATAGTATCAAGACTCTTCTTCTATTTGTATATGCTCCCCCAGTCCCCCAGGAGAAGGATTTGTTCTGGGAAACATTATCTACAATTGTAAATGACTCGCCTATTCCGTGCATTGTTCTGGGTGCTTTAAATGAAATCTTATGCATTAAGGATAAGCTTGGTGGGGCGATGACTCGTCCTTCCAGGTTCGCTCGTCTGCTTCAATTCAAAAATGATTGTTCACTCGTAGATCTTCCAACTTTCGGGAACCCCTTTACCTGAAGGAAGAATCCTGATGAAGAGAATAACATTCGAGAAAAACTGGACCGAGTTCTAGTCCATCACCAAATCCTCCACAAATTACCTAATTTAATCACTCATAATGGGGCTTTTTCAACTTCGGATCACTGCCCCATATCTATAACTCTCGAGAGCGGTACAACGTTCAAAGCTCCTCCGTTCAAGTTTGAAAACGCATGGCTTCAACGGAAGGATTTTCGCAACATCGTCAAACATGCTTGGCGAGCAACATGTCTTGGGTCGAGTATGTTTCAACTTACTTTCAAACAAAAAATTCTTAAGAAAAAAGCTAAAGAATAGAATAAATATACATTTGGGAACATTTTCCGTCAGTTACATTTGGTGGAGAATGAATTACTTAAAATTCAATCATCTATAACGACAAATAACCCACAAAGAACCAATAGTAAAGAAACTTGTTTGCTAAGAAAAAAGGAAAAGCTCCTCCTATTTCAAAAAACTTTCTAGAATCAGAGAACTAAAACAAAGCATCTCAAGCTTTCAGATTCTAACACTTCATATTTCCACCGTGTGGCCTCTAGTCGTAGGCACAGGAAACAAATCCGCAATATAACTACTACTGAAGGTACTTTAATTATAGGAGAGGAAAATGTTAGAAACGAAATTAAAAATGACTTCGAAAAAAGATTTAAACAAGAATCTATTGATGATAGACTTCTCAATGAAATGCTTAACCTAATCCAACCATCGATTTCTATAGCTGATAATGAATTCCTCATTCAACACCCTTCCAATAGTGAAATTAAATCTGCAGTGTTTAGTTTAGGGAACAATAAATCCCCAGGTCCCGATGGATTTCCTGCCGAGTTCTACAAGAAATATTGGGATATTGTTGGTGTCTCTATTATTAGAGCGATAAAGGGTTTTTTCCACTCTGGTAAAATTCTCAAACAAATAAACCATACTTTTATATCACTACTTCCAAAGAGGGATAACCCTTCCAATACTAGTCATTATCGCCCAATCAGCTTATGTTCCACGTTATATAAAATCATTTCAAAAATTTTGATAGAAAGAATCAAAAAAATTATCGGTAAACTAATTCATCCACTACAAGGTGCCTTTGTGTCTGACAGGGCCATCCAAGACAATGTCCTAATAGCTCACGAAATCTTCCACTTCTTCAGATCGCGTAAGGGCTGCGAGGGATGGTTGACGATAAAAGTAGACATGGAAAAAGTGTACGATAGAGTAGACTGGAGCTTCACAAAAAACGTTTTAGAAAAATTCGGGTTTCAACCTACATTCATTGCGTGGATTATGGAATGTATTACAACTGTTTCCTTCTCGGTGCTAGTCAACAACGGCCCTACGGATATGTTCTTCCCCTCTCGTGGTCTGCGTCAGGGAGATCCTCTATCCCCTTTCTTGTTTATTTTAGGTGCAGAAATTTTAGCTCGAAAACTCTCAGCAGAGACAAATGTGGAAAACAGTCTAATAGGTTTTTCTTTCGGTAGAAGTGGCCCTCGGGTCCCTTTTCTATCTTTTGCCAATGACATCATTATTTTTACAAGAGGCAGCATTGTTGCGGGTCAGAAGGTTAAAGAAATAATTGATACATATTGTAAAGTTTCCGGACAAAAAGTCAATTATCATAAATCTAGCTTCCAAGCCACAAAAAGCATTTCGAACTCCAGGATTTCAGAGCTTAGTAGTTGTTTAAGTATTACACATGAAAACTCATTGGAAAAATATCTCGGATGTCCGATCATTAACGGTAGAGTTAACAAACACACCTTCGAAGATATTATCTGTAAATCTAAAGAACAAGTAAGTAAATGGCGCGCTAATGCTCTATCACAACAGGGTCGTGCAATCCTCATTAACACAAACTTATCAGCCAAACCGTTGTATAGAATGAAAAAAAATTTATTACCCTCATCAATACATAAAGAGCTCGACCAGATTAACAGAATGTTCTTTTGGAATAAAGATCTTCAATACCGCCCGCTTATTAGCTGGGATAGGATCTGCAGACCAAAAAAATATGGGGGGATTGGACTTAGGAAATCGAAAGAGATGAATGAATCCCTGCAAATGAAATTACTATGGAAAATATTGGCTGAACCTGACAATGTTTGGGTGTCTCTAATCAAACACAAATACCTTCGTTCAGCTAATATCCTTGAATACGAGAAAAGCGGAGATACTTCTTGGCAATGGGCCACACTGACAACTCTTATAGATAAATTTAAGACATGACTTATTTGGTCAGTAGGAAATGGAACGTCTATCAAATTTTGGACGGATAATTGGGTTTCAACCTCCTCTCTGTTATTTAGGGAGGACTTCCCCCGCATTAATAACATAGAGGAAACGGTTAGTGACTATATCTTAGGTGGTAAATGGTGGACGGAAAAACTCAGCAACGCTTTACCAAATGACATAGTCAAAGAAATCTTGGACATTCCACTTCCCGCTTCTCCTCTTGAAGATAGTTTATATTGGTGGCCTGATAGGGCTGGTTGGTTCACCACGTCGAGTGCATACAAATTAATCACAGCTGAATCCTCATTGAACATTGACAATAACGCTTGGATATGGAATTTGGATATTCCACCTAAGATCAAAAATTTTCTATGGAAAGTTTGTCAAAATGGCCTCCCAACTTCCGCTAGGCTTGCCCAACGTGGGACTTCTGTTCCTTCCACATGTAAGTTGTGCAACTGTGCAGTTGAAGATGTCATTCACCTCTTGCTAGAATGTCAATATGTGCGCTCTCTCTCTTTCGTATACCTGCTCAGGTAAACTCAACGATATCCAGTATGATAAATCATTCACGGGAGATAAAACATACTCCCTCCGTTCAACAAAACTTGACGTTTTACTATTCATGCACGCTTTTTTAGGAGCTAAAAACTATATAAAATATCTAATTTTTTAAATAATTTTTTGAACAATTTCGTAGTTATTATTAATAAGTACAAACTTGTTAAAAAAAAAATTTTATAAATGAATATTTTGTATAGTTTTTATCATTCTAAAAAAGCGTGCATGAATAGTAAACGACAAGTTTTGTTGAACGGAGGGAGTATCATTTTGTTCATCGGAAACAAGCTTTCTTCCGTTGCCAAGGCGGAGCTTGCCTTTGCTTGGTGGACGGCTTGGTATATTCGAAACCAACTTGTTTTTAGACAAGTACCCATGCCTCATAGAGACAAGTCATTGCGTAGTATTAAAACCCATAAGGAAAATTGGAGTAAAACTTCCCGCTTCGAGTGTAGCTTGGACGAGGAAATCCCCTTACGCACACAAACCCCCAAGCACCCTAGGACGAAAAGAAAGCAAGCTAACATTACATGGCGCAAGCCTCCTAAGGGAACTTTCAAACTAAATTTTGATGGATCCACAATTTTCAACAATGTCAGCTCGGCTGGCGCTATAATCCGGGACTAGGAAGGTCGACCGATACACATCTGTTATCAAAACCTTGGAACTCAAAGCCCCTTGAAAGCGGAAGCTTTGGCTCTTAAACTGGGAATCAACCAGGCTCTACAACTCCGTATTGACAAACTCCACATTGAGGGAGACTCTCTGATAATCATAAACCACCTAAATAAAAAATCTAAATGCCCTTGGGAAATTGAACTGATCTTATCAGATGTTATACTTTTACTATCGACTGTGAAAGAAGTGTCCTTCTTTCATTTTCCCCGTCTAGGCAATAGAGTGGGGGATAAGTTTGCACACCTTTGCCACTCTGCCTGGGTTGTCGATATTCACAATGATTCTTGTCTATTAGACCTCATCCGTAAGGATGCCATCGGGTAGAGCTCGCTCGCCCGAATTTTTTCCTAATCAAAAAAAAAAAAAAAATGGAGAGGTGAAGATGTTGTATGATCGATGTCCCTTTTGTACGTGGCACAACGGTTGAAACGAAGAGCCACCTATGGTTCGAGTGTGTTCCGGTTCATGACACGCGAAAGCTGGTGTGGATGTGGGTGAAAATTACACATGAGGAGGGGATCGAGTATATATTGAAGGCTGGACGATGACTTGGTTTACCCGGGAGTTGACAAGGGACCGGTGAAGCATTATGTTCCTTTCCAAAGGTAAGTTGTTAGCTTTCTCAGTCCTTATATATTTCACTTGGTTTGCTAGAAATATATAGGCTAGCTAGGATTGTATTCCATAGAAAACAATTTAATCCCAAGGATTGTGCTACACGCATTGTTGAATCTTGTAAGAGTCGACTCCCATTTAAGTGTAAGACACTAAATGAGAAAAAGTGGCGAGCCCAAATGCATAGATGATGGTGTAGAGGGTAGGAGTGGAGAGACGAGAATTAGAACAATTGTATAGAGAATTTTGTGATTTTGGGGAGGGGGGCGATTTTGGCCCTAAGAGGCTGCAATATTCTTTTTGTTGAGAATATGAATATGAGTTGTGGGATAGATTTCACATTGATTAAAAAATGAATCCAAACTTTGTATATAATTGGATATATAGTCTACGTACTCCTTCTAACACCAATTGGTTTTACGATAGAACCACATGTCACTCGGCTTGATTAGTGTTTGGGCGTGTAACGTACCCCCACGTCGTATGACCCACCATGATTTAATTAATACTTTTACACTAGACTTCTAGTTCAGTGTACGTCTTTTGTAACCATGTTACACCCTTTTGCATATATTTACTGCTTCAGGGTGGTACGATAAATCCCTTCTCAATGCTAATTGAGTTTAAATAATATATATGTTTCTACACCTTGTGTTACATTTAATTATTTTTCATATATATAATAATTATATTATAAAAAATAATAATTATTATTTTATAAAATAAATTTAAATACTAATTTCTAAAAATAAAACTCATAAAAAATACATTATATATACATATCTAATTTTTTTTATAATATAAAATTATATGCAAAATAATTAAGATGTTAGCTAGCTAGTTGGTATTTGGTTTAGGTGGGCCATGTTTTAAGATGGAATTCAGAGGAAGGCTCCAATGGGCAGTGGGTTCGGTCCATATGCACAAAGTCTACACCTTAAATTACAAACAAGTTGCATATGTAAACAACACCCTAACAACGTACGTACGTTGGTTATTTGGGTACGTCGGTACGTAGAACTACAGTGTACACAGGTACTAGGGTGACATTTGAAACCTCAATATTGAAGAACACAAGTAAGCTATCGACCATCTTAATTAGGTTTGCCAAGCGTGTTTGACTATATATGAGGTGATAGGTTGTTAGATTGTCGTGTGTGTGTGCGCGCGCGTGGAGTACTGTAGAACTTTCATTGTGCTTCCTTGTTACTCATATGTGTTCATTCCTATTGATGAATGTTTTGCTAACTATATGTATGCAAATATTGCTCTCATGATGTTAGGTTGTTTATCTGGACATTACTATTTATTAGCACATCATATGATCATCTTACCATATTTGACCTTATGCTATGATGACCTTAATAATGAGTATACAGGGGCGAAGGCAGCAAGTTGTTCAGGGGGGCTCATGGGTTGAAAAAAAAAATTGAAAAATGAGGGTAAAAGGGGGTTTCGAATCCAGGACCTTCACTTACCCCAGCCGACCCTCCAACCACTTGTGCCAGAATGTTGTATTGTATCATTAATGCCCTCTTTTGCTATATACGTAGTATATAAGACAAATGTAATTTTATGTTTTTTAATTTCCGGGGGGCTCGAGCCACCGCATGCCCCCTGCCTCCGCCCCTGATATATATATATATATATATATATATATATATGGGTCGTGTGATTGTACTTGATCTTCTATACATGCTAGCTAGCTCTATTGTGAGACGATGAAGAAATCTATATTCTACTTTGATGGAAGACAATGACAAAATTGTCTATTTCTTGGATTTTCAAGAAATTGAAGAAGAACCCAGCGTGATGAAGTGTCCACTGATTGATCATTAATGTATACAAGAGCAAGCTGCCCAATCAAAGTAACAAAAAACTTTGAAAATGAAATCACTGATGCGAGTAACGCAATAAAAAAAACCATAATGACTAAAATGTAATTGACCACATGCATTGCAACATCCCAATGAGTTGAAGACGGTTTCTGCTGAAATTGCGAAAGATGTTGGATGAAAAAAGAAAGATTTGGTCGATAATTGGTGAAAAGTTTAATCGGCCAACTGTTCTTCTACATGTAGTTGGATCGGGAAGTAAAGGCTCTAAGTCAAGAGTAAGTCTCAGAGCGGGATCTAAAGGAGAAGAAACAACCAATTCCAGGGCGAATTTTTTTTGAGGGACTACAAGACCATCATTTGCAGTGATAAATTCCATACCGAAAAAGTATTGAATCTGTCCAAGATCAATTTGATCTTAAACCTGTTATGTAAAAAACCTTTAAGGGCACTAATTTCACTATAATCATTCCCAATGACTAAAATGACATCAATATATATTGCAAGAAATGCTACTCGGTGTACCATTGGCGAGAAACTTGTTTTAATCTATACAAGGATTTATTCAATCTGCAAATTAACCTTACCTCGAAACTAGCCATGTAAACCCGGTGTAATCTTCATATGTACCTCTGTATCGATGTCTTCCTGGAGGAAGGCATTGTTTACATCAA
Organism: Persicaria tinctoria; assembly: GCA_037127255.1. NCBI lineage: Eukaryota > Viridiplantae > Streptophyta > Magnoliopsida > Caryophyllales > Polygonaceae > Persicaria > Persicaria tinctoria. Next base: position 81,108,046 of record JBANSL010000003.1, on the reverse strand, counting down.
GCTGAGATAGTGTCCAATTCTTTTTGATAGCGACAACAACAAGGTAGTGAATGGAGGTTATTTTTACAATAAGGGAAAGGGAAAAAGTCTCTGAATAATCTATATCATGCTTCTAAAAACACCCTCTAATCACCAAGCGAGGCAATTGTACTTGAGCTTATAAACCAACTTAGAAACAATTGGACATTTTCCTAGAGGTAAATCCACAATAAACCGATTTAGCGCCAATTATTCAAGTTCAAAGTCCATATCATGTCGATCTCCATTCTACAAACTAAACAACCTCCTTATAAAACAAAAGCTAACAGATATGGGAAAGAGAAGATTGTAACTAAGAAGATAGACAAATGCATTTAAACGGATCAATGAAGATTTGAAGAAGGTAAGAAGGAATAAGCGGCTCCACAAAAATAGTTTTGTAGGTGAGCAGAAGGATGGGAGAATCCTCAAATGAGGAAAGAACTAAATGAGGATTCTCTATAGGAAATAGGAAGTGAAGTTTCTGAATTAGAGTGGTCGAGGTGAAGTGGAATGGTGTTTGAAAGGAAAAATGTGCTCGTGAAAGACCGGAATTCTTAAGAGGATTATTTTCTCTGTGGTGAGGTTGAGTAATTTATAAGCTTTATTTTGGAAGGGATATCCCAAAAATACGCATGATAAAGTACGAGGTTGTAGCTTATCTCTGCAAGGCTTAAGTGAAGGTTCTGAATTTGAATGGTCAAGAACAGGAAAAGGAAGAGTGTGTGTAGGAGGTGAAGTGGAATGATGTTTGAAAGGAAAAATCTGCTCGTGAAAGGCCAGAACTCTTGAGAGGATTATTTTCTCTGTTGTGAGGTTGAGTAATTTATAGGCTTTATTTTGGAAGGGGTATCCCAAAAACACACATGGGAAAGCACGAGGTTGTAGCTTATCTATGCAAGGCTTAGAAGTAGATACAAAGACCAAGAAACCAAATAATCGGAGATGATCAAGAGTTGAAGATACCTCATACAACTTCTGAAGAGGGGAAACACCTTGTGATCGTGTGAACACGTATGCCCATGCACCATTAGCCTAGTACATAAGTCGAGTGGGGTTCCATCCTAAAACCAATTAACAATAGGAAAAGTATCTCACTAGCTTATATACTAAGACTTGTTCTTTCATATTATCTATGTGGGACTCTTTTGTCTCTTCACATCTCTCATCAACCAGAAAATTTATTGTAGGAAATAGATTAATCTGCAACGGCAGAAATTAATATCAAACTTCTTAATGAGAGACAATAACTGAGTATACTAATCGGTGGTGATGATAGGAGCAGACACAATTGCAGAGGAATAATCTTCACTTGATGCTTGAGCAGCAAACTTCTATGAAGACTTCTATTTGCCATCCTTTGTAAATCCATGTAATTTGATACAACTTTCAATCAAGTTCCTTATTTCTTGTAGAAGAAACACGCATAATTTGGATTTTTTTTTTATATTTCTATGAAGGAGTTGTTGGCGGATTGGATGTGGAGGAGCTAATGATTTCTGAGATGTAACACTCAAAGAGAAAGTTTAACGACCAACTGACTGTAATGATGAACCCCTCGCTGAGTTTCTTCCTGAATCAACATGAAATAAGCTTTGTCAATATAATGCAAATGATGCATCATGAGAATGCTTCCCCTTTCCGCAAAAAAATGAATCGTTTAATCCCATAAGAAATTGAATGAGATGTTGAAATTGTTAATAATCACGAACGACCTTAGAAAGACCACATGAGCAAGGTGGGAAGTTCTGAAGGGAATCTTCAGTCGCTGATGAATAGCTACCCAGGTCACGAACGACCATTTTTTTTCGCATCCCAAAAATGGCCGTTCGTGACCTGGGTAGCTATTCATCAACGACTAAAAACAAAGCGGATCGTGAAGCATTGGATGGGAGACAATGCTATAATCTGTCCTCTGAGTAGGAAGGCGGGGGAATCTGAGCTGCATTTATGGGTTGAATGTAAGGTAATACAAGAAGCAAGGGAATGGGTGTGGCGGTGGGTCGGCTTACCGTATAGGCCAGACGGAATTGAAGATTGGTTTCGCTGGTTTGCATGTGAGAGTCGACAGAAGGTAGAGTTTAAGGTCAAATTGTTAGTGTTTTTGGCTTTAATATATTACACTTGGATAGATAGAAACGGTGTGGTGTTTAGAAGTGATTTGTGTAAGCCCATAGAGTGGGCAATTCATATAGTGGAGACTTGCAAGTTTCACATATCCCTAAGGTGTAAACTGTAAAGGCAAAACACCTAGGGAGCGGCGTTGGTTGCAAAGACTACTATTGAGTAATGGGTAGTGCTATGAGTTAAGCGTGAGATGGGAGGTATACTTGAGTAGGTGATAGTTTTTGTGGAGTTTTTTGGGATACACCCCGGGATGGGGTCGGGTAGGATCATGGGCATGGCCTAGTTGGGCTTGCTCTCTTTTGTAATTACACATTACGTTCTATAAATTAACAGCTTCAAAAAAAAAAAGTAGAGATCCCATCTAAATCTTGAGATATGCCACCGAGTAAACAACTGAGCACCATTAGATTGAGAGAAACACAAGAACAATCCAAACCAAATGTCTTTCGTCGAATTCGACAAAAGAAATCTATCGACAAGATCTAGAGTCATGGCATTGAGCAACCAAGAAGTAACCATGCCATTGTATCGTTTCAATTTGCGGAGATCTAGAGAATCACCTGAAGCTTCACCTGAAGCTTGTTGAATCAATACATCCACAAAACCAATTTTGTTCTTGGTTGATAAAGCAATTGAAACAACACATTTTCAAACAAAGAATCTAGATCCGTCGAAAACCTTCGACACAAACCATTCCAAGTGAATTCGACATGGTAATGTAGAACATATCAGAATATCAGATGAATCCAATTAAGAGGTACTAGAAAACCAAGGATTTAAAGGTAGAGGATTCAGCATGACGAAACAGAGATCAAGAATAGAAACAGAGTTTCGAAATCGAAACGAAGATGAATCAAATGGAAATGAAGAGGAGTAGAAGATCGTGGAAGTTGATGCTATGTTAGACTTGCTAGAGAAGAAGCAAGATGAAAAACAATGAAGTGTGTTGGGAAAACGGGTAGCTAATACTCGACCATGTGAGACTTTGATTGACCGACTCTCTTGGAAATGAGGACTTGTATTAATGTATAAAAGTATTTTGTACAACTTGCTCAATACAAAACTATCACCAACACTCACCAGTCACCACTCTTAACTAACTCACTCACACTATATTTATCAGGATTCACTCGACTCACAACTCCACACACCGTCCAACTTAACAAGACTCACCCTCTCTCTCTCTCTCAACTCTTTTTTTTTATTAGGAAAAAATTTGGGTGAGCACGCTCTACCTGAAAGCATCCTTGCGGATGAGGTCTGTAAGACCGGAATTGTTAGAAATATCAATACTCCTGGCAGAGTGGCTAAGGTGTGCAACCTTATCAGCCACTCTATTGCCAAGACGGGGTACATGAATGAAAGAAATATCTTTCATAGTCGATAGAAGAACTTGTACATCAGACAAGATGAGTTCGATTTCCCATGGGCATCTGGACTTGTTGTTGAGATGGTTGATAATTATGTTGGAATCCCCTTCAATATGGATTTTGGCGATACGTAGGTATAGGGCCAGTTGTACTCCATGTTTGAGTGCTAGGGCTTCGACTTGAAGCGCGCTTTTAATACCTAATTTTTTATAGCCTATGTGTATTGGGTGTCCATTCCAGTCCCTGATAATCACACCAGCGGTACTACGATTATCAGCGAGAGTCGATCCGTCAAAGTTGAGTTTGAAAGTACCTTTTGGTGGTTTGCGCCACTTGATGTTACGATCTTTATTCCTCATTACGGGTTGTCTGGCGCTTCATGAATGAGGGGTGGTGTTATCATCTAGCGTACTATCATATTGGTGAGTGTTACTCCAATTTATCTCGTTTGAATTAATAAGTTTCAAAGCGGCGTCCCTAGAAGGGACTGGTACCTTCCTAAACACATGTTGGTTGCGAATATACCACATCAATCACCAAGCGAAAGCAAGTTTACCTAGAGCGGCCTTTGGTAGGCTATTACCGATGATTGACATGATTGGGTTTATATCACGTGATAATGTGATTTGGCTGACTGTTGTGGAGTTTATGTGTCCCTGGAATTGAACTAGAGATCTCGAATATTGACATTCGAACAGTAAATGAACATCATCTTCCATAGAACAGTTACATAGATTACATGTAGGAGGGATAGGGAGCCCCCATTGGGCGACCCTAGCAGCAGAGGGAAGGCCATTTTGACATATTTTCCACAAGAAATTCTTAATCTTAGGTGGGATGTCGAGACACCAGATCCAGGAGTTGTTGTCCAGGGGAAGTGAGGACTCAGCGGAATCCAATTTATATGCACTTGACGTAGTGAACCAACCCTCTCAGTCCGGCCACCAGTATAATCTATCCACAAAATTTGAGACCGGAAGCGGAATGTCAAGGATTTCCTCCACTATGTTGTGTGGGAGAACTGCAGAGAGTTTCTCCACCCACCATTTACCTCCCAAGATATAGTCGCTGACTTTATCATCGATGTTATCAATTATTGGGCAATCATTCCTCGACTGAATAGAAGATGTTGTGATCCAGTTATCAGACCAGAATTTGATAGCGGTCCCGGTGACAACCGACCAGATAAGCCCCCTTTTGAACTTTTCAATTAGAGTTGTAAGTTTCGCCCATTGCCAGGAGGCGGCACCACTTTTCTTATAATGGATAATATCATCCGATCTAAGATATTTATGTTTGATTATTCGCACCCAAACGTTATCCGGCCCAGCCAGCGTTTTCCATAGCAGTTTCATTTGTAGTGCCTCATTCATTTCTTTGGATTTTCTAATCCCTATGCCCCCGCATTTCTTTGTTCTACAAAATCTATCCCAACTAATCAATGGACGGTGTTGCAGGTCTTTATTCGAGAAAAATGTTCTATTGATCTAATCAAGTTCTTTATGAATTGAAGAGGGCAGTAAGAAGCTCGGCATCGTATATAGGGGTTTGGCTGATAGATTTGAGTTTATAAGAATAGCTCGACCTTGTTGAGATAGCGAGTTAGCACGCCATTTACTTAGTTGTTCTCTAGATTTACAGACAATATCTTCGAAGGTTTCTTTGGTTACTCTATCGTTGATGATTGGACATCCGAGATATTTTTCTAAGGAGTCGAGGTTGGAAATAGTTAGGCATCTATTGAGTTCCAGAAGTCTAGTATGTGTGATTCCTTTAGTAGCTTGGAAGCATGATTTACGGTAGTTTACTTTTTGGCCCGAGACTTCACAATAGGAGTCAATAATTGTTTTGACTCTTCTACAGGCATCCAAGCTGCCTTTCAAGAAGATGATAATATCATCAGCAAATGATAGAAAGGGAATTATCGGTCCATTTCTCCCAAATGTGCAACCAATCGGGCTCCTATCACTATTTGCCTCAGCTGACAGGTGACGTGCCAATATTTCTGCACCTAAGATAAATAGAAACGGGGAAAGGGGATCCCCTTGACGAAGGCCCCTAGTCAGCAAGAACATATCTGTAGGGCCGTTATTCACAACTATAGAATATGAGACTGTTGTTACACATTCCATAACCCAGGGAATGAAAGTAGGGTGGAATCCAAATTTGTTAAGAATCTTTTTGGTGAAGTTCCAATCAACCCTGTCATATGTTTTTTCCATGTCCAGTTTGATTGCCAGCCACCCTTCACGACCCAAACGTGATAGAAAGGAATGGAAGATTTCGTGAGCTATTAGGACATTGTCTTGAATTGATCTATCTGACACAAACACCCCTTGTAATGGGTGAATGAGCTTACCAATCACTACTTTATGTCTTTCTGTTAGAATTTTTGAAATGATTTTATATAGGTTGGAACACAAGCTTATAGGCCAATAGTGGTTAGTCGTCGAGGGGTTATCTTGCTTTGGTAGTAAAGAAATAAATGTATGATTTATTTGTTTAACGATTTTCCCGGAGTTGAAGAAACCTTTGATGGCTTTGATAATCGAATTTCCAATAATATCCCAATAATGCTTGTAGAATTCGGCCGTCATCCCATCGGGACCTGGCGATTTATTTTTCCCAAGGCTGAAAACGGCGGTCTTAATTTCACCATTTGTTGGAACTCGTATAAGGAATTCATTTTCTGCAGGGGAGATTGAAGGGTGAATGATGTTAATCACCTCGTTGAGGAGTCTATCGTCAATCGTTTTCTCATTATAGCGTTTTTGAAAATCAATTTTAATTTCTTGCCTAACATTTTCTTCTCCAATTATCAGGGCGCACACACTACCTACTCACGCCTATTTATACTAGCTAGAGTTGGTTATGCCACCGACCTACATAATTCACACACACACATGTTACAAGGCCTGAATTCCACCAAATTTGGAAGTGTTCTACCTGGCTCTTCGGTCTTCAATTTTCATATCACTAGTATATGTTACTCGTCCGTTGTACGGTTTTTTTATAATTATATTATGTATTTTTATATTAAGTTTTTTTTATTAAAGTTTGAAGGCTAAAATAGGTAAGTTTTTTTTTATTGAAGTTTGATGAAATTTTACTCTATATGATGTAAAAGATTAAATTAAATGATTGATATTGAATATTTCAAATCCATTCAATTTAGAAATCCATCCCCCATTTAATATGAATTATCCTAACAAAATGTGTTACTGATTTTCTTTATTGATTGAACTAATCAACAAAGCTACACAATAAAAAAAATAGAGTTTCTCCCTATGCCTCATAGGAGAGAGAAACTCTCGTTCTTGAGAAACCTTCAATTTTGGGGAATATCGTTTGTTCAATTTCTTTCAATTCAATCCGGGATTTTGTGAATCGTCTTCTCTGACCATCGTTTCTTATCTAATCTCCTTTGCCTCACCATCTCTTTGTGTTCTATGATTGGTTGTCGTCGGTTTTTTCGGTCGGATGGCCCTGCCGGCCTCTTCCGCCGGTGACCTTAGGCTTCCGCCGCCTCACCTCCATTCTGTGTAGTTTGGGTCTCGATTCTTTTGATTTCCCTCTGGTTTCTTCTTCGTGGCCAATCCTCAGTCCTTTGTTTCAATCTAGACTTGTGCACCCGTTCTCTCGTGTATGGTGGCCGGATCCCGTCAATTTTTCCGGTCGGTGCCCTTGCTTGTTGTGCTCCCTCCGCTGATGAACCTTGCTCTGTCGGCGCCCCATCTCCGCCTCCCCAACGTCCACCCCTCGATTTGGGGTCTTGTTGGCCGCCGACATTGCTGCCCGATTTGGGGGTTTACAGTGTTTTCGCGACTTGGCTCGTACCCCAGATCCATCCGTATCGTCTCGGGGTGTGCTCGCTCATGCCCGACATCTTTTTTGGCCGTCGTCGTCCATGCTCCGGCCTCCTCCTTGCCCCGCAACTCATGGTTGAGCATCACATCGTCCGTATACTGCTTGGCGTGCAAGGATATAGTTTTGCCTTGCACGCCAAGGCCGTTGTTTTAATTAAAAAAAAATCTGCTTTTTTATTTTTATAAAAAAGTAGAATTTGACCAAATCCCGAACACGGTTTAATTTTCAAAGTGTGTTCCCAAAACCAGATTTGACGAAAATAAACACGCTTTGCTATAAAACCGTTCTCGTTTATTTGGAAAAAAATTATTTAACCCGATTTTCGTGTAAGGCGTGCTTAAAAATTACAGCGAACACGGTTTAATTCTCAAAGTGTGTTCCCAAAACCAAATTTAAGCAAAACAAACACATTTTTTTTATAAAGTCGTTCTCATTTATTTCTTAAAACTATTAAGCCCAATTTTCGTGTGAAGCGTGCTTAAAAATAAACGGAAACGAACACGGTTTCATTTTACAAGTGTGTTCCCAAAACCAACTTTAAATAAAATCAACACGCTTTTCTATAGAACCGTTCTCATTTATTTCTACGGGAATAATTAGCTCGGTTTTCATGTAAAGCGTGCTTAAAAAAATTAAAACGAACACAGTTTTATAAGAAAAGTGTCTTCCTAAAACCAAATTTAACTAGGGGGGGCACATTTTTCTTTTAAAGCGTTCTCATTTATTTTTATAAAACGTTTTCGAAAAAAATATTCTTTTTTATATTTAGAGTTTTTTTTAGTAATTAGATTAAATAAATGTACAAAGTTACAACAAAATTTCGTAGCTCAGGTGGCAGGCGTGTGAAGCGGATGAATTCAGTATGAGGGTGCAAGAGGTGTTGGGTTCGATTCTTGGTTTGAGAGGTAAGGTATTGCATTGGACCAGTTTTGAGATGGATATCCGTTTGAGATATATATATATGAAATAACACACTTTTTATTTAAAGTGTGCTTATTATTAAGCATGGTTTGAAAAAAAGTGTGCTAAAACTTTTTTTTTAAGCACGCTTCAATTGAAGCGTTCTTAAAATTCGAGTAGAACGGATATTGGCCGTATGACAATTTTAAGAACACTTCAACACAAAACCGTGCTTAAAATATGAGATCACGTACAGTTAAATAATAAGCGTGCTTGTTTGGGAGCTCATCCACTATAAGCACAATACGAGAAGTGTGCTCCCATGTATAAAAAAAGCGTGATCCGGTCTCCCCTTTTGTACTAGTGTTAGACCAAACCACCCGAAAGGGTTTGAGAAAATCCTGCAAGGGCTTGTCGTTATTATTTGTAGGTGAAAGCTTGTTGGCGTTTTGCTCGAGCAGTTTGCGGCTCTGCTTCCGATGTTTCTAGGAGATCTTCTACTTGGTTGGGGGGCGTGGAGTCTGTAGTCGGGTCTGGCTGGGGTTGTGGTGGTGCGCTCAGGGCGACTTCGTATCCGGGATAGAGTTTCTTGGAGTTCGTCTGCACTACCCACATGAGTTAGTGTCCTGATATACTACTGGCCCGCGGTGCTACTGTTTGGTGGTGCTTGGCTGCGTTCTTCGGTGGCTTCCTCAGCTTTTCGGGTGTTTGATCTTCTTGGAACGTTTGTTGTAATGTTTATTTCTGATTGGTTCATTACGCTTGTTATTTGTATTTCTGGTTTTAGGTTTGTTAGACGGTTCGCCGTCTGCCGACTTCGGTCGGCCTCTCGATGAGTCAGGCCTGTCTGACCATCGAATTTTTACCTAATCAAAAAAAAAAAAACAAAGCTACACAATCAGTATTTATATCCTAGCCTTGAATAGGTAAATAAAGAGCGGTCATTCCGGGGTTCGAACCGGGGACCTATAGGTACTACCCACAAGTTCTTTTCGGTGAGTCATTCCGGAATGGTTTATTTATATCCTAGCCTATTTACATGAAATGACCAAAATACCTTGCGGGTTGTTACAATATGTATTCTATCACCTTCGATCTCCCCCTGTTCTCCTATACTTTATCTGTTAATTAAAACTTGTCATTTACTATTCATGTATGTTTTTTTTTAATGATAAAAACTATATAAAATATTAACATTTTTTTATATTTGTTTTTATAAATTCATACTTAATGGTAATAAGTATCAAATTATTTAAAAAAATATATTAAAAAGTTAATATTTTATATAGTTTTTAACACCTAAAAAAGCGTACGTTAATAGTAAAACGTCAATTTTTAATTAACAGATGGAGCATCATTCCTATATAACCTATTCATTTTTTTTTAGTTTAATTTTAATTTTTTGTATTTTTTTCTTTGAAGAGATTACTTAGTTGTTTGAAAAGGGAGACGAATTTTGAGAAAGGATAATTTGGAACCGTTGTACAATCTTACTATGATCGACATGTATTAGTTTTTGCCGCCGCCACTCCCACTGATTAAACATTGGAATATTAAAATTAATTAATTAGTGTAGTCGACATTAGAAAGAAACATTAATTAATTTGAAAAAGGAGACAAATCAAGTAGGCATAAGTAAACGTTGATTTTCATTCGCGCGCTAGGAAAAGAGGGAAACATCCTCTCTATATATATATGGATGTTGGTCGACCAACCACTTCATTCACACAAACCACAAACAAGTTAAAAGTTAAGTCACTAAAACAACATTTACTAATTTTAATAGGAATAAGAGTTATGGAGAATATGAAAACAAGTTTGCTTCTTTTTATTCTCCTGTGCGCCCTTTTTTGTGCCGCCACTAGTGCAAGGATGCTATCTGTTGAGTCCGACTCCGATCACCGCCTTTTCCGCCATGCTAAGTTACAGGGTCTAGGCCTTGGCGTCGGTAGGGGATTAGGTCTTGGCCATCGAGGAAGAGGTGGGGGAGAAGGAGTGGGAGGAGGTGGTGGGGGTGGTGGTGGAGGCGGAGGGGGCGGCGGAGGTGGTGGTGGTGGAGGCGGCGGAGGCGGTGGCGGTGGTGGTGGAGGCGGAGGCGGAGGCGGAGGCGGAGGCGGAGGTGGTGGTGGAGGAGGTGGTGGAGGAGGAGGCAGTGGAGCATCAAGAACCGGAGGTGAAGGAGGTGGAGGTGGAGGTGGTGGCGGTGGCAGTGGCAGTGGCAGTGGTGTCAGTTCGCCTTGATCGATCGAGCAAATACATTAAAGGCGGACAAACGTGCCGCGTGCTTAATTATTACGAACTAATTAATTACGGAGAATGTATTTTGTGATAAGCAAATTTCAATGTGTTGTGGCATTTGGCTACTTTCGATGTGATGGTGTTTGTATCCATTTACATGTGGTGAAGAATCATATATTTTGAAGATAATGAACGATCAGAAATTGAGATCGAATGACAAAATTGTAGTTGAATTCATTGAGAGAGAAAGAGACCAAATTGATTCTGTTACATGAAGAACTATGGACAATGAGGAGGGATGAAGCTTTTATAGCTGTTAACACCAGCTTCTAACAACCATCTAACCAACTACCATAGGTCCAATTACCAAAATACCCTCATGTCCCTCGTATACTCTATACACCCCCTTCAAGCTGGGCAAACATTGGGCACCATGAGGCCAAGCTTGACACAAAGAAATTGATGTTGAGCACCACCTAGAGCCTTTGTTAGGATATTAGCAATTTGAAGGGATGATGACACATGCTTGGTGTAGATGAAGCCTTCCTCTATCATGTCACGAATGAAATGACAATCAACACGAATGTGTTTAGTTCGTTCATGAAAAACAGGGTTGGCAGCAAGGTGTTGAGCTACTTTGTTATCACAATGCAAAGCTATGGGCAAAGGTACATGGATATGCAAATCAGACATCACTCCAGTGATCCAAACCAACTCACTTGCAGTTGCTGACATACTTCTATATTCACTCTCTGTCGACGATTTGGAAACTACTTTCTGCTTTTTGGTCTTCCATGAAACAAGGGAATTGCCAAGGAATACACAATATCTAGAAAGGGATCGAGCAGAGAAAGCACATCTTTCCCAATCTGCATCACTATAAGCTTGAATAGATGGCAATGCCTTGGAGGAATAAGAAAGGGAGAGATTGAAGCTCCCTTTAAGATACCTGAGCAGATACACAATAGCATTCCAATGTGGCACCAGAGGTTGCTGAAGGAACTGACTTAACTGTTGCAGAGTGTAGGAGATATCTGGCCTAGTTAATGTAAGGTATAGGAGATGTCCAACTAACCTCCTATACTTCTCTGGATGCTCAAATGGATCCCCAATGACAGTAGACAATCTAACATTGTGTTGCATAAGGAATAAAGAAGGCTTACAGTTGAGCATGCTTGCATCCTTTAAGATGTCAAGGATATACTTTCTTTGATTCAAAATAATGCCAGTAGAGGATCTAGCAATTTCCATGCCCAAAAAATATCTAGCAAGCCCCAAATCTTTTATAGTGAAAGCTGAATGTAGAGCAGTTTTAGTGGATGCAATATCAGAGGAAGAATCACCCATGAGAAGCATATCATCCACATAAACTAGAGCCATTGTGATGCAACCATTAGAAAATCTGGTGAAGAGGGAGTAATCATGCTTGGATTGTGTGAAACCAAGACTTAGAAGGAATTTAGTCAGCTCTACATTCCATTGTCTGCTAGCTTATTTTAGGCCATAGAGGGATCTAGTTAGGTGACACACCTTCCCCACCGGAATATCAAGACCAGGAGGTGGGGTCATATAAACTTCCTCATCTAGATATCCATCCAAAAATGCATTATTGACATCTAGTTGATGGAGATTCCAACCTTTAATAGCAGCAAGAGCAAGTAACAGACGAACAGTAGCTAGCTTTGCCACTGGAGAGAAGGTATGTTTGTAATCTTTATCCTTAACTTGGTTGTAGCCTTTGGCAACTAACCTTTCCTTGTGTCTTTCAATGGTACCATCAGGCTTGTACTTTACTTTAAACACCCAACAAGAGCCAATTGCTTTCTTATTAGGTGGTAAGTCTGTAATATGCCAGGTGTTGTTTCTGGTAAGAGCATCAAGCTCCAGCTTCATGGCCAACTCACATTCAGGATGGCCTTTAGCTTGCTCATAGTTGTGTGGATCAAATGTACTGAACACATTGAATAGAGAATGTGTGTAAGAGGGAGACAGGTGAGCCAAATCTTGCTGAGTCATCACCAAGGAGACCTAACTCGAAGAGAAAGAGGAGCTCAAGGAATCAGAAGGAGCTCTAGAAGGTAAGCTGCCAATGACAAAGTCTTGCAACTTAGATGGCCTATGAATGACTCTTTTTCCCAAAGGAGTTGTAGGACTTTGAATAGGAGCAGGGTCCTCAAAGGGAGATCTGATAGTATCTCTATCTGAGAACATGGAATCAACAACATCAGGTATAAGAGACATAGAGCTATCAATTTCCCGATGATTAGAAAATGACCTGTTGGAGACATTTTCACCAACAATATCTGTTGCAGGGCTAGAATTAGACAACTGATCAGAAGGAAATAGCACAAACTCATTTGTAGAAGGACTGACCAAAGGAAGTGAAGGAGAGAGTGTCTGAGAAGGTTGTGACTACTTGTAGGGAAACACATTATCTCTAAAAACCACATGTCTAGCAACAAAAACTTTCTTCTGACCCAAATCAAACAGCTTGAATGTCTTTTGCCAGGTGGGTAGCCCAAGAAAACACATCTCTTAGCAGTAGTATCTAACTTGTCTTTATGAGACTTGTCCAATAAAGCATAGCACAAACAACCAATAATGTGCAGGTCGTCATAAGAGGGAGGATGTTTGTACAATAATTCATAAGGAGATTTCCAATTTAGGATAGCAGATGGCATTTTGTTAATAAGAAAGGTAGCACTATGAACACACTCTCCCCAAAACTGTATAGGAAGACCAGATTGAAATTTAATAGCCCTGTCAGTTTCAACAAGGTACATATGCTTTCTTTCAACTCTAGTATTCTGCTCAGGCACCCCAGGGGTTGATCTCTGATGCAAAATACCCTTCATAGCAAACAACTATGTACACTTAGCTTGGCTAAACTCAGTACCATTATCAGACCTAATGACTTCGATTTGCAATCCAAATTGATTCTCAACCATAGCAATGAAGGACTGAATCAATTTAAACACTTGTAACTTGTCTTAAATCAAGAATACCCAAGTAGCACGACTATAATCATCCAAAACAGTAAGGAAGTATTTGGCACCACAAAGAGAATGAACCTTATAGGTCCCCAAAGGTCCATATGGACCAATTGGAAAGGAGACTGAGCAATAGATTCACTTCTAGAAAAGGGTAGTTTGTGAGCTTTAGTCATATCACAAGCATCACATACAAAACCATTCAAATTCAAATCCTTACAAAGCAACATATGTTTCATCTTAAAGACAGATAAATGCCCAAGTTTGGCATGTAACTCATGAACTAAAGATCGAGATGCTGGCCTTGAGCTTGTACAATCCACCTTGCTCATGACCCTTAGCAAGCACGACCTTAGTTGCAAGGTCCTGTAATAAGCATTGAACATCATCAAAACTGAATCTCAAACCACTGTCACATAGAATCTTAGAAACTGATAATAAGTTGTGCCTAAACTCTGGAACAAATAGCACATTCTGAAGTTTCAAATTGGCAACTATCAACACTGAACCAACAAATTTGACTGTCTTAGCAGTTCCATCAGGCAAACCCAACTATATGTCTTTATCCAAAGGATGCAAATCAACAAAAATAGACTGATCAAAGGCAATATGGTATGTGGCTCCCGAGTCAATAATCCAAGTAAGAGAATCAGATTTATCAACACCAATTAAGAAGGAAGTACAAAGAGTAGCTGCAAAATGAACCATGGCTGAATTGGCCATCTCATGTCCATAACCTTCTGTAGGAGCCTTCCCTTTCATCATCTTCACAATTTCTTGAAAGATTGCATTCACCATGGTTGGATCAGGCTTTGACGCATTCCCATCTTGATCCAAAGGGCAATCAGATTGTGCTCCGTCAACTTGAGCAGCAAGTTTGGTGCCTCCCTTAGCCTTGGGACCTTGATACCACTCAGGGTATCCATTTAACTTGAAACAATAATCTCTAGTGTGACCATCTTCATTACAAAAATCAAAATTCCTGTCATACCTAGGCTTCTTAAAATCCCTCTTATTTTGATCACCTGTCTTAGGCTGATCAGATGACCTGTACTGCACATATTTCCCTCCAGATTGGGAATTAGAACTACCAGGAATATTAAAATTGTTCCTTGCAGCAGCAAGTGCATTAACATCCATAGATGGAGCAGTGGTTATCCCTTTCTGCCTCTCCACATGAGTAGCCATTTGAAAGGCTTTGTTCAGACTAGGCAGAGGTTCCTTAGACAAAACTGAAGTTCTGAAATTTTCATACACATCATTTAATCCCATAAGAAATTGCATGACTTGAGCTTTAGAATCTCGCTCAACAACTTTCTTTAGAATACCACAACTGCACTGATTCATAGCACCACATTCACAGTGAGGCAGGCCATCAATCATTCTCAATTCATCCCAAATCTTTTTCAGTTTACCATAGTACACAGACACAATTGAATTCTCTTGTTTCAAATTGCATAATTCTCTGTGTAATTGGAATATAAGAGCATCATTGGTTTTAGAAAATCGTTCCTTAATTTCGTCCCAAAGTTCCTTCGAAGACTGAACATACATAAGGATCTCTCCAATTTCACTGGCGATGGAACTAATAATCCAACACCACACCATATAATCGACTCTAATCCATTTCTCATAATCCTCACTCTCTTCACCAGGTTTGACACAACTACCAATTATGAACCCTAGCTTAGCTTTCGCACCGAGTGCCATACGCACTCCACGACTCCAGCTAGGAAAATTCAAACCATTAAAAGGAGTTCCAACAAGCTGCATACCTGGATGGTCACTGTTCGAGAGGAAAAGAGGATTGCAGTGGATGTTCCCTAAATTCTGAACCTGAAAATCACCAAAACGAACTCCTTGCTCAGCAAATGGCGATCCTCGACCAGCTGGTGATCCACGACCACCTGAGCCGCCATTACCTCCTACATCTTGCGCATAACTCTATGATTTGTAAAGACCGGGAAATTTTATAATATTAAATTATTAAAATAATGATTTATAATCATCTCGCTTTCTAAGATTCGGGAAGTTTCGAAAATATCTGTCCTCGAGCAATTTATTTTATTTAAAATCATTCGAAGTAAATTCCGGCATAATTCTAAATTGGATTTTCGGATGGATTTTATTCCGCTTTTATGTTCCGAGGTTGGGAAAATTTACATATTAAAAGTTTATTAATTTATTTGGATTCGGAATTTCGATTTTAAACGAGTCGGGATAACGTCGTGAAAGAGCGGATTCCGATATTCGCTTTTGGGAAATTTTGGGTTGGGATGTGTGGTACCATTTAGTTCTTTTCTCCTCCATCCTTACTTCAAATCGAAAGCAGCTGGCACTCCCCCCCTCCCCCCCTACAGTAGCCTCACCACCTCATTTTAGTTGAACTTGGACCACTTTTGATGAACAGATACCAAAACAATTATAGTTTGTCCTCTTGCCTGGAAAATGAACATCAACACCAACACCTCTTCTTTTTCTTCCTTTCTTCCACCCATTCCTTATTCAGATCAATTTCCCCTTTCTTTGAAAACTCCATCAAACAAACCTACATGTCTCCTCCTCTGTCGCCTCCCCTGCTCGGATCTGCAGCACCACCAACTCCGACCCTCTCTCCTTCCATTGGAGCTGAGGGCTCAAGCTTCCTCCTCACCTCTATTCCGAAGCCAAGAATCCGAGCACCAGGGCCTCCGTTTTCCTTCCATTCTCCGGCGAGCAGAAGCAACAGCAGCTCCTCCTTCTGGATCGAGCATCATCAACATCCTCCCCGACATCGACGAGTGCACAGGAGCTCCCAGGTGAGCCGAAGCCGTCGAGCAGCCCCACGACGTCGTCGTTCCCTGCGTTCTTCCAAAACCCAGCGGTAAGGTTCTTCCCTACCCCTTTCCACCCTAAACCCGAGTAAAGTTCCGCCTTTAAGTAATCTTCCTCCCTGCTAGGCTGATTCCGGTGACAACCCACCACCAGAGGAGCCAGACGGAGCTCCGACAGAATTTTCCGGCGAAGAATCTGACCCCCCTCCCCCTCGGTGAGCTTTCTTTCCCTTCTTCCTCTTTCCTCTTGTTTCAGTTCTTTTGGGGTTGGTTCTGGTCGGAATCGATGTTCGGTCGGGGCGGGTGAATCTCAGGTCGAAAAACCGCCGGCGGGATCTGTTCTTTCTTCCGCCGTTTTCATTCCGTCGAGCTCTGTTCTTCAACTGGGAAAGAAGACGCGTCTCGGGTTAGGCCTCTCTTGGCCAGATCCGCTTCTAGTTTCCGAGTTATATCGCTGGGCAAATGGGTCTGTCCCATCCTTCTTTCATGAGAGATCAGATTCCTTTCAGATTGGGTGTTGGGCTTTCCGGGTTATGAGATTTGGAATGGGCTTTCTCTTTTGGGTATTGTTTATTGTTATTGTTATTGTTATTGCTATTGCTATTTGCTATATAAGTGTAAATGTGTTATATAATTCGTTTATAATAATTCTGAAATTATTGTACCTATTTTAAGTTGTCTTATATTAAATATTATTATTTGGGAAAGATTGTTATATGATTTAGAAATGGTAAAGTAATTTGGTATTATTGTTTTATAAAAAAATGGGTTATTAAAATAGAATTGTTTTGGTGATTTTAACAACAGAATTTATTTCTATAAAGGTTTTGAAATCAAATGCTGGAATTATTTCTATAATATGATTTTGAGAGATTGGTTCTAAGGTTTAAATGTTTGATATCAAGATTTGGCTAAGTATGACTTTAAAGGAATTGTTGATTTTCTGAGTTGATTTAACTTGAGATTTAAGAGTTGGAAAATTTTGGGAAGAATGATTTTGGTTTATGTTGATCGTATCGGAAAGGTTTTGGAAAATGGTTTTACTATCGATTGGTTTTGAGTATGTTGAGAACTTGGGTTTCGTGTGTATGAATGTTGGTCAAGTAGCTTATGACAATGGCTTGATGATAGGTGTGTATTGCTGATGGATTGCGTTGGACTTGCATTTGGGCCCTTGTTTGCGTTATTTAGTTGTTCTGCATCTTCAGGTAAGTTCCCTAGGGGCTTACTTAGATTGGACATTCATGCCTGTTGTTGCATTTTATGTTAGGTGTTGCATATGCATAAAAGCATGCCATGTAGTATCATGTTTACGCTGCACTAATTGAATGAGCATCTGCTTACTTTATGCTTTTGAAACAGAAAGGCCGTTATCTGTGATACTCCTAGAGTCTTTGCTAGGGTCATCGGGTAGCCCAGCCTCATCGGGTACCCTGAGTCAATCGAGTCATGAACTTCCTTATATTATGAGATGCCTGCAGGCTTTATTGTGGAGCGGGTTAGGCATGCGTGCCGCCCGATTATGATGGAATGCATTCACGGGCTGGCCAGTCTCCGCCCTATCGGAAGGGGGTGGAGGTAGGAGAGGGATATGTCACTTGGCATTGTCTTGGGCCCTTGACAGTATTTTTACACATTATTATAACTAGGAGCATGCTAGTGTGTTGACTTTTGTACTGCATTAGAGCATCTTTAGTAGGTATAGCACATACTATGTGGCCTCAGCGAGGACTGCCGGTCCCGCATGAGTGACTCGATCTGACTCCTTTCCCCGTTCTTTTTTTAAGGTATTTTCTGCAGATTTTGAGTGCTCGATGTCTGTATGACGGGGTTCCCTTTTTGGCGAATCGAAGAATCTGACTAATATCCTCACTTAGTAAAATGGTAATTACCCACTCATGATTTGGTTTTGACCGGCTCTGCCGTGACACTTGTATCTTTACCATGCTTCCGCTTTACTTCCATTTGAAATAGATTCCGCGACATAGTCTTAGGACAGGTTAAGGGTACCTAACGGCCCTTCGAGGTTTTTAGGGTTTCAAATCCCTCTTTCTACTAATCTTAAAATGAGTTTGAAACCTCGACTCGTACCTGAGTTGCAAGATCCGAACAAGGGGTTTTATTCCTTGAAACGTAACCCGGAAATCATAATTCTGGGCCGTTACATGATTCACCAAAATTACCTCTGCCACCGCCGTGAGCTTGACCACGTCCAGCCATGGAGGACAACACCAATTGCGGAAGCGATCAAAGGAAAAACGAAAAGAGAAAAAGAATCTGATCGGAAAGCACAACCGATACAGATCACCGAGAACAATCAGAATAGCTCTTATACCATTTGAAGATAATGAACAATCAGAAATTGAGATCGAATGACAAAGATGAACAAATTGTAGTTGAATTCATTGAGAGAAAGAGACCAAATTGATTCTGTTACATGAAGAACTATCGACAATGAAGAGGGATGAAACTTTTATAAGCTGTTAACACCAGCTTCTAACAACCATCTAACCAACTACCATAGGTCCAATTACCAAAATACCCTCATGTCCCTCATATACTCTATATATATGTATAATTCTAGAAGGTAGAAATGCTTTGGGTTCAAAATACACGCATCTGACCTTATCTCGATTAAACTATTTGAGAGTATTCTTACAAGACCTAAATGCTAAAAAATAACCTTTAAAGGGGAATCAAAATGAACATTGTTAGACTGAAATGTTGCGCCAGGCATCGATTCATGGTGATATTGTTTATAAGAGCCATAGTGAGAGGCCGTGACGAATAAATTACCTCTAGTTCTTCTTTAGTTTGTCTCAGTCACGTCGAACATCACCTAATTAATGAGATAACTTATCGCACATTAGCACATGTTCAGAAAGCGATCTCCTATATCGCACGTGCCTGAATCACCCTAGATTCCTGCATCTTATCTCCAATGTTTGTCACTTGCTCCTATTTTAATTTAGATAACTTTATTTCTAATCTTATCCAATTTCGTATGCCCCGTCCTACAAAACATTCCCCGTCATTCTCACAACATTTAATTTCAATCACCTTTGCAACCAACAACTTATGCTCTTGGGCCTTTTTAAAAGGCCTCGAGGTGCTATTGGGAAGAGCAAGAAAAGAAGAACAAAAAAGCTAGGCACATGTAGGATATGTAACAGGAGACTTGTGAAACAGGAGTTCATAATTAAGGAGTTTTACATTGAAGAAGAGGAGTTGGGTGCGATTAATGTGATGACAGGCAGTGAGCACGCATTCTCCCCAAATTTTGGTTGGTAGCGAGTCTTGAAATATGAGGGTCTGAGAGACAATGAGAATGTGTCTATGTTTCCGTTCAACCCGATCATTCTGTTGAGGTGTGCTGACATAGGCTAACTCAAAAAAATATGTCTTGCTCTCTAAAGAATGATTTGAGAGCTATAAATTCGAAGTCATTTTCATTGCGGAAGCATTTGACAAACTTGTGAAATTGTGTGTGAAGCATAGAACAGAAATTCTGAATTAAGGTTACAACCTCAAATTCATGAATCATAAGATAAAGCCAGGTAGTGCGAGAAAAATCATCAACCAAAGTTAAAATAAAATAGGAAGCACCACAGGTAGAGGTAGACCTGTCAAAACACAACCCGACCCGGTGACCCGACCCGACCGACTGAATTTTTTTGGGTAAAGACCCGAAAATTTTGACCCGGGAATTTTTTTCGACCCGAACCCGAAAACCCGGAAATTTTCCGGGTAATCTGGGTTTCGACCCGGTGACCCGATTGACCCGGTAATTTTGACCTGATTTACCCGATTGACCCGGTGACCCGGTTGATTTATAATTAAATATAATTAAATTTTTTTATATTTAATTAAAATTTATCATAAAATTATCAAATTATGATTTTTTAATTTAAAAAAGAAAAAATTGACAAACCCGAAATCGACCCGAACCCGCCCAAAACCCGGTCAAACCCGGGTTCTAGTCAACCCGAAAAACCCGGAACCCGTTTTACCCGGGACCCGTTTTACCCGAGACCCGGAGTGACCCGACCCGAACCCGACCGGAATGACTCATTTGACAGGTCTAGGTAGAGGGGATGCGATAAGGTCCCCAAACATCACAGTGAATTAAATCAAAACAAGCAGTGTAGCCCGATAAGTGCTAATACACTAGTACAAAAGGGGGGACTAGAGCACACTTTTTTTATGCATGAGAGCACACTTCTCTTACTGTGCTTATAATGGGTGCGCTCCCAAACCAGCACGCTTATTATTTTACCGTGATAAAATATTTTAAGGATGTTTTTGTGTTGAAGCATTCTTAAAATTGTCATACAGCCAATATCCGTTCTACTCGAATTATAAGAACGATTCAATTGAAGTGTGCTCAAAAAAAGAGTTTTAGCACATTTTTTTTCAAATCGTGCTTAATAATAAGCACACTTAAAATAAAAAAGTGTGCTCTTTCATATATCTCTCAAACAAATATATCCATCTCAACACTGGTCCAATACAATACCTTACCTCTCGAACCAAGAGTAGAACCCAAGACCTCTTGCACCCCCATACTGAATTCGTCCGCTTCACACACCTGCCACCCGAGCTACGAAATTTTGTTGAAACTTTGTGCATTTACTTAATCTAATTACTAAAAAATCTCTCTCTCTCTCTCTCTCTCTCTCTCTCTCTCTCTCTCTCTCTCTCTATATATATATATATATATATATATATATATATATATATATATATATATATATATATATATATATATATATATATATATATATATATATATATTCGAGAACGATTTATAAAAATAAACGAGTACACTTTTAAAGAAAAATGTGTTCCCTCTAGTTAAATTTTGTTTTGGGAAGATACCTTTCTTATAAAACCGTGTTCGCTTTAATTTTTTTAAGAATGTTTTACATGAAAAACGAGCTAATTATTCCTTTAGAAACAAACGATAACAGTTCTATAGAAAAGCGTGTTGATTTTAGTTAAAGTTTGTTTTGGGAACACACTTTGAAAATTAAACCGTGCTCGTTTTAAGTTTTTCTTAAGCACGCTTTATAAGAAAACCGGTCTAAATATTTTTTTAGAAATAAACGAGAACGGTTTTATAGCAACCGTGTTTATTTTAGTCAGATCTGGTTTTGGGAACACACTTTGAAAATTACACCGTGTTCATTTTAAGTTTTTTTAAAGCACGCTTTACACGAAAACCGGTCTAAATATTTTTTTAGAAATAAACGAGAACGGTTTTATGGAAAAGCATGTTGCTTTTAGTTGAATTCGGGGTTGGGGACACACTTTTAATATGAAACTGTGCTTAAAATAAATAAATAAATAAATAAGCACGCTTGTCAAAAACCGTACCCAATTTACCATGCTCAACCCCATATGTTTGTACTAGTGATAGGAAATGTAAGATGAGTTTATTTGGCCTTATGAAAAATGTCACAAGGAACACTTTTATTGGAAATAGATGTGGAAATAGAAATACTCGAGAAAGCCGGAATCAGCTGACGAGATGAATGCCCAAGGTGTTGATGGCATAATGTGGAATGGTCGACCACAAGGAGAGCACACTAGCGACATGGGGATGATGACGGAGGTGGTGTGAGTCATCGCAACCAGGAGACCCTATCTCGAGTTTCACCCGCTCTAATCACAAGGAACACTTTTATTGGAAATAAATGTGCTCGTTCATTTACTTGGAAATACATGTGGTCGTTCATCTACTTTCGGAGATGTGCTCGTTCATCTACTTTGGGTAGATGAGATGTGCTCGCTCATCTACTTCAGGAGATGTGCTCGCTCATCTACTTAATTCAGGAGATGTGCTCATTCATCTACTCCAGGAGATGAGAATTAAACAAATATAGTTTAAATAAATAAAATATTAACCAATCGATATGGGCTCGCTTCATGAGATTCGGGGATGAGATTTATCTTTAATTTTATCCACTTCGAGGGATAAATCTTATCACTTCAGGGATTGATATAATTTATGTTTACACATTCTTTTCAGATGATTTATTTATCTATTTCAAGAGTAAAATATATCGCTTCTAGGATAATAGAACCTTCACTAGGGACAAAAATTGCAACCCTGAAAGTTTGGATCTTTTTCTATAATTGTCAAAAAAAAAAAAAGTTGATTTGCAATTTCTGAAAGTTCCAGGGCTCGTTTTATAATTAAACTAAATTTTCAATAAATTACCCTCGTCTTCTCCGTGGAGTTTGCGGAGAGCGGTGGAGATCATCCCAACAGGTGCGTGCGCCCCTCCTGGATGGAGATTAGGGATCGACAAGGTTGATCAGCGTCCCTCCTAGATGGCATCGATCGTCAACAGAGCCGCGGTTGGTGAGGTTGAAGAGGGAGCGCACATCACGCACGGATCCCGCGCGGGGGCGACGACGTTGTCGAAAAAGAGGGCAAACATGCTGCTGGTGGTGAAGCAGGCGGCTTCGGTGCTCTCAAGAGCGGCCATCTGATGGGCGAGATGTAGCTTTAGATGGACATGTTTGAGTGGGTTCGGGCGAGCATGGTTGGAGATTGATGGTTAATTTGTAGAGAGGTTTTGAGATCGAGATTGGTTTGTCTTACTATAATTCGTGCTGAGTTGTAATAACAATGGCAAGAGATCATGATTTGTATTATTTGTGTATATTCTCAAGTGAGCTTAGAAGGCTTATATAGGCAAGGTAAAACAAGGTAGTAAGAAATACATAAATTTGTGTCATCATGGTGGGAGTTTAGGAGGCGAAGGGTTTGGGAGGTGAACAATCCATCCATTATTATTATAACATGAAAATATTTTTAGAATAATAAAAACTATATAAAATATGGTTTTTTTAAAATTTATTTTCTTCAAATAGTTCTTTAGTAATATACATTTTTTAAAATATATAAAAACCTAACATCTATTATATTTACTTTTTATGGATTATTTTTACTAAAAAAGTATGAATTTATATATTTCCTCCGTTAATTAAAACATGTCATTTTAGATATTTGCACATTTTTTAAGAAAGCAAACAAAAATACACTTATACCTCTAATTATTACTTTACTTTTTTACTTTATTGAAAACTGCAACTAACAAATACCTAATAATTACAAGGGTAATTTTGGAAAGTGAACACCAAAATACCTAAAATGAAATATTTTTCTTAACAAGATTTTACTCTTAAAACGACATGTTTTTCTTAACGGAATGAGTATAAAAAGTGATACTTTATAGAGTTTTTTACTTTTGATAAACATGTTAAAAAGGTAAAAATTAATTAATATCAATTGGACGAAGTAAAATAATAATAAAAACTAGGGATATGATTGAATTTTCACGCACTTTTTAACATTCAATTACCGGAAATTAGCGATGAGTATCACTTTGCAAAGAAAATGGTTTTAAGGGGTGATTTTATGAAATTTTAGTTTTAAGGAGTGATATTTCACAAAACATCATATTTAAAGGTGGTTTTCTGTAATTTTGCCTAATAATTTTTAGGATTGGTAATAAGATGAGATTTATCATTATTAAATATAAGGGTTTTTTTTGCTAAGTGGACTTTTGTTGACCAAAATTTAAGCCCTAGGACAAAAGGGTTACAATATTAGGTAAGTGTCCACTTTTTTCAATTTTACCCCTACTCTTATAAAATTGTTTGCATCTGTTCGCATCTCCCTGTTCATCTGTTTCTCGCGTCTCCCCTCCGCCGATCTCACTCGCCATCTCTCCCCACCGCCGATCTCTCGTCCTTGGCGATCTCTCCTGGCGGCGCTAGGTGGAAGCAGTGGGACTGTGGGTGGTGATTGGCGGCAGTGGGTGACTGCAGTGTACCAGATCCCCTCATCGCGCTCTCCCTCTCGGCCTCTCCTCCCGCATCCGTCGCCACCAATCCCCGTCGCTCTCTCTCTCATCTCCATATTCAATTCGAGGTGTTTCTCGTCAGAATCTGCCGACTTCCATGACGAAAAGTCGTCAGAATCCTCACTGCCGATTGTCGCGACATCCGTCGCTCTCGCTCTTTGTTTGGATACTTCTGCGCCAGCATCGGAGATCGACGGAGGGCGGCTCGTGAAGTGCAATCGGAGGCCGCCACTGTAAAGGCTCGGATTTTTAAATCCAAATTTTTTCGAAAAAAAAATAATAATAATAATGAATTTAAAAGTGGAATTTAACGGAAAACTCGCTAACTCGGATTTTAAAATTCATGGAACGAATTTCCGACCTAAAACAAAATTCTTGAAAACTAACTTGATATGACGATATCTTCCTCAGATTTTTGAAAATCTAATTTGATCGAGTCGGGATAAGGTCAATATTTTTCGGGTATTTCAAATGGGGCTTTGATATTTCTTTTGGGTACTTTTTCGGTCAACATGGTCTTGCCCTGCACAACACCCTCCCTTGTTGGTAATTTTGTCCCTATTCTAATTTTGCCCCAACAACACTCCCTCACACTCTCTATTGTTTCCCCAAATTCTGGCAGTAGCCAAACCTTCCCCATTTCCCACGCCTCCTTCATCTCTTCTCCCATCCGATTCAAATGAAAAGCCACAAGACATCCTCTTTTTCTATTCAAACGCAGCTCAATCCTTATCCACAAACTCCCTCCTCCCATCTCTGTTAATCGAGTCGTCCACCACCATCAACGAACCGCATCTCCCTCCCCTTCTCCTTGTCTGTCGAGCGGCACAAGTAGCCACCATCGTTGCCATCGACGTCGATTGAGGAACGTTGTAGCATCCTCCCCGGACGCACAATCACTTCCCCTTCTCCTGTGTCCGTGAGCAGGAGCAGCACCCGGAATTCCGAGCTCCCCTGTCCGCCATTCGGAGGAGCCGAGCACCCCCGTTCAATCCTTTTCTCGTTCTGGTGAACAGCAGTAACTGGGAGCCACCACACTCTCCCACCGACGGCCACAAACGGATCCCAGGCACACCAGGAGCCACCCCAGAGCCATCTCCGAGCCACCTCCTTCCTTCTTCTTCCTCTGTCTTCGCTTGTGTGAGGTCGATAAGCCTCATCTCTCCCTTCTTTCACTCGAACACACCATAAAGTCGCACCTTTAAGCCATTGTATTCCTTCCTAGGCCCGGATTTGTGGGATTCCGCCTCCGACGAGCCACACCGAGTACGATCGAGCATTCCCGACGAAATTCCAAGACCCTCGGTGAGCTTTCTCTTCCTCCTCCTTAAATCTCATTGTGAGTCGTTCTGGGTTGTACGAGGTCGGGCTAAGTCGGTGAGAGCAGTCGGGTGAGGATTCGTCGGCGAGGAGCTCCTCTTTCTCTTCTTCTTCCTCCCGCCTCTCTTTCCGTCGTGCCTGTGTCCAGATCTGGAGGTTAGAGGCGGATTCATTGAACCGGTTTCCTCCCTTTTATTTTCGGTTCTTTTAAAAACTCAGGGTTTTGGGTTGTTGCAGATAGTGGGCTAGGTTTGGGCCTATTTTATTTTGAATCCGGGTTGGATCTTTTTAGTGGGGATTCGATTTTGGGTTTTTCCATTCCGGTTGTGGGCTTGAGCATGGATCTTTCTTCTTTCTTTTATTGGGCTCGTGGGTGTTGTTGGTATTGTTAAGATATTATTGTTAAAGTTGCTATGTTTATATGTTGTGATTTATACTGATTATTATTAGTTTATTAAATTAATATTATGAATTACAAAATGGTTTAAAATCGATATTATTGAATTGTATATATATTTAGTGTTGTTTTAAATTGTCACTTTCGGAATTTGGAATGAATTATTAGTTGTGATTTATAAATACGGTTGTGAAAATGGAATTATTTTGTGACTAAATGTCAGAATTTATTTATGCAATGATTTTGAAAATAAACATGCCAGGATTGTGTACTAATATGATTTTGGGAATTTGTTAAGGATTTAAATGATAAGCGTCGGAATTTGGCCAAGTATGATTTGAGAAATTATTTTGAAAACGAGTTGACTTAATTTGGGATTTAAGAGTTTGGATAATATGGTTGGTATAATTTTATCAATGGGTTTATTGGAACAATGATTTTGGTTAATGTTGATCGTATCGGAAAGGTTTTGGAAAATGATTTTACCATTGATTGGTTTTGAGTATGTTGAGAACTTGGATTTCGTATGTATGAATGTCGGCACGATAGCTTATGGAAATGGCTTGATAATAGGTGTATATTGCTTTTGGATTGCTTTGGACTTGCATTTGGGCCCTTGCTTGTATTATCCTGTTGTTTTGCATCTTCAGGTAAGTTCCCTAGGGGGCTTACTCAGGTTGGACATTCATGACTGTTGTTGCATTTTATGTTAGGTGTTGCATATGCATAAAAGCATGACATGTAGTATCCTGTTTAGGTTGCACTAATTGAATGAGCATCTGCTTACTTATTGCGTTTGAAAAAGAATGACTGTTATTTGTGATAGTTCTAGAGTCTTTGTTAGTGTCATAGGGTAGCCCAGCCTCATCGGGTACCCTGAGTCAATCGAGTCATGAACTTCCTTATATTATGAGATGCATGCGGGCTTTATCGTGGAGCGGGTTAGGAATGCGTGCCGCCCGATTATGATGGAATGCATTCACGAGCTGGCCAGTCTCCGCCCTATCGGAAGGGGGTGGAGGTAGGAGAGGGATATGCCATTTGGCATTGTCTTGGGCCCTTTACAGTATTTTTACACATTATTATAACTAGGAGCATGCTAGTGTGTTTGACTTTCGTACTGCATTAGAGCATCTTTATTAGGTATAGCACATACTATGTGGCCTCAGCGAGGACTGCCGGTCCCGCATGAGTGGCTCGATCCGACTCCTTTCCCCGTTCTTTTTTTTAGGTATTTTCTACAGATTTTGATTGCTCGATGTCTATATGACGGGGTTCCCTTTTTGCGAATCGAAGAACCTGGCTAAATCTCTAACTCATTATAAATGGTAATCATCCACTTATGTTTTGGTTTGACCCGGCTCTGTCGTGGCGCTTTGTATCTTAATTTTGTTTCCGTCTTGCTTCCGTTTGAAATGAATTTCGCGAGTTTGTCCCTATGACAGGTTAAGGGTACCCAACGACCCTACGATATTTCCAGGGTTCGAAATCCCTCTTTATTACTGACCATAAAAATGAGTTTGAAACCTCGACCCGTACCTGGATTGCAAGATCCGAACAAGGGGTTTCATCCCTCTTTATTACTGACCATAAAAACAGATTTATAGACACTGTCACCACTATGAGAACAGAAAGATCGCAAATTGGTTGTATAAATCATAATAAACTAAAAAACTTCCAAAGTCGCGGGTTCATGCTACAGCAATAACCATATAAGAATTATGCTAAAGTTATAAAAGATTGTGTCTTTTCATCAAATAACATTCGTTATTAACAAATAGGTGGATAGAGGCTCTCGCATAAACCCTAATTTTTACTACCCTTTTTTATAATTAATCCAAATCCATATTAAGATCACTTTCGCTTCAATAATACAAATAAAGATTTACCTACTACTGTCGTAGAAGAATCATGCAAATAGGGATAGAAGATGAAATCGTATATAAAGATCATACCTTTGAGTATAAACTCACATGGCTATCGTCGGGCTCACCCCGACCCTAGAAGTAGGGTGACTACTCGTGCCTCATAACAATAGCAAACATCATATTCATAAGAAAAATATCTTCTTGAATTAAACTAAAAATGAAAGAGTACAAACCGAACAAAGCCAAATCGCTTTTGCCTTCCAACTTCACTCGACTCTCTTTCTCTCTCTCTCTCTACTCTCTATATTGTTTGTGTGTTGAAGAATAAATAAAAATCAGCCCCTAGGACTTTATTTATAGGCTACACCCCTTGCTATCCAAGGAAGGAACAAATCTATCTATATATAATTTCTATCTATCTTTATCTAAGGATAAAACTTTGCTAAGTAATTAAATAAAACAACTAAAATATCCCCTAAGTAATTATGGAATATAATTTAACCTAATAGGATAAAGCCTTCCAATGTTGATAAAATCTATTTCCTTCTTGCAGATGTTAGTTCACTAGGTATGGAGCAACGTCGAGATTTCGGTAGATCTGCCCCTTTCCTTCTTGTAGTAGTAGCAGGAACCCTCCTACTAGAACTAGGTTGACTACCATAACTTGACTTTCCCTTCGGCCTTTTTTACTCAATCATACCCCATGCCAGTTCCAAATTCTTGGACGGTGATTCACCGGATCCAATAGCTAATTTAATCGATCTCTTCTCTTTAAATATATTCATGAAGTTCACAACATCGTTGTCACTCTCTAGTTGAAAATTCTGAGAATTATGTGCATACCATAACGTCGGATTCTCGGGGAGAATCGTGCCCTTTCCCGCCCCCTCTAACAATTCGACAAATATATCCAAAATACTACACTTATCCGAGTCATCAGCCTCCATTTCGACATATTCCGAATGAATATAACGCAATTGCAACACCATTCTATAAAGCATAACGTTTATACAAACAAATTTAGAAACCACCAAATTAAAAATAAAAACCCAATTTCTAAAAGATAACACAATCAAGTTCCCAATTTATAATTTTCGTCACATTTGAAGCAAAGTCATGATACCTATACCTAAAATCATCAAAACGGAACCTATATATATACCCTTAAACAGCAACAAGTCATTAATCAAGTTCACATGTACACAATTTTTCGCACAAACCAAAACCCTAATTTTCGGTAAAATCTGAAAATCGGATTGAGATTCACCAGGAAGAAGTTGTCGAGTCCATGATCAGAAGCTTGCACCGAGTGCCCCTCCAGCCCAACGCCGGCGATCAGTAGTCCGGCCACCAGCATCGCCCCAATGCCTGGTCTTCCCCTATGCGAGACGTGTTTTCTCTTTTCTTTCCCCCGATTCTTTCAAGTAAATTGATTTTATTTTATTTTTAATTTCAAACTTAACGAGAACGGTTAAATTAAATAGAGAATTACACGAGGTGAAAGAATTACAGACCCCATGAGTACAACGTGAAAAAAAATAAAAGAATTAGTCACCGTGTGAATTAAACAATACATGAGGATATATCGTGAAATTTCCATAAAAATAAACAAATTGGTTTGGATTAGATGGGATTAGATTAGATGTTCCAAACCAATCCAAACACTAAGAATTCCATTAGAATCGGGATGAGTTCGGATAGGAACGGGTTAATCGGATGACAGCTATAAGTGAGGCAAAGTTTTAGGTATGGGTGGGTGGGACCCATGACAAGTGAATGCCTGCCAACACTTTGGGTTAAGATTCTTGACGTTTTATGCGTTCACACTCTAAAGATTCCTCCCTCTACGCGTTCCCACCGCTCTTCCTCTATTCATTTTTTTTAATGTTAATTTGGATGACCATTTATTTTGATTTATAATTTATAAATGTAAAATATTGAATTATCCCCAATTCGATAATTTAACCGTTGAGACTTGAGACTGAGAGTATGATGAGATTGGCGCATCAATTAAAATGGCGTTCCATTTCCGGCTTCAGATTTCTCTAATCTAAAAAAGAATTGCATACTGGCAGAGGTGATCCATATATAATCGGATCCTCATTTTAGATTTGAATCATTTTATAAACGGGTTATTTCATATCAGATTATTTTCTGTATAACCAAAGATCAACTTAGCATGAAAATTCGAATTTTATTGATTGGGTTTTGGATTGCATGATTTGCGTCAGCCGTTTCAATCAAATTTTAAGCTGGCTGAATCCGAATAAATCAAATCAAATTTTGGGAAAGATCAAACTCATACGAGTATGAGGTTTCCAACAATAATCCAAGAAAATCAAAATCAGAATAAATATTATTAACAGATTACAACAATATAATACACATATATACGGATTATTATTTTTTTAACACAATATTCTACAATTATATATATATATATATATATATATATATATATATATATATATATATATTATCTATTAAAAATATAATAGAATAATAAATCTGAAATATAATGTGAGAATTAAACTAATAGCATTCCAAATACATAGAAAATATAAAATACAGAGTAGTAATCAATATAAATATAAATAATTTATTCAACAAAAAATAGTATAGATATATATTAGCCGTCCAAATGCATAGAAAATATAAAATAATAATCAATATAAATGTAAATAATTTATAATTTATTCCACCAAAAAACAGTGTAGATATAAAATAATAGTAGATATCAATTAATTTTGATATAAATAATTCATTTTCACCAAAAAAATAATATAGATATAAATTAGATATTTATTTATTAATATTTTTATAAGTATGATTATAAAATATTTTTAATTTATAATTTTATCAATTAATTAAAATATATAGATAAATCGTTACTTATGATAACTTTCTATAGTATAATATTATTACAATAATTTTTAATAGAATTTTTTTTCTTAGAATTAATCACAATCGATTTTATAATATATATATATATATATATATATATATATATAGAATATTATTATCCTAACTTAATACTCAGTAAAATAATATAAGGTACCCACAAAGCTGCAGAAATATGTGGAGCTCAGCTACCAACCATTCGTAAAATAATACTCTGTATAAGGTACCCACGAAGCCGGAGAAAAATGTGGAGCTACCAACAATTTAATTAGATCCAGAATTAAATGAAGCAATAGGGTTTGATGAATGTGGTGATGAGAGAGGTCAACCCTACCACCTGCCAGGTGGGACGCTCTTTCCCAGTCCTACGTGGCATCCTTATTGGGTTCGTTTGCTTTATACGGTTATACCTTTTCCCTCTCCAATTATATATAATCCCTCACTTTTCCTAATCCTCTTCCCCATTCACTCCCAACCACATAAATCAAATCACAGCGAAAGACAACGGACTCGAGAGAGCTGGATGGGAAACTGTATCGCTCATGAATCAGGGCTGCAGTGGGGCGGTGAGGACTGGAGCCCAGCCCTAGCACCGCCCGCACCTGCTGACGAAAACCGAGTAGTCCTCGGGAAAGGCTCGAAGGCGAAGTCGACGGTGAGCTATACGGAGGTGAAGGTGAAGATAACGAAGAAGCAACTGGAGGAGCTGTTGGGGAAGATGGACGTGCAAGGCGTAACGGTTCAGCAAGTGCTCGCTCAGCTCATGGAGGTGAGCGCTACGTACGAGGCTCGGAAGACGTCAACGTCGTCACCGACGCCGACTTGGAGGCCGCGGCTGCATAGCATATCGGAAATATGTTCTGCCGATTCTTAAAGGGTGTGTCCACGTTCGATCGATGAAGGTGGTGAACGATGAGATCGATATCTGCCGGTTTTTTATCCCTCCTGTAGGATTTTTTCGGCCGCTTCCGTTGATCTCATTGTCGATCTTGATCGAGAGTATGAATTTGAATTTGTGTGTTTATGTGTGGATTTGTTTAATTCATTTTCATTTGTTGTGGGATTTTGTAAATTATGAATAGTACGGTTTAGAGGGAATTTAGGATATATATGGGTGAGGTTAGAAATTAATATGTATATATCAATATGTGTATGAGTTGATGTGGATGTTAATTTGGATGGTGCTTAGTGAACATATGTAAATTGCAAAATCTAATAAATTAATACACGCTTTGTCAATACACAAATTCAGGGGGAAATTAGATTGTATTTGATATTTTTGTTGTGTTTGAATTAGTTTTAAATCAAACAACTTCAACTGTTATATATCCGATTAAATTGTGGATCGATATTAGATAAAGGAGAGGTCATTTTCACATATATATATATATATATATTATATATATGCATCCCGCCGATATCTAGTCTGAAGTTAAGGGACTTAATTAGCCTTGATTTAGTTCACAATTGTAGGAGTTGAATAAATAATCTAGTCTACTTTTGACTTATTATTTATTAATACGGCATCCTTTTTCATTTTTCATAATAAAGTTTGTTAGATATATAGATTTAGAAATGACGAACAAATCCTTCTATATCTTAACTCTCTAATTAGCATTCACAAAACAAAATTTTAATCTTAAACAGTTTGATTATATTTAGTTAGATCCAATCGCTTTTAAGTATATGATGTGGGTATTTTATGAACAAGTAGTTGAGTATCTCACTCATAAACGACTCCATATTTACTAAAGAATTTGAACTTTAAACCTTTAACGTACATGTGATCTAACTGCACCAATTTGCAAACAAAATTAATAATTATAATTAATAAATAATAATACAACTAAAAGTAAAACAATTCTTCTATTTTTTTCCCCTAGTTTTCATCCAAACATGCCCTTATAAGTTTGATGATCGTTGGATATAATATGTGGTTACATAAAAGTTGCAATGAAAATTTCAACTCCACAATGAAAGGAATCAAACGCTATATATTTATTATATTTGAAGTAGATGACATTCGCAATGCCATCTCATTGATAACAACTTAATACATAAATATACAAAGGGAAAATTGCAACTAACCTTAGTTGCTTCTAATACCCTAATTTTGTAAAATTTCACAAAATATCCTAATTTATACTATTAGTTGCACTTAACACCCTGAATGAGATTTTTAAATTTAAAAAATTACCCACATCATACAAAAATTATAAAAATCACCCATATTCATAAAACGTTTTCAATAAACTCCGAATAAATTTTAAAATTTGAAATTAAAAAAAATATCTTACAATTTAAGCTCACCCAACCCACCATCCAAAAATAATTATAACAGGTATATAAAATCCCCTCCTTTAAAAATATAATATAATTATTTTAGCATTTACTCATTTAATATTTTAATATAATTACTCAAAATAATTAATTATTTATCTTAAACATAATACTTTTACAAAAATAAAATAATGTAGATTTTAATAAATAAATGGTATGAGATATGATAACCATTTGTAATATATAAATAGTTGTATAATAAAGATATATTAAAAATAATATGGTAAAATTATTATTTTTTACAATATTATTTTTAGTATATCTTTATTATATAATTATTGATTGCAAATGGTTATCATATCTTTTACCATTTTTTTTTTAAATCTACTTTATTTTATTTTTGTAAAACTATTATGTTAAACATTTCTTATAGAATCATTTTGTTAATACCATGGAATTTATGTGTGATAATAAGATGTTATGTATTAGTTTTAGTATATATAACATAATATTAACTAAAAAGACAGTATATATATCGTATCAAATAATATACATGGAATATATAGATGTACAAATCGGCATATATCGAGGCAGACTTATACAAATTTAGATTTTAATTATAATGTATGTTTTTAGATAAATAATTAATTATTTTGAATGATTATATTAAAATTTTAAATGAGTAGATGCTAAAGTAATTATATTATATTTTAAAGGAGTAGATTTTATATACCTGTTATAATTATTTTTGGATGGTGGGTTGGGTGGGCTTAAATTGTAAGAGATTTTTTTAATTTTTAATTTCAAATTTTATTAGGAGTTTATTGAAATCATTTTATGAATATGGGTATTTTTGTATGATGTGGATAATTTTTTTAATTTAAGAATCTCATCCAGGGTGTTAAGTGCAACTAATAGTACATGTTAGGATATTTTATGAAATTTTACAAGGTTAGGGTATTGAAAGCAACTATTTCTAAAGTTGGGGTATTAGTTGCAATTTTCCCATATACAAATATGATAACGCCGGGAAAGGAAGAGCCATTATCACGTTTATACATCACTTATAATTTTTTTTCCCAAAACTTATTGAATTATTGCATTTATACTTTTTACACGATAAATGTGTTTGCAATCGTTATGATTTTTTCAGTTTTTAGTTTATGATCAACGAGGTAGAAGTTGTTCAACCTTAAAAATTTTGTTTCTGTTGTGTCTCTATTTTGAAGAATGGGATAAAAAATCTATTGGGATGTTTTACTTAGAGCATTCCCAATAGATTTTTCATCCCATTATTCAAAATAGAGAAACAACAGAAAAAAAATAGAAAAGCTTGCATAAATTTGCAGCATTCTTGTTGAAATGTGGGTTGTCTCATATTGAAAATATTGAGATGTCTTGAACAACTTATAAGCTTAATTGATGGGCTACTCCTCTCATAACCAATTGATTTTGAGATGGAACCTCGTTGGATTTATGTGTTGCTCGAGTTTCTCGTACATGGGCCCACACATGACCAGTGGCGGATCCAGGATTTTAGTTTAGGGAGGGGCTGAAAACTACAAAGGATGATGATGATGAATCAAGATTGAACAAGATTGAGATCAAGCTTAATCAAACTGAATGTAAATGAAGAACAAGAGATGTAACAGAGAGCGAGAGAGAGAGAGAGAGAGAGAGCGCGCTAATTGTCTTTTTTTTATTCAGAAAATGAAACTTGTCTCAAAGCAGAACAAGCTAAGGGCATTTATACCCAATTACACAGTGACGTTGCCAAACAACAACCCTTAGATCTCTAACTACCATCTAACATAATTGACCACGATTGGTTGAGGTTGCAACATCTTCAACACTCCTTATCAAGCTTAGAGTTAGGCAAACTGATTTCTAACTCCAAGCTTGTTCAATAGCTTTATATGTTGCACTTGATTTAATTTACCACTTTGGTGAAGATATCTGCAGGTTGATCTTTAGTAGAGATGTGCTTTGTATCAACTTCTTTGTCCATCGCCATGTTCCTTACCAAGTGATAATCTGCCTCTATGTGCTTAGTCCTTTCGTGAAACATGGGGTTTCTAGAGATGTGCAGGGCTGCTTGATTGTCACAAAGCAACTCCACAACTTGAGATTGTTCAACTCTCATATCCTTGAGCACCCTGATCAACCAGATTAACTCACAACATGTCATAGTCATTGCTCTATATTCTGCTTCTACAGTAGACATGGCAAAAAAGGATTGCTTCTTAGTCCTCCAGGATATCAGAGCATCACCCAACAAGAAGCAATAACCAGTAAGAGATTTCCTGGTCATCGGACAAGCTTGCCAATTAGCATCACAAAATCCTTTGAGCTTCAAATCGGATTTACTTGGAAGCAAGATTCCCTGTCTTGGGAGCTTTCTTAATGTTTCTCAACAGATGCTTCATATCTTGCCAATGCATTGTGTTTGGATTTAATTTTGCATAAACTGACTTAGTGTGTGAACTGAGTAGGTGATGTTTGGCCCTGTTATAGTTAAGTAGACCAGCTTCCCTACTACCTTCATGTACAACTTAGGCTTGTCAAATGCTTCAACTTCACTTGTCAGTTTGCAATGTACATCCAGAGGTGTGAATAATGGCTTTGCATTTTCCATTCCAGCTTCCTCTAATAACTCTATGGCATATTTCCTTTGATTCATCCATATTCTTTTCTGACTTCTATCAATCTCAATTCCTAGAAAATACCTATTATGACCTAAATCCTTGATCTGGAAATGCTTGTGTATATGCTCTTTTAGCTTTTCAGTTTCATCTTTACTATTTCCTGTGATGATCATATCAGCAACATACACCAGTAAGGCTATAAATGTGTTCCCAGCTTGTTTAGTGAACAAAGCATGATCAACTTCAGATTGAAGAAACTTAGCCAGCTTGATCACTTGAGAAAACTTGGTGAACTATTGCCTTGGAGCTTGCTTTAACCCATACAAAGATGTGTTTAGCTTACATACCATCTTGATCTTGTGATTATCCATACTACACTCCTCTTGAGCACAAGCATCAAGATTCAGCTTTTGCCTATG
Source organism: Persicaria tinctoria (assembly GCA_037127255.1). Classification (NCBI taxonomy): domain Eukaryota; kingdom Viridiplantae; phylum Streptophyta; class Magnoliopsida; order Caryophyllales; family Polygonaceae; genus Persicaria; species Persicaria tinctoria. Next base: position 81,072,016 of record JBANSL010000003.1, on the reverse strand, counting down.
AAGAGCTTTAAGATGATGATACTGAGGAGGTAGAGCCATAAACACCTTCTCCTCAAGATCACTGTGGAGGAAAGCATTGGTGACATCCATTTGAGCAATGTGCCAACCCTTAGCAAAAGCCACAACTCGTGTAGTCCTATCAGTAATCAGCCTAGCAACAGAAGCAAAGGTTTCTAAGTAATCCAAGCCTTGAATTTGAGAGAAACCACATGCCACAAGCCTTGATTTATGTCTCTCAAGGGAGCCATCAGCCTTGAACTTGAATTTAAAAATCCATTTGCAAGTGACTACAGATTGACCAACTAGAAGTGGCATTAGTGTCCAAGTATCATTCCTTTCAAGGGCATTCACGACATTGTATGGCCTCATGAGTGGAAGAAGTTTCTTTGTGGGACACAACATTATTAATGTAAGGCATGAAAAGAAGAGGATATAGAAGAATAACACATAAGAGAAGTGAGAGGGTAAAGAGGAATGACCTTGCTAGATTCAGAACATGCATTTGATGTCTTCATGGAGGCCATACGTACATAATCCTTCATCCATACAAGTGGGTTATGAGCTCGAGAAGAGTATCTAGGGATCACCTCAATAGGCTCAGAAGACATAGAAGTTTCAAAATCCACAAAATCAAGTGGATCAATATTAGAAACGATGGGTGGAGAAGGCTCAGGTGTAGGGTTGTCCAACTCTACAGGAATAGAAGTTTGTTGTGCAAGCTGCTCAATTGGATTTGAAGAGGATTATATATAGTCATAAGGAAAGTAGTGATCAATTACATCAGATAAGGATGTATTGAACACATGAGCTCTCTGAGTATTGAATTGAGAGTATGGAAATACGTGCTCAAAGAAGATCACATCTCTGATGACTTGAAATTTTTCAAGCTTTGCATTGTAGACCTTGTAAACCTTTTGAGGATAAGGATATCCCAGAAAAATACAAGGATGAAATTGAGGATGAAATTTCTTGGTTGTAGGTTCAATGGCTGTGGAGATATAACAAAGGTAGCCAAAGGTTTTAAGGTGAGAGTAATCAGGGTAAGTACCATATATGACTTCATGTGGAGACTTGTTTTGAAGAAGAGGGTTAGGAAGTTTATTGATGATGTAGGTAGCTATGAGGATACAATCTCTCCAAAAGAGCATGGGAAGAGATGATTGAATCATAAGAGAACGAGCAATTTTAAGAATGTACCTATGTTTTCTTTCAACTCTAGCATTTTGTTGTGGAGTGTCTTTGCATGAACTTGATGGAGAATGCCTTTGTCTTGAAGAAATGAGGTGACAGAGTCATTAAAGAATTCGGTTCCCAGATCACCCGTAACAACTTTGACAGTGGCTTGAAACCGAGTTTCAACAAGCTTAATGAAGGGTTATAAGTGATGAGAGACTTTGTGCCTCTACTCATGTCATAAACTATGGTAATAAAATAACGAAAACCATGATGAGTTTGATGCTCATAAGGGCCCCAAACATCACAATGTAAAACCTGAAAAATACATTCATGACCATGAGATTTACTGTATGAAAATGAGTTTCTTGTCTGTTTTGCCATAGGACAAACAGAACATACATGCTCAGGAGAGCTATCAATGTCACTATGAATAGCAGAAATGTGTTTAAGTTTGACATAAGGAGCATGTCCAAGTCTATGGTGCCACAAGGCAGTACTACTTGGAATGCAATTATTGTGTTTGGGTAAAAAGATAGGTAAAAGATTAAAGTCTAGAGCAGGGTGAGCAGCTACACTGAATTTGTGATCTGGAGGAGCTATGCCAGGATCCATATAGTATAACCCTCCAATTTGATTACAAATGCAATGATGCTCTTCTTTGCTCGGTCCTGAACAAAACAATTGTCAGGTTGCAAGATGACATTGCAATTCAAATCAATGCACACTTTGCTCAGAGATAGAAGATTGTATTTGAAATTAGGAATGCACAGAACATTATGAAGAGTAAGATTGGTAATGATTGATGACCACTGTTTGGAAAGATTGTAGGGGATAAAGGAAGTCTGAGATGATCATCGCAATATTTCAAGGGCCCTTCCAGGTGTTTTTAATCGCATTGATCACTATACAGTTATCTCCCTCCATTTCAAGTTGTTCTAATCCTAGGTTCTTTGCAGCTTTGATCCCTTTTAGAAGGGTAATTGCTTTAGTTTTCCAACCGCTTGATTTCCACATTTTACATGTCCTATGTAGATACTTTCACATCTACAATTTCTAATGATAAAGTCGAAAGTACTTTCACCCAATCCGCTTACAAATATGTCGGCGTTTAATTTAGCAAAGCCTTGTCTTGGCTTTTGCCATCTGATCAGACGCATTTAGGTAGTGTTAATATAAGCATTTAGATGGATTTAGGCATGGTGAAATACATTAGTTAGAATAGTTTTCACGCTTTAATTATGTTTTAATTAGAGTCAGAATCTACGAGGTTTAGGTGTGATTTTAGGTGATTGTGGAAAGGTGAAGCTAAGTTTGAGTCAATGCTCAAAGATTGGATGAAAACCGAAGAGCGCGAGAGCAAGGAGATGAGCTAAAGATGCAAAGGATTGGAGTTGTCTAAGTTGGCGGCGCTTCACTAAAATGAATCGTTCGAAGGCTGTAGTCGTCGGATCGGGTGTACTTATACTTGTTAGAAAGAGGATTCGAAGACCTACAACTTTCGTGTTTACGACTTTTCCAAATTCAGCCTCGAAGACAACAAAATCAGACTTCAATATATGGCTACAGAAAAGAACTCGTGTAGGACAAAATAACTTGGCCGAGTTGTTTGTGTTTAACCCGAGTTATTTGGCGAGTACAGAACATAAAAAGTTTTTTGTTGGGCCACATGTTCTTGAGTAACAAAGTATAAATCTCTAAAACTAGTTGGTTTAGGGATTTGTATAGAGAATTGATTTGTAATTGATGCAATAACTGGTTGTGCATGTCGATTGTCTTTGTTGATTTCCTTTAGTCTTCATCAATTATTGAATTGAATCTTGATAGTTTCAAGATTGTTTGATAATTAGGGTTTTCAGAGTCGTCTGATTGTCCTGTTAACTAGATTTGATAAGGAATTGGGTTAAAAAAACCTAGCCTTTCCACGACAAAGTATTCAAGAGGAAGTTATCTATTTGATTTCAATGATCAATGAATGAAACCTGATTGCTGAGATTGATTGACCTAAGCTATTTCTCTCATATTCATTCACTCAATCTGTTTTACTATGCTATTTTGCTTACTTTTTCTTTTTACTTAATTAGCTCAAATCATCGAAATCCCCCCTTTTTGTTTCTTATTCATGTTGACACACTCTGACTTGCATACAAATCGTTAACTCTCTATGGGATAGACTCATACGTACTAAACTACATTAGTTAGATTAGTCGGATATATCTAATAGGATTCAGACGAATGAGTATCATTCGTCAAATTTAGCGTCGTTGTTGGGGAGTCAAGTTGTTATTTGTGTGCTTGTTTGTGGGTGTTAATTGGGTTGTGAACCTGTCTTATGGTTCACACCAGTGCTACTAATCCATCACCATCTTGCTCATTCCCTTATTCTTCTTCCCTATAGTGCGATGGGTCGGCGTGGGTATTCCTCTATCTCCTCTTGGTACTTTTTGTTCTACCCCAATTAATGTGTGTTGTTTGTATGAATCGATTAATGTATTGTGGGTTTGAGATTTGTACCTGTTCAAAGAGAAATTTGTTTATAAAATACCAAATACTCTACTATATTTCTGTTAGGAGGTTCTTGTCCTATTTTCCTACACTAGATCCTAACTAGTTCTCTCATTAGGTCACCTATATTTCTATTTTGGGTATCCAAGTTTTTAATTATTTGGGTTAATTTGGTGATGACCGTATTCATAATCATTTGGATAGTATGAGCACACTGAAAAATTAAAAGAGACGAGACACATTTTCCTTATGCTAAAAATGCATAATTAAATAATAAATTTAAGGTTTTCTCTAATATATTCAAACAAAAACATTTTTTCACATATACATACAAAAAAATCTCATTTTTTGATAATTTTTATTTTTCTTAGTTTTTAATACTAAAAATGATTATTTCAATCACAAATTTAAGGTTTTCTCTAATATATTTAAACAAAAAATGGAATTTTTTTAGCTCCTCTAAAAAATTTCATGGATCCGCCACTTCTTCATAAAGGGGGTTTGTTAGAATATCTTGAGGCAGCTACATGTGTTTCGGTATGACAAACCGATAATGCATATTTTATATAGGCATTATAGCTAGCTAGTTTTAGGGTGCATATTGCATGTTTTCTAGTTATTTCTCATACCTTATCATTTGGTGGTCGAAGTTCAGAATCTACGCTTTTTATGGTTAATTATGTAGACTAGCTCGTAGATCCGAACTTGAAGGGTGGATCAAAGAAGACGATGCATGAGCCCTAGAGTTATTGGATATGAGGATGGCTAGGATGGGGAGTAGACACATTCATAAGGGAGCCAAAAAGAGCCAAGATGAAGACGAGCTGAAAGCAGTCAAAGCACGGAGGAGAAGACACGGATCCAGGAAGCCCTAAAGATCGGCGCCCACCGATATATGGGGATTGCGCCCATCGATGTGGATAAGGACGGATTTGCGGCGATTCTTCCAAAGTTTATCCTTGGAGATTTATTCCTATCTTGTAGGATTTGATCTCATTACTTAAGGTCGGTTTTTACCATGAACTTTTAGGGTTTTACTAGGGTTTTGGCCTAACCTTAGCACTATAACTTCGTTAGTTCATTTAGGGTTTGATATCATCATCAGACAGTATAACTTCTTTACAGTTTTCTATTATGTTCTAGGTTTTTAGGTAAGCCATGAGGGACTAACCTCTCTTTAGTTTTGCTCACGTATTCAAGACATGGTTGATGAATTGTGAGGGTAGATTTATGGTTAATTTCTATTTCTTCCTTGTGCTAATATTGCTAATGTTGTTGATTATGTTGTGATTGGCCACCTAGATATAATCATATCGCGCTAGAATTATAGCTACTTCCTCTTGCATGCCTTAATCCCTATGTATCCAACACATCTTGTAGGAACGGTTCGAGAATCTTGATGGTGTAGAAGGTTGTCATCTAGGATTTATCACTTTTAGTGGAAACGATGGCTGCAGAGTTGACAACCAGGTGAGAAGTTGACGAGATGAGAGTGATGATGTCTAGATGTTAGGAGTTTGGGACTTAGTGCTACTAATCCCCCATGCTAGGGTAAAGGGCATGATATTTTATCACGTCTATTGACGAGTGGGAAAATCGGACATTGAATCTCGCCAAAGACTAAAGCCTAAACTCAAGTACTAGTATAGTAAGTAAGTTTAGGTATCGTCCCACAAAGAGCGTGTGATTAGTGATTCTCTTGCTAATTAATAGTCAGACAACAACGACAAAAAAGAAATAGAGATTCGAGAGCAACAAAGAGCATAATAGAGCAATTGTAAGATGGAAACATTAATGAAAATAGCAAAGTAATTGGAAAGAGAATGAGATAGAGATATGTGAATGGTTTCACCCGCTCATCGCAACATGGTTGGTCTCTCGATCATTGGGCTTCTTCCCTTTGCGATTATTTCGATTTTTGGTTTATGTAGACCCTCTGGGCCACCTTAAGTCACACGAACACTATTTAGTCCCTTATACTCTAACAAGGAGGCGAGTAGTATAGCTATACAAGAATACAACAACATCGAGATCATATTGCTCCGGTTCTATGGAATATGCCTCGAGGCTCTGGACGGGTTATCAATCCAGACATCGCTTATCGCCTGAGTAGTCTCAATCAAGATGTTATCTTCTTACACATCACAAGGATATGTTGGCTACTATAGAGGTAGTGAGGTATCAACTTCCCTACAGATAAAGTCGAAACCTAGCGCGAAGCTACTTCGTCGTGGTGATCAATCAAGACAAAAGCAACAACATAATATGCAAAACAAAAGAGATAAAATAATATGAATAGATTAAACCTGGAAATCAACCCTCATGATATACCAAACCATGTCTTGCCAAAACGTCTAGCCAAACATGGCTTTGTCAAAACTAGAAAGGAAAAGCAGAAAATGGTCTATCCTAATTGGGAGGCGGAACCGTTTCTAAGCAGTGATTAAAACCCTAGGCTACATAGGTATTTACATGGCTCGTGGGCTACTGAAAAACCCTAAGTCTCATGCTTAATGTGCAAGCAATGGATCTCCAAAAGATAGACGCAAATCCCTGTTGGATAAGGATTCAAATCAGCATGTTCAACCTCAACGATGGGCACCGCTCCTGGCGGGTGCTGGCGTTGCATACGCGGATGCCTTTACCGACAGGCGCCGAACCTATGGAGGCAGGCGCCGCTATTTTTAAACTTCATGGTGACGTAGAGCTCGTTTAAGGCTTTCCAATGCATGATCATAATAGTCGATCGGCCATTCAAGGCCTTGGAAAATTGCGTTTTAAGTTTAACTTGCTGCACGGACAACTTTTGCGCAGCTCGCTATTGTTTCAACTCTTAGCCCTTGATTCCTTGTTCCCTTGCTCTTGTCTTGGCTCTTTCATAGCTTTGTCCTTATCATTCCTTAGCTCGCTGCACGTGCTACATATGATTTTCCCCCCCTATGATCTACCACAACACGTACATCATATAAGTCGCTATGCATCGATTTTAGTATATTTGTATATAGATTAGGATATTAAGCGCAATGACTCATAAATGTCAACATATTTATGGGAATTAACCCATTAAAAGATTAATCAAATTTTGTTAAAAAAAATAAAGTGTAGGTGGGGGTTGGCCGTTGGGGTTAAATTGAGGGACGAATATAATCATTAATTTTTTTAACGGTTTATCCCATTAGGAAAAAAAAACGAATATTACAGAATGTATAACTCTTTCTCCGTTCGATAAAATATGTCGGTTACTATTTACATATTTTTTTTATAATGATAAAAAAAATAAAAACTATATAAAATATTAAAATTTCAAAAATAATTTTATACTTATTACTATTAAATAGGAATTATTACAAAAAATTAATTAAAATTAATATTTTATATAATTTTATTACTCCGTATTAGACTGTAATAAAAATGTACCCTAAATGACATAATACAAGATATTAAAAATAACATAGGTAAGGATCACTTCTCTCCTTGCCTTTGCTTGGTGGGGAATTTGGTACTTTAGGAACAACTAACAAGACACTATTCGACGGTATACATTCGGATGTGAGATGCATTAAATATTTCATCAATGACCAAATTTCTCTATGGAAATCCACAAAAAATATTGAAGAACTTGACAATAACCTAACCACACAACCAATAACCACAAAAACAACAGCTCAAAGAAGGACAAGAACAAAATAAAAACCCCCATTGAAAGGAAAACACAAACTTAATTTTGACGGGGCTCTCTCGCCCACTGGTTCTGGCTCCTACGGGTTTATAATCAGAAACCATATGGGAACCCCGGTCTTTTGTGGTTGTAGTCCTTGCCCAATCCCTACTGTCGCGGGTTCGGAAAGCTTTGGGACTTGGCAAGGTATCATGGTTGCACTAGAACTACATATAACCGACTTGGAAATTGAAGGTGACAACCTTACCGTTATCAACAGCCTAAAAGGTCTTGGGAAACCTCCAGGAGACTCCGAAATGATTGTCTCGCTAGGTTTCTTCTCTTCTGTTGAGATTCGTCATGTCTATTGCGAGGTAAACCAAGTTCCGGACCGCCTAACGCATCTGAACTTTGCCATGCACAACCACATTAGCCCTGGCGATTCTTTGCTTTGATCTCTCATCCGTATGAATGCCCTTGACTCTTAGGGTTCGGGGTTCCCCTAATGCCAAATTATTTCCAGTTAAAGAAGAAAAAAAAAGAAAAAAAAAAGAAAGAAAGAAAGAAAGATTGTAATAAAAATGTCTACAAAGATACGGAGTTGTTATAAACTAGGGCAAAAGAAAAGGGAGAATATGAAATTGTATTCAATTGATCTCTCTTGGTGTTACACCAGTACAATATATAGAGATAAACTCCTTAGGCTCCAAGCAATAGTCAATCTATCTATAGACAAAAATCTATATAAGTAAAGTGTATATTTTGTACATCCACATAATAATAATAATATTATAACACTCCCCCTTGGATGTACATTCATAGTTCCTCCAGCTGCCTCGTTAAAAACCTAGCTAGGAAAACCCAATGGGACAAAACCATAGCTTAGGGAAAAAGAGTGCAGCCTTCCACGTACGCTCTTGTTATACTGCTTCGTTAAAAACCTTGTCAGGAAAACCCAGTGGGACAAAACCTGATCGGAGGGAAAAAGAGTGCAGTGTGTATATGCTCCCCCTGAATTCAACATCCTTCTCGAAGTCTTCTCATTCTTCTTAATGTCACCGTCTTCATGAGCTTATGGTCGAATCTCAACATTTTCTTTGATGTGCATAAGCTGGAATGTCTTCATGATTAACTTTGGCGTGCCTAACTTGCATGTATTGGTGTTGAGCTGCTTTGGATGCACAAGTATAAGGTACTTCAGGACCTAGTGTGCCTTTAATTGTTGATCTGGGGATATGATGTATTAAATGGTGCTTAAGTTGCCTCGTTAAAAACCTTACCTTGGAAAAACCCAGTGGGATAAAAAAACCAAGATTAAGGAAAAGAGTACAACTTTGTATGGTACTTCGGGACCTAATGCAGTGTCACCATTTTTACAATTATATGTACTTCTGGTACTCTAAGGATCTTTAATTAATTGTATATGAGGGGACATTGATAATAATGCTTCAGGCATTTTCAATCGATTCTTTTCATTTATATGTATATGTACGTCATTTACATTTGAAGCCAAAATTATATTCACTCCTAGTGAATGTATTCTCATGTAACCTTTAATAGGCTTGTGTGCAATCAATTTGGCTTTGTATTTTCCTTTGTATGAACACCCACTTAAAACCAATTGATGCCACACTTTTCAATGTTAGAGCTATAGGTCCAAAAACTTCATGCTTAACTAATCCATCTTTGCATGAATTATTTCTTTCTAGAATTTGGGATATACCATGTATCCTTGCGAGGGGAGTTGCCTCGTTAAAAACCTTGCTTTGGAAAGTTGTTGCTCAACGAGTTGTACGCCATTGACACAAACCAGGAGCTTCTATGTGGAGCCATGGCGGCAGATCGGAAAAATTAGGGTTTTAGCTTTTAGAAACTATCATGCTGATAACGTGTTATAAACTAGGACAAAAGAAAAGGGAGAATATGAAATTGTATTCAATTGATCTCTCTTGGTGTTACACCAGTACAATATATAGAGATAAACTCCTTAGGCTCCAAGCAATAGTCAATCTATCTATAGACAAAAATCTATATAAGTAAAGTGTATATTTTGTACATCCACATAATAATAATAATAATAATAATAATAATAATAATAATAATAATAATAATAATAATAATAATAATAATAATAATAATAATACTCCCTCCGTTCGGCAAAACTTGTCGTTTTAGAGTTTTATTTTTATTCGGAAAAACTTGTCATTTTAGGTATTTTTGCTTCTATTTTACTAAAATGCCCTTGATTTGATTGATGTTTTGTGAGTTGTAGATTTTGATAAAGTAAAAAGTAGAGTAATAAATGAGGGTAAATTAGTAAAAAAGTAGTGTAATTATTAGCTTTATTAAAAATTGTGTGGAGAGTTAAAATAACAAGTTTTGCCGAACGGAGGGAGTAATGGAGTTGGTGCAAAAGGACACGTGGTGAGACATTAACCATCGTTGGTTTGATGAGCAGGTTCCCCTGCAGCTCTGCCTTTTTGCACACGTCCTAGTTTACAGTTACCACCATACCATCCGCATCTACATACTACCTGTCCTCAATTTTGGGTATTTGGTTTTCCCCTCTCTTTCCAAACCCTATTCCCAAATTTCTCTTACGGCCAATTGTCAGATCTTGCTACCAAGGTACCATCACGAAATCTCTTCCCCCTCCTCATTTCTTCATCTCTGTTTTCAATTACTCTTTCTCGACGCGCTCTCTTTGAATTCGAGTCCTATTTGTTGGGAATCTGTGGTTTTGGATGCAGTACATTTTTGCTTGCGCTCTGTAGTTCGTGCTGCTCCGTCAGTTTCAGCTCCCCGGTTTTATATCTCCCCAGTCCCCACAAATTGCTACGTTTTTTCTTTTTAATCTGAGCGTTTTGGATGTGAATCTTGATTTAATCACACAAATGTAGAGTGTGGACATGGCAATTGGGTAGGGAGACCTCTTGATTTTGAGTTTTCGTGAGTACCCGGGCCCATTTTGCGGACCCGTAATCTCACGGGAGTCAAACTGGTGACCACCATCCAGGGTAGTTAGGCAACTTGAGAACCCTTGTTCCGTTGAATTTATATCACATTTGAGCGAGTGAACTAGTTATCCAGGGGACTCTTTCAAGCTATCTGAACTAAGTGTCTGTTTTGGATGAAGAATTTTTCAACCAAGTACTCAATTTCATTGGGGCCTCAATGGTTCAACATAGTTTGGAATTGTTTCTTTATGCAGTTTCATCAGGCTCTAGTTTGTCATTTTCAAAACATTTGCTTTACCTAATAGTTCTGGAATCATTCCTCATATTTCCTATTTAAATATTTGTAATGATGTTAATGATGCTTACTTGAATTTCATTTCGAGGCTATTAAGCGTGCGTTCTGCGTTGGTTTTGTGGAAAAAAAAAAGCACTAGGAAAGAGCTGTCTGTGTAAGAAAGTGTCTCAGGGTATAGGCAAGAGATAAGTGCTTTCTTAGTTTGCCGGCGAGCATAATTAAAGAAGTGGTTCATCTGTTTATCATAATGCAGGGAGGAATTTCATAGTTACCTACATATGATTTTGATTTTGTTACATTTGATTAAAGGCCATTTGTATGTTTCATGCCCAGTGATGAAACGAATTGCTGACTTTTGATCACTGAAGCAACGTCCTTAATTTGTTTTCCTTGCTACGTAGTGTTACAGTGCAGGTACGTGCCTACGCAGTAGAATTGCTGGAGACAGATTCTGAAAATGGACCTTAAGAACCAAGGGAATAGCCCTGATTTTTCATCGAGCATCCTCTTTAAGAAAAAGCGAGGCCGCCCCCGGAAGGATCAGAGTGAAAATCCCAACAGAATGGCTAATCTTGTGCGAACGAGTGATCAGATTCAGGCTCATGGAGAGTATGGTCACATCCCGCCTGGATTTGCAACGGTGAATGGAAATCCTCCCCTTGAAGGAAATGCAGTTCCTGGTAGCAATGGTGTTACGGTGGGACAAACAGTCACGGGGGTCGTTGAAGCTACATTTGATGCGGGTTATTTGCTTTCAGTTAGGATTGGCAATTCCGAAACCAGGTTGACAGGTGTTGTATTCAAGCCAGGCCAATTTGCTCCTATTTCAACTGACACTGATATGGCACATCACATCCAAATGCTCGGTAGGAATTTGGTATCCTTCTTATCCGGGCATCAGACTCCCTTACATCCTAGCTACCGTAGAGGTAAAGGCAGGGGTAAGTCAAGGAGTGAGTCCAGTTTTATGTACTCTGATAATGGGTTAGTCACATGCACTGGTAAACAGCTTCATGTAGCGCCTGCTCAACCCGACACACTATTTTGTGACCGGGGCACTTTGGTGCCCGTTGTGCTTGAACCTGCTAACCAGGCAAATTGTGTGGCTCAGCCTATTAAAACTACGCCTGTTGTGTCCCAACCTGCTCATCTAGCTGCACCTGTTGTATCCCAACCTGCTCATCTAGCTGCACCTGTTGTGTCCCAACCTGCTGCAACTGTTGTATCCCAACCTGCTCATCTAGCTACACCTGTTGTGTCCCAACCTGCTGCAACTGTTGTATCCCAACCTGTTCATCTAGCTGCACCTGTTGTGTCCCAACCTCCTGCAACTGTTGTGTCCCAACCTGCTCATCTAGCTGCATCCAAAGCCAGATTAGTCAACAGAACACAAATTAAACAGCTGGAGAAAGATCTTGAAACCGGTAATAGCGTTCCTCCAACAGAGGAGGCGCGAAAAATAGATGGCTCTACTGTAAAGTTGCCCGGTGCTGTGATGGAAGATTTGGTTAATCAAGTCCTTAGAAGGATTCAGAGTTCAACAGAGTCAAAAGAAACACGGATTGAGAGCGGACAAGCATTTGGTGCACTTACCTATGGCTATGAGCAGATGCAGGATTTGAATGAACCTTTCTTCGCTGAAGTCCCGCTTCAGGCAGTACGCACAAATCGTTTTAACGAGCCTCCATCCATTTCCCGGAACTTTGGATGTGCCAGACCTGGGACGATGACTGAGTTGCTCTTGGTGAGTCTCAACCTCAACCTCAATTGTATTACTTAACATTTTCTGATCTTCTTTACTTGTTGTTCCTTTTCAAGCATTTGTATGGGTATGGAAAGATGGGGGCAAGGAACGTCAGCGACTCAGCGCACTGCCTGGTTTGGAGAGTTTAGTAAGGAAGAGTTAACATAACTTTCTGGCATAAATTAAATACCTAATATTAAGGATGGAATTCACAATTTCTTTCTTTCTAACAGAATGAAATTGTGAAAGTCCAAAGTATAGAAACTTATCTTAAGTAGATAATGGAAGGTTTTTGTTCTTTCCAATCAACACCCGGTAAATCGCTTATTTATTTGCACTACCTCATTCATCCTTTTAAATCCAGTATAATGAGCTGCACATAGTGACACTTGAGAAAACTGACAGTTCATATCTCCTTTGAAAAGGCTGTGCAGGAGAACGTCGTCGACAAGCAGACTGCTGGTGTGCAACACCATTTTTTCAGTCAGCAATAGAATTGATCTTGAAGAAGAAACAAATGAGACACAGTGCCCGCAAGCTGTGTTTAGTTCTCCCTGTTGTGTTTTATCCATGACACCTCCACAAGGTTTGTCCTCAATCTGGCCCTCTTAGCTGAATATGCCAATGTTTATGTTCTTCGGAATTTCGCATTCAGATGCATTTTTGTAAACAAGGGTTCATATAAGGCCCTTAACCGAAGATTTCCCCCGACCGTCAGGCCGTGTCTCGAGGACGTAACTCTATGTAGTTGTATATAAAGCAGGTAGGCGTTGTTTTTTTTTTCCTTTTCCCCGGGGGTGTCTGTTTCAACTGGTGGAAGGGGGAGAACATCGCGTATTTCGCATTTGCAGACACCTTGGGTAAACCACTCTATGGCCATCTCAGTTCTTGAATTTAGTGTTGCAAGTTGTAACTTATATATCTGTACCAAAATACTCCTACGGTAGAACACTGATTCAAGGCAAAGTTTCAATGTTTACAACTTCATGTTCACCAAACGGATCACATCTGCATAATCTTCCGTACAAGGGGTCACTTATTAAATGGTTAAATTAAGGAAATTTTTTCACTTAAAAGTTAATGCTGAAGGAAGTGAATGTATAAACAACAAATAATATGTTAAGGTTTGACACATCCGGGTGACACTATGTTCTCTTTTCACTCGGTTTCCAGGTATACCTCGTTTGAATATTGATTACATCCTGATGATGCATATTTGGGGCTTGTGATGTTCTGTCTCATGAAAATTATCCTATGTATTTTGGGGGTGGATGGAAATAGGCTAGATGATGATGTTGAGCAGTTGCTTGATACTCCTGTTAAACTGGTAGGCAAAATCTCTATAAGGGTACTAAATAGAATATTTAAATAAAGTTTCACTGAATTGTCATATACTTCTATCGGTGCTCCTCATGTTCCTTATTTTAAGCTATATGGGTTTGAGCAGCTAGGAGTATGTGAACCTGTTTACTCCGCTCTCGACAATTGCAAAGGTGATTTTCATGTAGTATATAACCATATTACTACTCGAACAAGTCTATTTGTGTTCTTCAATTATTCAACAAATGGTTTCTTCTTCTAGTGAAATACTGGGAACACACTACAACTGTGCATTCTTTTTAGCTTGAAGCTCCTGCTAGTTTGGCAAAGAACACATGGTGCCTTTGTTACTGTCATAAAATCAAGGAGGACATTTTAAGGCAAAATATCATATTGATTAATTTTAGATTAAATTCTGAGACTTTAGTTTGTCTCCTTCCTTGTTCAAGTGCACATTTAGAGCATTGTTGGCACCAATCCATGTGGTACCCATTATGTATCAACAACACTAGCCAACTTTTGATCACCTACTGTCATACACATACACATTTTCATAAAACATTATGGTCTAATAGGAGCTGCACTAATTGTGGGTTTTATTTTGCCTCATTTAACCGTTTTTGTTGGTGCTTTGCCAAGTGTCATCTTGGCTTGTTGTCTTGTGGTGGGTCTTTCATGAACTATGGTTGTCTATATTGCATTCGGTATTGGTATAGCCGTATAGGTTTATTTGCTGCTACTTACTGGCCACTTTTGTTGTTATCCCTGTGAGTATGTATGCACTTGATCAGGTGCTTCAAAATATCATGTTTGGAACTTCGTGTGATGGTATGGTGGACGGATTATATATTATGACTGTTAATACATATATCCTTGATCGTGTCTACTTTCTTTTGTTTCTTCTGGTTTCATGCGATGTGTGACACTGAGATGGATAGAGGAAAACAACCCAGGGGGCTAGAGCAATTTGTGGTTCCATCAAACACCCCCCCGAAAGGGCCTCAAATCAATTGAGAAGGAAAACTCTGTTGAGGGGACTACGGTCCTCAATGATAGCCATATCATCGCATTTGTCTTGCTATATAGCCAGACCACTTATAGTTTTGTTGGTGTATATATTTGGGTATTGAATCTTGTTTTGATTATGATCATTGTAGCTTTCAAAAATAAAACTCCCTCGTGTTAGTCGTGTATGATTTTACTGGACAACTAAGGTCTTAGGTGTGTAGCCTTTGTTGTATATTTATGGCTGCTAAATTTACATGGTTATGACAACCTTGCTATGTGTTCTATTCCTAAAACTAAATATAAAGTAAATGTTTTGTCTGAAGTTGACAGTCACATTGATGCCTATAGAGTAAAGCATGGTGGGGAAAGGATAATAGAAATTATTAAATGAAGATTAGTACTTAGAATGTAAGAGGAATTGAAAGACCTAATTTTTGGGTGGAAATCAGTGTCTTGTGCAAAATTCAAAAAATCTTAATTGCGATAATGGAAACAAAAACAGATAAAATCCTTGAAGGAAAGATATGGCGTGTCGCAGGCTTCGACAGTGCTTGTTGGTCCCCTGCAAATGGCAAATCCGGTGCTATTGGTGTTCTCTGGAACTCCCAATTTACTTACCCATCCCATGAGACAATCACTTTGGAATCATGTAGGCGAAGATTCATCATAGTGAAATATTCAAATACAAATTCTAGTTTTCTTTGTAGAATTTTAATGGTATATGCTCCTCCCCAGGAACGCGAAAAAAATCAATTTTGGGAAGAAATTACTGAGATAATTAAAGACTCTATTATTCTATATATTCTTATTGGGGATTTGAATGACATTACCTCTAGAGAAGACAATCTGGTGGGGCAGAGCTCAGCTCGCACCGCCTACAAAGAATACTAAATATAAAAAATGACTGCGAGTTATTAGACATACCATTATGCGGAAATCGTTTCACTTGGAGGAAAAAGAAATCAGGTCGTAACAACATCCAAGAACGCTTTGACAGGGCACTAGTCCAAGCAGGAATCATAACAAACTTTCCCAACTTACAAATTCAACACCATGCTTTTTCAACATCCAACCATTGTCCAATTACTCTTGATCTCAGCAATGGTGAAGTGACTAAAGCCGCCCCATTCAAATTTGAAAATATGTGGATTCAAAGACGAGATTAAGGAACGTAGTGAAACAATCTTGGAGAGCCAACTGTTATGGATTCGCGATGTTCCAATTAGTGTTCAAGACAAAAAATACTCAAAGGAAAAATTAAAGAATGGAATCACAAAACCTTTGGAAACATTTTTCGACAGTTAAAAGATGTCGAGGACGAGCTCATTTCTATTCAAGGATCCTTAACTAGATTTCATGACTCCCGTTTTAGTGACAAACAAAATATCCTAATTAAAAAGAAGGATGCACTCATTAGATTTCACAAGACGTTTTGGAACCGACGTGCTAAAACCAAACATATAAAACTTGCCGATACCAACACTGATTATTTCCACAAAATCGCCACGGGAAGAAGGAATAGAAAGATCATTAGACAAATTACCACGCTAGAGGGGACCAAGATTATTGGGGAAAATAACATTAACTACGAAATACAACGTGATTTTGAAAAAAGGTTGATATGAGCCCATGGAAGATCCGGGGTTCGTGACAGTTGATGTTCGGGATGTTGAGTTCTTTTATTTTAAATAAAATGTGTTAGACATTATTTATGTTTTCTTTTCTTTTTATTTTATTTTTTAGAGTTATGGATTAATAACTAGATAATTATTAAGATTTTAGTATTTTATTTTAATTAGGATTTATTCTTATTATGTATTTTCCTATTTAATGAAGATAATGAAAGCCAAGAAGGCAGATGCTGAATTTGAGAAGAAAAAAAAGTGTTTCGTTAGAAACCCTAGAGAGTGAGAAACTTTCAACCGTTCGAGAGATTCGAACACTAAGGACCAGGTCCGGACCTGAGATTTTGAATGCCTGAGGCGAGAATTCAAAATGGGACCCTTTACTACTTTCAATAATAACAAAGCAAACATTAAACTAAAAAAAACATATCACTTCACTAGTTAAATGTAGGAAAGTTCCAAAATTCATCACTAAAAAGGTAATATTCATAGTGAGGCGAATGAAAACTAAAACATATACATCAAATTCTTGTAATTTGCAACCTAAAAAATGTCATCACTTGAATACAACTCGTCTCGCTGTCTTGGATGCAAAAGTATCAATTAACTTTGCATAATCAACCTGCTTAACCACATTCTTTTCGATCGATAACATAGCCAAGTCATTCAGCCTCTCTTGCGTCATAGTGGACCGAAGATAAGTTTTGATTAACTTCAACTTGGAAAAACTCCTTTCAGCAGATGCTACTGTAACTGGTATGGTTAACAAAATCTGATACGCAACATATGCATTTGGATAACATTCATCCATCTTCCTCAAATAATTCAACACATCTATTGCTCTGCTTGTTTATGATGGAAGTGAGTGCCTCAAGAGTTGCAATTCTAAACATAAATCTGACCCATCAATATCAGAGTGCCCATCATGTGTAAGAAAATTTTGAAGATTATTACATGATCTCAAAAGGCTAGTATCATCAGCAATCTTTAGCTTCTCCACATTAAACAAAAAGCCAAAGATCTCCTCATATTTTTGAAATTGCTCAAACCTATATTGAAGCGAGGAAAGTGCTTGATCAATTACAAACAAAAAGTAGTTAACCCGAAAAGATTCTCTAGGTGATTGACGTACCTCTTCACTATTGATCTCATCATATTGCCTCTTTCTTCGAATGATGTGTTTCTCTTGAAAGACAACTTCAATTCCCATTTCAGTTGCTATGTTTTTTTCTTCTGTCATGGCCTGATCAAATCCATATTCTCTACACTCTTGAAGAGAAGAAATAAGCCCTTTTAATTGGGTGACAACAACCTCGATATCCATATCCTCTTTCTGGAGAAACTTACTCACAATATTAATCTAATGTAGCAACTTGTGCCAGATCACCATTCCAAGCAAAAACTCAAATTTTGCAAGTTCAAATTGTACTAGGCCTTCGACTTCACTTTTTGTTTTTGGATCTTCACTAGTTGACAATTCAACTAAAGCATCCATAATTTGAGAAGCTTGCTCTTTTATGGGCTTCACACTCTCCACATGGCTTTCCCAGCGTATTTGTGAGAGTGGCTTCACTGTAAGTCCCTTCACATGCTTTTTAAAAATCTGCCATCTCTTAGTAGAAGAAGAGAATAATGTGTAGATGTGTT
The DNA here is from genome assembly GCA_037127255.1 of Persicaria tinctoria. Taxonomy (NCBI): domain Eukaryota; kingdom Viridiplantae; phylum Streptophyta; class Magnoliopsida; order Caryophyllales; family Polygonaceae; genus Persicaria; species Persicaria tinctoria. The sequence goes on along the minus strand of JBANSL010000003.1, from coordinate 81,054,084 downwards.
GTACAACTCCGAAAAATGATACTGCCTTAGAACAAGAAGTCACCATATCACATAATGCCAAGATGAGAGAGTGGCATCCACATGGAGTATAGAAAGCTCTAGGATTAACTTCAAGCAATCTACTTTGCACACCTTTGTGTCTCCCTTTCATATTGGACCCATTGTCATATCCTTGACCTCTTATATCATTAATATCAAGGCCAAGTTTGCTTAGAACAGATTGAAACTCCTTAAAAAGTCCAAGCCCTGATGTATCATCAACCTTCAAAAACTCAAGCCAGAATTCTTACACCGATACCTTATTTGCTGAATCATCCACACATCAAACTATGAGAGACATTTGCTCTTCATGGCTTGTATCTGGAGTGCAATCAAGTATAACTGAGAAATACTTGGGTTTTTTTATCTTTAAAAGAATTGAACCTTTCACATCAGCAGCTAACATATGTATCAACTCATTTTGAATCTTAGGGACAATATACGAATAATGAGTCTTTCTTTGTTGAACACAGTGTAAGTGCTCTTCCATTAATGTATCAAACTCAGAAACCATTTCAACTAGCTGTAAAAAAATTCCATTATTGTGAACGAAAAGCTTCTCACAATCACCTCTTATTGCCAGATTATTCTTTGCAATTCTCTGAATAATGGCAATTATCCTCTTCAAAACTTGCTTCCAATGCTCTTTCTCTTTATTGATGGCTAGTTGCACACTTTCATCTTGTCTTTTTACTCTGAAGTCTTCTTTCAAGCTCAAGCCACTTAGTCATGCAGTCCATGTGGTATCTATTGGTTTCGTGAGAATTGAGAGCCCGAATAAGATTTTTCCAATCACAAAATCCTTCACTTCCTAGTTGACCAAGCAAATTCATTGTACTCTATGTCTTGAACAGTTTGCAACAAAAGCAAAAGATCTTGTCTAATCAAATAGAGTACAAAAGCCACCTTCTATCAATCTTCTCACCGTTAACAAGTTGCCTCATATAATGCTTCTTATCAAAATGCCTTCTTGAACTATCAAGGGGAAACAAAACACCATCTTCTCTTTTGGGGCCTCTTTCAACAAGAAAATCCCTAATATTCTGTCCAATTTTGTCCCAATTTCCGTGATCATCAACCGCCAAAGGGAACAACTTATCCTGGTTTATATCATCTACATTCTCGGTCACATCAGTCATCTCTTCCTTCTCTTGATCTACATTATCATTGGCATCTCGATCAACTTCTTCGTTCTCACTTTGAGTAATCTCTTCGTTAACATATTGATCAACTTCTTCGTTGACACTTTGAGTAATCTCTTCATTGACATCTCGATCAACTTCTGCGTTGGCACTTTGAGTATTGACATCTCGGTCAACTTCTTCGTTGGCACTTTGAATGATTTCTTCATTGGCATCTTGATCATCAACCACATCAAAAATTTGCTCATCCTCTTCATTCACATCGATCTTCATTGACAGTTTCATTACTACTAAAATACTTCTTGATATTACCGACTTGACCTTGAGTCAATGCATCTCTTCACTCCTTCCATTTTCTCTTTTTAGCTCCAGACAGATGCTTTCCCATCTTCAATTTATAAATAGTTTAAAACAATTTTCAATAGGCTATATACACAATTAAACATAGATAACAATTTGTGAAAATAAATTTTAAATTTTAGAAAACTAGAAACAAATACAATTCCTAAATCCTAAAGTTAGAAGACAACTAGCAACTCAGCAAAGGGGAGTACGCAGCAGCCAGAAATCAGCAAGCCCAACAGCCCGAAATCACCCAGCGCAGCAGCCAGAAATTAGCCAGCGCAACAGCCAACACGCAACAACACATGGCTGAGCCCGATGATCGACGGTCGAAAATCAAAATAATAAATTAGAACTCTATCCTATTGCAAAAATCAAAATCATCACTTGATAGTTTTTGATCAACGGTTGAATCGAATGATTTTAGATCAAAATTGACCGATGATTTTTGAATTTTGACAATCAAAATTCAGGGCTGATTTTTGCAAGTGAAATCAATATTCAAACAACAATCTCAAAGACTCAATCTCAAAGACTCAAACAACAAAGTAGTTAAGTAGCAATTTGGTTTTTTCCAAACACTCAATCTCAAAGACATGGCTGATGTGGGACGGAGTTTTATGACAGTAAGTAAATTGAAATCAAACACTCAATCTCAAAGACTCAAACATCAACAACGACAGCAAAGTAGTCAAGTAGAAATTCGGTTTTTTCAAACAACAATTCAGCAATTACCCTAGAAAAGTGAAATTGAATCATCGAAAACCTAGCCTATTGAATTGAAATCAAAATTCAACGACAGCAAACATACCGTTAGGCATTTCGGTGCGCCTGTGCGGGTAACTGCTGAGTCGACAGGCAGTCAGCGATTGAATCGGAGCAACGGTGGGAGACTAGACTGGCGATCTCGAACTCGAAGGGTGAAGGCTCAGAGAATCGATCAGAAGTTAGATTTCAAAGGATTGAACGATTGAGCGAAACTGGCGTGATTGGGCGTGTCCCGTGCATGATTTCTTTTTTTTTTTCTTTTTTTTTCTTCCGTTCGTTTAACGCATGTGGCCCTGTGTTGAGTATTCAGTTTTTTTTAATATATATATATATATATATATATATATATATGTAGGTTGGGCCCCCTACGCGATGTGGGCCAGAGGCGAAGGTCTCTTGGGCCTCCCCTCAGGTCAGGGTCTGCTAAGGACCGTAACAAGCGGCGCTGAGAATTTGTTCTCGTTGTGAGATTCGACAAGGATCGATACTCGTGAGATTCGGGCATTAGCGGGATCGAATTCGACTACCTATCGAAAGATCGGGTCAATCTTCCTACGTGAGATTCGCATCAAGGGTTTAAAAAAGAAAGTGCTTCTAGACCCTCCTGGTCTACCCATCTTGATCTGATTAACCCAGAAATATCACACGAAGACCATTTAGAACTCATAAAACCCATCTTTAATAGAGAAATAAAAAATGCGGTGTATAGTCTAGGGAAAAACAAATCCCCAAGACAAGATGGTTTCACTGCAGAATTTTACAAAACTTACTGGGATATTGTGGGCCCTTCTATCATTAGGGTTGTGAAAAGTTTCTTCCTTTCCGAAAAACTACTAAGATAATTCAACCATACCTTTATAAAGCTATTGCAAAAAATAAATAATCCAATCTCGAAAAACAATTATCGACCAATCAGTTTGTGTTCAACAATCTATAAAATTATATCGAAAATTCTGATCGAAAGACTACAAAAGTGCATAGGAAAACCAATTCACCCTCTTCAAGGTGTTTTTGTGTCCGACAGAGTTATTCAGGACAATGTTTTAATAGCGCATGAAATCTTCCATTCTTTAAAAAATGGTAGGGGGTAGAAGGATGGATGACCATCAAACTAGATATGTAAAAAGCGTATGATAGACTTGACTGTGACTATTCTTTTGAAATCTTGAAAAGGTTTGGATTTCATCCGACCTTTATTGGTTGGATTAAAGAATGCGTTTTTATCATCTCCTTTTCTGTCCTCATGAATAACTAGCCAACAGAGATCATTAAACCCTCTAGAGGTATTCGTCAGGGTGATCCACTGTCTCCCTTCCTATTCATCATAGGATATGAAATCCTGGCGAGAAAGCTGCAACAAGATTCCTTCTTACAATCCAGCAAAATAGGGTTCAGGCTTGGTAGAGGGGGACCTTATGTTCCTTTCTTGGCCTTTGCAGACGACATCATTATCTTTTTAAAAGATACTCTTACTACAAGTCAAAAAGTTAAAGAAATTATTGATAAATATTGTCTCCTTTCGGACCAGAAGGTCAATTTTCACATATCATCTTTCTAAACCACGACCGGAGTCCCGACATCTAGAATCCAGTTACTGAGTAACTCTCTTTAAATTCCTCACACTAGGGCAATGGAAAAATATCTAGGATGCCCCATTATAAATGGTAGAGTTAACAAAGAAACTTTTGAGAACATAATTTACAAGTCCAAAGAACAACTATCCAAGTGGAATAATACCCTTTCACAACAGGTTCGATCAATTCTAATCAACTCAAATTTATCGTCTAAACCATTATATACCATGCATAGCTTTATGTTGCCTGCAAACATTCATAAGGAATTAGATCAACTAAATAGAACATTCTTCTGGAACGACTTACAATACAAGCCACTCATAAGTTGGGACAGGATCTGTAGAGTAAAAAAGAAAGGTGGATTGGGAATAAGGAAATCTGAACATATAAATGAGGCACTACGAATGAATTGTTATGGAAAACTCTCGCCGAACCAGACATTATATGGATCAAAATCATTAAGCACAAATATTTAAAAGAAAGTGACATTCTAAATTATCGATGCACAAAAACGACCTCGTGGCAATGGAGAAAAGCATCCTTATTAATCAATAAATTCAAAGAGGGACTCATTTGGTCAATTGGCAATGGTGAATCAGTCAATTTCTAGACAGATAATTGGATCAACAAATCGCCACTACTCCTTGAGATTGATAGGTCTCAACGAATCGACAAGAGTACAAAAGTGAGTGAATTCATAATTGCAGGCAAATGGTGAAAAGAGAAATTAAGTACCCTCCTAGACGAAAACATGGTTAAAAAAAATTACAGACATACCACTTCCAGTCAATCTTACTCCGGATAGGCTCTACTGGTGTCCGGATAAACAAGGTTGCTGGTTCACAACATCAAGTGCAATGAAATTGGTATCAAAACATGATTACTATTCGGATGACCCCAATAGTTGGACTTGGAAGGTTGACACGTTGCCAAAAATAAAAAATTTCTTGTGTAAAATTTCTCAGAATGGACTGCCCACGAGGGAGCGGTTAGCGAGTCGGGGTACCCCTATTCCGAACTGCTGCATATTTTGCGACGCGCCTTCTGAGGATAAAGCCCACCTTTTTGTTGAATTTACCTTTGTTAAGAATTCCTCACTAGAAAATAAGAAAGTTCGCGAGGTAATCAACAACATTCCGATTTCAACAACGAACGCCAAAATCATTATGGCAAAACTCGGTCAATCACATATATAACAAGATCAAAAAAGAAGAAATGGCGTTTAAATGGCGCACAACATGGTTCTATAGGAGTCTCATTCAGATATCAAAATATCCCTTCGGTGCGGGAATTATTAAGTTTCATCCACAATATCAGAGATAACTGGAAGAAGGCTTCGTCCAGAGTTTTCAACCTCGACAATGATAATAAGGGAAAAAGATCGGCCCCTCGCCGAAAAATCAGTAGGAAAAATATCAAATGGCGAAAACCAGATCGAGGATTCCTAAAACTTAATTTTGATGGAGTTATATTCCATGACGAGAATGCCAGCGCTGACTACATCATTAGAGATTGGGAAGGTAACACAATTAACATCGGCTCTAAAAACTTGGGAAATCAATCCCCACTAATGGCGGAAACGATCTCCCTTTGAGAAGGCTTCACTTATGCAGAAAATATTAGAACAAGGAAAATAGTCATTGAATGGTACTCGCAAATCATTATAAACCACCTTAAATTACAAAGTCCATATCCTTGGAAAATCAAATTACTAATGGGGGACATTAAAAGGATTCTACAATCCTTTCAGGAAGTGAAATTCTCCCATGTGCCCCGCGAGGGTAACAAAGTGGTTGATAAGGTTGCACACCTTAGCCACTTTGTTAGCGGGTGCGCACTGGTATCACATTCAGATCTTCTAGATCTCATCCGTCGGGGTGTTATTCGAGTCGAACGAGCCGAGCTTGACATGCTCAAACTTGGTTCGTTTGTTAGACGAGCTCGAACCGAGCCTAATTTTTAAACGAGCTTTTTATTTTGTTCAAGCTTGGTTTGTTTAGGAAATGAACGAGCTCGATCCGAGCATTTTTCGAGCTTTAAGTAGTTCTACTTGGTTATAAAATGTTAACTTAAAGGAAAATTTGAAAATTTCATTCATAGAATTTGAGCTATTCGAACTTTATTCGAACGAGTCGAGCTTTCAACCGAGCTTCAAAGTTTGTTCAAACTCGACTTGTTTAAATAAATTAGCGAGCTCGAGTTTAGTTTTTTCGAGTCGAACTCGAGCTGTTCAATTCATATAACATCCATAATCCTATTAATCCACAAGCCCAAACTAAAATCACTTTCTTATTCGAGTAACATATCTTTTATTTTTAAAACAGCAATATTAATAGATGAATAAGAGTATCAAAAGCTCAACATCGCAAAGAAACCCCTCACAAAACGATCAAAACAAGAACCAAAGGTGAGAACTTGGTCTAATCAGTGTGGAAAAAAAACAGTATATGAAATTGGGCAGTACTGTTTAGTCGCTGTTGTTGGATCTGCATACCCACTTTGCCTGCTTTTTGTTCTCACATTTTCAAATCTTTTGCCTTCACGGCTTCACCCACAAGGAATTTTAATTATATATTTCTAAATGTAGCCATCCCCATTCCCCCCACCCCACACCCTCTCAATAAAAGCAATAACACAAACAGAGCTACTTTTTGACAAACATATATGGAGTGATTATGAAGCAGCCATGATTCCCAACAATACTTATTGTAATTGACTAATTGGGGCACAAAGATCGCGGAGTGCTGTTTCCATAAAACTAGAGGAAATCCTCTACACTCCAATATGCAACTATGTGCAGTTGCGGCATGGGTGAATCCTCTTTAGGGTCAGCGGTGGGAGTTGCCCCTTTAATCGAAAAATAAAATTTAAGGTACATGTTTATCACATTCATAGATTCGATTTGATATATTATAAGCTAAAATTCGATATCTGAGTAAAAAGATGGGAATATTTTATCACTAAACATATATAAACTTTTTCCTACACCATTTACTAAACCGAGATACTTTTATCGTAATTATCGTTTGTTAAACTTCTTATCTTAAGAATATAATTATACTCGAGAACTTCAAATTAATAGGTTATCTTGAAATATTTGAAAATCATGAAATAAAGTATGCATAATTTATGTTTTATTCTAGTTACACATTCATAATATTGTTGATTTCTCCGAAAAAATTAGGGCTTAATTATTTTATGGTAATTTTCCACCCCTCAACCTTTTTTTTTTTTGATAAGGAAATAATTCGAGGACCAGACAGGCCTGGACCCTCGAGAGGCCGACAAGAGTCGGCAAACGGCGAACCGTCAAAGGAAAACAAAAATACAAAGGTGGTGCAAACAAGCAGGCAACAACGCCCTACAAAGCGAAATAAAACATAACTAAACCGAACAAGACGACGACGTAGACGAAGAACGAAGCCAAGCACTACACTTAAGCAACACCATAGGCCAACGGCACATTAGGAGTCACCTGCGGGGAGTGAAGACGAACCTCCAAGGAACCATTCTTCCGGAAAAAGGAGACGCCTCGATACACACTACCACGACCTCAGCCTATCCCGACTTCGACTGCCAGAATCCCATCACACGGAAAAGAAAGTCCAATCACGCAAAACGTAGAGCCATAAAACGGCTGAATCAAACGCATCAGAAGCCCAAACAGGATTTACGCAAACCCACAAGGAATTATTTAATTATAAGACTTGAAAGTTGAAACGATTTAATTAAAAAATTATTGACATTTTTTATTATATTTATATATAATTTCCACCTTTAGGCTAGCTTGGGGCCCAAGGCAAAGCCTTGGGCCCAAAGTGTATGAACAGGCCCGAAAGCAAAATGCAGGAGGCCATCTCGGCAAATAGAGGAGACTTAGCCAAAAGCTGCCGCTAGGCCACGACATCCCGGAGAACGGCCACCGGCCTACGCAAACAGCCGAGGACACCGGAGAAATCAGGTGAAGGAGGAGAAAGGGGATGACCGGAGGAGGACGACAAGCGCACACCAACCCGAAACAAACCCCACCCCGATCGAAGTTTTGGAAGCACATAAAAAGCGTCGACAGACAGGGGTTTACCGTTTACAGGGACTGGGGACGACGCCGACGACGGGAGGAGGCCCCCCATGTCGGAGACAACCCAGCCCAGTACCAATTGGGAAGGGGAAGACAAACCCAGAACAAGCCGACGAGATCAATTTGAGGACCACAATACCGAGATCCGGAAAGGGAGAGGTCGGGGCTACACCGGACCAAGGAAAGTAGGGGCAGACGAAGCAAAAGAGCATCGAAAGCCCCAACCGGATATCGGCACCAACAGCAACGCCAAGAACCCAAGAGGAAAGAGGCAATAAGGGGGCGGATGGGTGAGAAAAGGAGGTAGGAGTCCCCCGAGGAAGTCGGATTGGGGCTACTGGATGAGATTTAGACTCCCGGAGGAGATTTAAAGGCCTCCTAAGAGGTTGTTTGACAGTGTTGTTTTCCATCCCCAACCTGGAGTTTTTCGAGCTCAAAGAGAGCGTTTGAGCTAAAAAAAAAAAAAAAAAAAATCCTTTCCACCCCTCAACTAACAGTTTTAACATCCGCGTTGTGGCGAAACCAAGAGGGTTACGGTGAGCACGTGTGCTCCACTCTCTTATACTACAAATTATCTATAAGCGTTATATTTCATCAATATTTTCGTTTTAATATATTATAAAACTAAATCCAATATTTGAGTGAAAGCTATGAAATTTTTAGAGTTGAATACAAATTTATTACTTCAAATATATTTAAACAAAATGCAATGCTTTTATATTTTTTAACTTGATAATTTAATACTATAATTTAGCTCAAAAGGTATAGAACGAGATATTATATTAGTATCAACATTAAGGTAAAACACTATCCATGTTTAAATTTTATATATTTAGTTACGCATTTTGTTATATGCTAATAGAACGTTAGGTTAATTACATATTAATTCATTATATTTCAAATTCGTTTTAGCCAAAATAATACCTCATAGACTAAAAAAATTGTTTTGTTTGTACGTTTGAAGAAGCAACATATACAATAGTAAACACCTTCTTTTAAAACAAAAATAAAATAAAAGTACGATCATTTTTAATATAAACGCGGTCATTTTGAATAAAAACATCGTCATTTCGAACTAAAATGACAATGTTTTGAACGACGGAATTAGATTGACAATTACCTTATGCGTAATACTTTAATGTATTATTTATGCCATAAATTTATATTAATTTGTTTGTAAATTATATTTATATTTTAAACATCTACAAACAACAACAACTCATATATCTCGCGACGAAGTAGAGTCTGAGGGGTTAAGATGTATACACTCTTACCTCAACCAGCCCAGTATATATTAAACAACTATTAATAATATATGTTTTTAAAAAAAATTGATGAAAAATCTTGTTTTAAATTTTTTATATAAATAAAAGATCAATTTTTTTTCAATATGATATTATTCGTTCAAATATGTGTTTTTTTTTTCATTTACATTCATATTTTATATTCATAAATGTTTGATTATAATCGTCAAACTATAATTATATTTCATAATAAAAAAATTATATTAATAAATTTCATAATAAAATTTTATATCAATAAACTATATATAAATTTTCCAATTTTTTATATTAAATAATATTATTCATCCAAATAATATTTATTTATTTATATAAATAATATTTATTCGTTCAAATATGTGATTTTTATAATGTACATTCATATTTTATATTCATAAATGTTCGATTCCAATCATCAATTTCATAATAAAAAAATCTGAAATTTCGCCCGGTAATCCTGTGGTTTAGCCTATTTCGCGTGGTAAACAAATATTTCGGATATTTCGCCTGTTAACCCTGTGGTTTCGAAATCTTTTGTCTCGCGCCCAAAACTTTGAATGTGTCCAATAATTGTGTTTTAAATTTATAGGAGGGTTAGTATTGTGATATTAATAACTTTTGTGGAGGCATTTCATAAAAAACAATAAGTTCAAGCATTCATGAGTGATTCATCAGGAGAGAATCGCAACTCGCGTTACAGGAAGGACACAGAGAGAGAGGGCAGAGGGAGTGCAGAGGCCGACGGTGAGTAACTCCAGAGGGGCAGAGACCGGAGGCGAACGGTGCGGCGGTGGGCAGGCGGTGACCGGAGCTGGGCGCAGGCGGAAACTGATAACTCCGGGCTAAGGTGTGTTTTTCTTTCGAAAATTTTTGGTAGGTTTTTCCCCAAATTTCAAAATCACGTCTATCAAATTACTTCTTATTGAGTGGGATTAGTGATCTAAATGTGAAATCCAACTCAAATCATGGATTGAAGCTTCCAATTTCGAATCATAAATTTTAGGATTTTGGGATCCGAAATTTTGGGGGTTTTTTGGTTTAGGGGTTTTTGAAGGTTATTTGGTTTAGGGATCCGAAGTTTTCGGGGGTTTTTGATTTGATTTTGTTTTTTCCTTTCATAATGTACAGATCGAAGTGCTCAATCACTGTCAGACAGTGCAAGGGATTTCTATGCCTTGCTCATATTTTCATAGCATTTCGAATCATAAATTTTAGCCTTTCATAATGTACAGAAGTGCCCATCTTTTGGGGGTTATTTTGAGTAATTGCTGCATGTGAGTCCTAAATCAAATGGTCAAGGATACAAGAATGTTTTTCACCTTTGCAAGGAAAAGGGATGTTGTTGATTTTGATTGTTACAGAAATCTAGTGTTGCTCATATATTCATAGCATGATTCAGATGGTCCAATGTTGCTGATTTTGTTTGTTACATCAATCTAGTGATCTAATGAGTGGTCAATCTTCAAGCAATGGAACAAATGAAGTTCGAATAGCAAGGGTTCTTTGCGATCACCAGTTGCCGGCCGTTCTTATAACCGTGTCTGATCGCAACAAAGACAGTTATGGAAGACAATATTACAAGTGTCCTCAAATGATGGTATATCCAGGGGCGGAAGGTTTTGAGGGCGGGTGGGGGCATGGCCACCCCGGAAGAATTTTTTTTAATAGTATGTGTGTATATATGTTACAGTAGGACTTCCCTTTTTTTTTTTTAAAGCAAAAAAAAAAGAGGCCGAGTATGATTTCCTTTCAGATTTTCGGTGCTACAGCTGTACCACATCACATATTCTCACATAGTGCCGTTTTACTCTTTTTTTTTTTATAATTATTAGATTGTTGTTTTATTTTTATTTATTCAACAACCACTTTGGCTCGTGTTTTTTTAAAAAAAAAATAGATTTCCTTTTTTTTTATTTTTTTTAGAACATTTAGATTTCCTCACCTTAAGATTTTATTTAGTTGACAAAAAAAAAGATTTTTATTTTTAACTTCCATATCTTTAATATCTCAACCACTTAATATCATATCTCTTAATTGAAAATCATAATTCTAACCCTAATTCATACGGTGGAATCCTAGAACATATCAAAAATTCTAATTCCAAATGAAGAGGATGAAAATCATTGATTCGTTCTTCAAAAAAAAAAAACAAGAAGAAACATCTACAAATCCTCCAATAGAAGTCAACGCTACTGCTGCTGCTGCTCCATCAAGCTTTCCTGTCAACTCTACTGAGAATCTAGACATTCGAGAAGACTCAATTGCTGAGCAACAACAACCTCAACTCAATGTCGATGGCACTAATATAGAAAGGGATCCCGGTAAACGTCCATATATGTGGGATTATCCGGTCAACAAGCTCGATGAGATCAGACGTGCTTATTTGAATTTTGGACCTTATCAAATTCATCTTGAAAGTTTTCCAATGTCAGATTCAGGAAAGAACCGAGTTCGTCGATTTCAAGCGTCATGGTACACAAAGTTTTCTTCATGGCTTGAATATTCCCCCTCTACTGATGCAGCATATTGTTTACCTTGCTATTTGTTCACAATGAAGCCAATTCAACGGCCTGGGTGGGATGCATTTTGTGTGAAAGGATTTCGAAGTTGGAAGAAGGTGAATGATGGGAAAAGATGTGCATTTTTAAATCATATCGGGGAGGATCCCTGCTCACCTCATAATGTGGCTGTGCAAGCTTGTGATGATTTGTTAAAGCAGTCAAGACATATCGACAAAGTGATCTATGCGCAAACACGAGAGCAAATTTTAAACAATCAGCTGCGAGTGAAAACTTCTATTGATGTTGTTTGTTACCTAGCAAGACAGGGATGCGCTTTTCGAGGCCACGATGAAACTTTGGAGTAAAACAATCCAGGTAATTTTCTTCAGTTGATCAAACTTTTGGCTGCATATAATGAAAAGGTTGCACAAACTGTCTTAGAGAATGCTCCTAAACATGCCAAGTACACATCCCCTCTAATTCAAAAAGAAATTTTACAAGTAATGGCAAGCAAAGTGAGGAGTAAGATTCGTGAAGATATTGGGGATTCGAAGTACTGTATCATTGTTGATGAAGCCCGTGATGAGTCTAAAAGAGAACAAATGGCTCTTGTTTTGAGATTTGTCAATAGAGAAAGTGTTATAGAAGAGCGATTCTTCGATCTCTCTCATGTTAAAGACACTTCAGCAGCAACTCTAAAGAATGAAATTTGTGTCATTCTTTCTCTCCATTCACTTGATGTACAAAATATTCGCGGACAAGGGTATGATGGAGCTAGCAATATGCGTGGAGAGTGGAAAGGATTGCAGGCTTTGTTTCTTAATGATTGTCCATTTGCGTATTATGTGCATTGCTTTGCTCATAGATTGTAGTTGGCCCTAGTTGCTGCATCTCGTGAGGTAATTCCTGTCCATCAGTTCTTCTCCAATTTGAGTTGTGTTATCAATGTTGTTGCTTCTTCTTGTAAACGCCATGATCAATTACAAGATGCTCAAGTAGAAGAACTTGCTCATTTGTTATCTATTGGTAAACTTAAAAGTGGAAAGGGAGCAAATCAGGTTGGCACATTAACAAGACCATGTGACACTCGATGGAGTTCACACTTTCATTCTCTTTGCAGCTTAATGCGGCTATTTGGTCCAACTATTATAGTGCTTGAAAAAATTGAGAAAGAAAGCGCAACTTATCAACAAAGAGGAGATGCTAATGCAGCTAGCAAAATGATCACTTCATTTGAGTTTGTTTTTGTTATGCATCTGATGAAGGAGATTATGGGTATGACAAATGGTCTTTGTTTAGCCTTGCAGCAAAAGAATCAAGACATATCAAATGCTATGCATTTGGTTTCAGATACAAAGAAAATGATTCAAAATTTTAGAGAAGATGGATGTGTCACCTTTTTTGACCAAGTTGTTTCATTCTCTACAAAATTTGAAGTTGATGTTCCTTGCATGGATGCCCCTTATTTTGAAGGGCGGAGCCGTCGTCGACAAAGAGATGTTACATTAGAGCACCATTTTCACTTTGATATATTTTTTGCTGCAATATATGCTCAGATGCAAGAACTTGATTGCAGGTTTGGTGAGTCTGTTGTAGAGCTTTTAACTCATAGCAGTGCTTTGGATCCAAGAAATTCATACAAGTCGTTTGATATTGATGCCATCTGTTTACTCGTGGAGAAATATTACCCATGTGATTTTACAGATCAAGAGAAGATTGACTTGAGATATCAGTTGATCTCTTTTCAGATTGATGTGCATAATCATCCGGTCCTGCAATCATTGTCATCTATTCAAGAGTTATGCATGAAGTTGGTGGAGACAGAGAGGGGAACCAGATATTATCTATTTGATAGATTGATTCGCCTTGTTTTGACTCTTCCGGTGTCTACTGCTACTAGTGAAAGGGCATTTTCAGCAATGAAAATCATCAAAACAAGATTGAGAAACAAGATGGAAGATGATTTTTTGGCAGATAACTTAGTTGTTTACATTGAAAGGGAAATGGTTAAGACCTTTACATCAGATGAAATTTTAGATGAATTTGCTTCTATGAAAGAACGTAGAGTACTATTTAGATAGAATTCGCTTTAATTTAGTTTTTGTATGGAGTTTTGGCATCAAGTCCCCTCCTATATATGTACTTTGTTTTTTCGTATAAATGAAAAAGGCGTAGGGATGAGCCTCCTAGCTTGACTAGGTTCCAAACCCTAAAAAAAAATGGCCACTGCAAAACTTTTGCCCAGGTTCCGCCACTGGGTATATCAAAAACTCCTTATTTATATGAAGTGCATGGATTTGTTTAATTTAGTTTAGTGTACATAATCGTAAATGTTTTTTTATTTGGATTGATATTAGGGTAAGTGTCCCTTCTTCAAGTGGTGTGATACTGAAGTTTCCAACTCGTTGGTCACGTTTCAAAAGATCTGTATTTGATATTGTTTCCAGTCTATATAAAATAGTTGCAGATGTATGTGCTCTTTTGAAAGTAAGCAATGTAAACTCCCATCTCCCTTGGATTTGTACACAGTGGAGAATTGATCTTGAGGTTGTCATCAGTGTATACCATCTGAAGTTGATTTTGGTTGTATACTATCAAGCTGTTGCAGCTGTCTAATTTATGGTGGCAAATAGATCAATACAATATGTTATATGAGTGATTATATTTGAACAAGCTCATCCTCAAAAGTCCCTACTTTGATTCATCAATATTCCTATCGGTTTTGAATTTTTTTCCTATAAATTTTTAGATGCCTTCATTTTATGTCTATATATGTCTTCTTTGTGGTAGGTTTAGCTGTTTAGATATAAACTTGCTCATTGGATTTGATTTTTTTATCCTACAAATTTTTAGTCTATTAGCTCAATCGGTAGAGCAATGTGCTTAGACACAAGATGTGGGTTCGAATCCCATATAGGCTATATACATATTGCAAAAAGTGAGAAGAATCCCAAAGAAGAAAAATAGGAGGATACGTATTACTACCATGATGATTTTGAAATCAAAGTTGTGAAAGTGGATACCAATGTACCACTTTACAAATCAACCTATGTGGGAGTCGAACCCACATCATGTGTATAACACCTTGCTCTACCATTTGAGCTAATAGGTTAAACAAATTTTGCCCATGTGCATTTAACTAGCAACATAAACACATTCAACTCTGAGTTATAACAGTGACCATCATATTGGGGTAGAACACAAAACAATGTTTCATCAATTTCAATACAGCCTATAAAGTCACAAAGGCAAATAGTAAGAAATCCAACAATCATTCTAATCCTTATTCCTTCCCATCAGCAAAACAACATTAAGCTTATATAACTTAATATTCAATTTTACTTGTGTGGATAAAGGCGACAAATAAAGCATATGGCTAGTTTCCTCAAAATTACTTCAGATTTCAGAGTTAAGAAAGATTGCTACACAAAGAAACACCCTCTAAAAGTGCACAAGCATACCCCTTCCATCAACTTAATCTCCACTTTTTCACACACTATATCAAAGATTGCTACACAAAGAAACACTAAAGATTCAGGAGAAAATATAGTTACCTTCTCCATTCAGAAGAACAAGGTTGATCACCATCAAAACAGGGTGAAGCTGTGGGAAGAGAAACAGAAATGGTATCATTATAAACGGTATCATCATAAACGACAACAGCCTAAACTAATATAAACCTATTGTGGAAAGGAACTTGAAGGCAGAAGCGTGCTCGAATAGCCATAATCATCTATATGAATAAACAAGAAATGAGAATCGATAAGCATTCCTATCGATTAACCATGATCTCAGCTGAATGTAAATGATACTAATCAGGTATCCAAACACAAACATTCACTCAGCCATGGAAGAAATGAGCTCAAATGAGAAGGCGAAAGAAATTAAGACAAGACGAGTATAAAATCAACCAAACACCCCCAATCATAGTTGAACAAATTGGAACACCAAGTTGCCTTCAGTTGGCAATCTTGCACACTAAACTCTGGAGTATACTAGTTGATGTCTACGCCAACTGGAGTTCTCGCAATGCTAAACAAAAATCTATCAATATAAAAGCAAACCTAAGCTACTCTCACATCAACATTGAACACTGAAAATGCAAAACAACATTAACAAAACTCACCTGTTTTCGAATTCAAAACAGCATTAACAAAACCACATAAACAAAAAAAGCCCCAAATTTTTGGACCCATAAATCCTAAAATTCGTAATTCAAATTTACGACATACTAAACCCTAGATTTTATAATTCCAAAATTTCAAACAACAGTTGGCCTCGATTTCATACTATGTTAATCAATTTGAATTTTGAATACATGAAGAGAAATTTCGATGGTAATTTGGAGCTATTCAAAGTGCTTCGACACAAAACACAAAACTCACCTGTGCTTCGACACAAAGCATATATTCGAAGTGCTTCGAAATGATGTCTGTCGTCCGCCACCGCCTAGTCCAAAGCTTGCACCGCCGGACGGCCCGGGCCCGCCACCACCACCCCCGTTACCAGACACCAGGTCCAGAGCTTCGAAGTGCTTCAGGTCGGTCAAGTTTTCATCTTCTTCGTGTTCTCTCCTGTGCTTCGCCAGTCTCTGAGCATCGCTTCCATAAGTTAGAAGATCTTATGAATTATTCTTAAAGAAACCCACTAATTTATCAATATTACAAAAAACCACCCTATCATAGTTCAAACTCTTATTTCTCAACCAAAACAAAACATTTGGGTGCGAGACAAAAGATTTGGAAACCACAGGGTTACCAAGCGAAATATCCGAAATCTTTGTTTACCACGCGAAATAGGCTAAACCACAGGGTTACATGGCGAAATTTCCGTAAAAAAATCTAAACTTTTTTGTCATACAAATTTGATACTCCCTCCGTCTCAAATTAAATGTCATTTTATTTTTCGGCATGCTTTTTAAGGAGCGAAAAACTATATGAAATATTATTTTTTTAATTAAATTTTTTATATAATTTGATACTTATTACTAATAAGTATCAAATTATATAAAAAAATTAATTAAAAAAATAATATTTTATAGAGTTTTTCGCTCCTTGAAAAACGTGCAGAAAAATACATACGACATTTAATATAAGATGGAGTGAGTAATTGTTTTCATTATTTTTTTTATTAAAATGGGCGGTAAAATAAATAAGAAAAGGACAAATCGAGGAGGCCCGTGAACATTTTATTAATGATTGTATTCCTCCCTCCATTTTCAGGAAACTCCAAACTGCAATCGAATTCACATGGAAATCTGAGAATCGGAGGGGTTTTAGGAATTCAGTTGAGTTCTCCGATGGCTTCTCAACTCCGTCTGCCGGTCGCAATTTCTTTACTAATTTTGCTATTATCCGCCTTTGCCTCAACTGCCGATTACATCCGACCGAAGCCCAGAAAGAACTTGCAGCTTCCATGGAATTCCAGGGCTTCTTCTGAACCCCAACAGGTATCTCTCTCTCACTCTGCCTCATTCGTCGTAGTACCGGAATTTTGGGGTTTTGTTTTCCTAATGATCTGGGTTGTTTCAAAAAAAAAATTATTTGAGTTTTTTTTCTTTTTATATTCAAATTGGTCATGCACTGATTAGGGAAATCTTGTATATTGGATCATTGATGGACCGCAATAATCGGAATATGCAATAGAGATGGTATTGATAACAAAAGGACTTGTATTTAATCAGATCAGTGCCTCTTCGGTTGTTGATTTAGGGCTTAGGGTTTCAAAATTGTCCTTTTATGGCTCTTGCAGGTTCATGTTTCTCTGGCAGGAGATAATCATATGAGAGTATCATGGATCACCGATGATAAATCCGCTCCTTCAATTGTCGAATACGGAGCTTCGCCTGGGGAATACAGCGCCAAAGCTGAAGGGGAGAGTACTTCATACAAGTACTTGTTCTACCATTCGGGTCTAATTCACCATACTGTCATTGGGCCATTGGAGCGCAACACGGTGTACTTCTATCGATGCGGGGGGAATGGTCCGGAGTTTCAGCTCAAGACTCCACCAGCTGAATTGCCTGTTACTTTTGCTGTTGCTGCTGATCTGGGTCAAACAGGCTGGACGAAGTCGACATTGGATCACATAGATAAGTGTGAGTATGATGTGTATCTGCTGCCTGGAGATCTTTCGTATGCGGATTACTTTCAGGGTCAGTGGGATACATTTGGCCAGCTGGTGGAGCCGCTTGCAACCACGAGGGCTTGGATGACTACGGAGGGTAACCATGAGGTGGAAAGCATACCGCTTATCAAGGAAGGGTTTCAGTCATACAATGCTCGGTGGAAGATGCCGTTTGAGGAAAGTGGATCCACTTCGAATCTTTACTACTCTTTTGATGTTGCAGGAGTTCATGTTCTCATGCTTGGTTCCTATGCTGACTATGACGAGTACTCTGATCAGTACAATTGGTTGAAGGTATATGTTTTTGCTGTCTGGATTAGCTGATTCCTAAGTTGCTGAAGTTCAACTGCTGCAGTTTGTCTATGTTGAGAAATCTTCTTCATTTCTCAAAACATTTGATTATGATGAGTTCTTATTTGAGTAACCTGCAGGCTGATCTGGCTAAGGTAGACCGGTCAAGGACACCTTGGCTCCTTGCATTATTCCATGTGCCATGGTACAACACCAATTACGCACATCAAGGGGAAGGAGATGGAATGAAAGAAACTATGGAGCCTCTGCTTAATGCTGCAGGAGTAGACATAGTGCTTACTGGACACGTTCATGCTTATGAGCGAACGGTATGCGGAGCTGAAATTATGTTTTTTCCCTCAATTGTGCATTGCTTTACAGGGTTCAGCTGAAATTTTTTCCAATGTATTAAACAGAAACGTGTATATGGTGGAAGATCCGACCCTTGTGGTGCAGTACATATCACTATTGGAGATGGAGGAAACAGAGAAGGTCTAGCTCACAGGTACTAATTCTTCCTAGTCACTTTTAGATGTGTGTACCTAATGGCAATCAATCAATAATGTCGTTTTGGTTTGAAGGTACAAGGATCCTCAGCCTGAGTGGTCAGTGTTCCGTGAAGCTAGCTTTGGACATGGTGAGCTGAAGATAGTGAACTCGTCACATGCTTTTTGGAGCTGGCACAGAAACGAAGAAGATGAGCCAAAGAGGTCAGATCAGATCTGGATTACCTCGCTGGCTAGTTCAGAATGCCTGGCAAGCAAAGCACCCGAACTCAAAAAGATACTAATGGAACAATAGAGTATTGATGAGCAAAACGTTTAGCAACCATCCCCAGATTGTTTGTAAACCACCAAATCCTCCACATCACTAGCCTTGCTGTATTAGTTGCTGGCTTCTTTGCAATTCTCCTCACTTTGTCGCTTGCAGGGAGGAGTTTTCAATGCGTATGAAAGAGTTGTGTTTACCATCTGCAGTGTAAAGTATGTATCAGTGTGATATCTGTACTCTGATGTATGCTATCATTTCTCTGTTTTATATGGATGGCAACTTTGATCTGTCATAACACAGATATCTCCTAATTAACATGGTTAAAAATAACAGCAATAGCATAGTAACTCCATTTCAGTTTTATGTACATAAAGTCTGATATGTGAATCCAGATGAACCATTTCAATTTTAGATGAAGCATTGTTGGGTGCGTCTTTATTACAATGATAGTATATTGTTGCAGAGTTCTTTTATGTATTTCCTTTTCAAAGGAATGATTACATACTGTAAGTCACTGCATAATGGCTGCATTAGAACAGATTACTTAAAGTTTTTCAATCTCAATCTCTTCAGATGTGAGGGCATTTCAAAAATTACAAACAGATATTGCGTTATGGCAGTATGGAATAACTTGGGAAGCCTTAAACCCAACCTCAAGCATAAGCAGATACAAAAGTTTCTGTATCCCCAGTCAAGATCACCATAGCAAAAAAAAAAAAGGAATACAACTAAATAATTTTCAGTTTAAATCAATATGCAACTGCAAACCCAAGACAAATGCTTTCTAGTATTCAAATGCAACTGCAATCCTTCATTCAAAGCAAAGCAAAGCAAAACAAAACAAATCCACCACCAGGAAGCCAATACAACCCTGCAGATCATCAAAATCAAGCCCTTGTTCGTAACAACTAGTTAACATCCAAGAAACAAAAAACAGCAGAGCTATTAGAAAGATCCAGTGTCGATCGAAGAATCCAAGCCCGAACACTCAGAAGCATCCTGCACAGAAGAAACACACCACACATATGTAATGAGGATCAATCAACAAATTCATTGAATATATAAACATGTGCCCCTTTAAAGGACTGGGTGTGGAAGTTGCCTCCCAATCAAAAATAAAATTTAATATACATATTCATCTCATCGATAGCTTCGATTTAATCAACAAATTCATTGAATATATAAACATGTGCCCCTTTAAAGGACTGGGTGTGGAAGTTGCCTCCCAATCAAAAATAAAATTTAATATACATATTCATCTCATCGATAGGTTCGATTTAATATATATTATAAGCTCAAATCCGATAACTGAGTAAAAAGTTATAAACGACTAAAGCAATATAAATTATTTTTTACTTCATTTACCAAATTAATACACTTCTATCATACTCATCATTTGTTAAACTTCATAACTTAATACTATAATTAAATCCGAAAACATCAAATATTGATGATTTTTTCAATTAAATCCGAAAACATCAAATATTGATGATTTTTTTGAAAGAAAAAATTACAGATCAATTTTTCGCCCCCTTAACTAAACGCTTCAGGATCCACCACTGTATATAAAGTAAGAAAACAAAAAGAGATGAAGGATATATACCTCCTCATAGGTTGATTGAATTTCAGCCATTACCATCTCATAAAACTCCAACTTCTCGAGTGAGAGCTTGCATTTCTCGATATGCAAACGCTTCCCCTCATCCTCCATTTGGGAGCGCCAGTCGTCGTCCATGAGTTTCAATCCCTCGCTAACAAAGTCGGCATTCAAACCCATTTGGACGAGGGCCTTGACAATGTAGGAGGGTTGAGGAAGAATCTCCATCTCCTCTTTCTTAGGCTTCATTTTTCTGGGCTTTTTAACCTCGCCCTTCCCTTTCTTCCTCTCAGACTCAAACGCTCTCTTGCCACTCTTTACATAGGTGGCCACTTCCAAAGAACTCGAATCCGACCTTTCCATGCTTGGCTTCTTCTTCATTTTCTGGTTTCTTGAGTCTAGGTTTTAATGGATGAATGAATGAGATGAGCGGGGGTGTTTAGGTTTTTATAAACCCAGTTACCATATACACATACACTGGCCGTTTCAATTTGGGCAATCAATTATCTTCCCTCCAAAATTAGTCTGTCGAGTATCTCTATTTCCAATTCCAAGTACAAAATTCATTTCCTTCCTTTAAAGTTCATACACTGATTGACTGAATATACTCTCTTTTAAAAATCTTACACTCTTGATATTACCTACAAAGTAGAATTATTGAGTTTTTGACCCTTTATATTCTTCTAATTATCTGTTCCTTTTTGAGTCATACACATACACATTAGTATTTTTTTTGTTAATACAAACTGTGTAAAATATTTTATTTTTAATGAATGGATTAAATGAATGGAATTGTTTTGGTTTTTATAATAAACCCAGTTAACATTCATTTCCACTCTGACGCAATTTGGGCAATTAATTACGGAGTACTCGGTATTACTAGTAATTATCTTCTTCTTAATCTTATCTTAATCTTTATTTTATTTTTGTGTACTCCCATCAAGTCCATTAATCTCGACCCAAATTAGTTACCGAGTATCTCTCGTTATAATAATAATAATAATAAAAAAGATTTCCTTTCTTTAAAGTTAATATGCGGTTGCTCTTTCAAAAATCCTATACTTTTGATTATCTACGGGATAGAATCATTGATTTTTGTCTCATCATATTCTTCTACGGATAAACTAGCATATAACCCGCACTTTGTGGGGTTTCTTTAAATAAGAATATTTTTTTAATTCTTTGTCACCGGTTACAGTAGGTTATACATTAATTGTCATATTTTAGTTGTTTGCTTATATTTTGATCAACCAAATAAATTACATTATAAAGTTATGAATACAAATTAAAAAGTACTATATGCGTACAAACGAATCTCACATTGATCGAGAATGTGAAATTGAAATGAAAATAATACAAAAATTAAAGAAAGCGAGAAATCAAATTGAGTCTCACCAATAATTTCCACAATTATTGATTAGTCAGCATGATTGTTCGAATTTATCCTTCAATGGATAAAACAAACATGAGGTAGAGATAAGAAGAAGAAAATGGAAAGAAAATGAGAAGATGGGTAATTATACAGTAAATGATGATGTACATAGGAAGACACACAATTAAAATATAAACATATAAAGAAAAAAAAAATCATATTTAATTGTACGTGCAAAAATCCGCACCATATATGTTGAAGAAGATTGAGTTCTGTTGGCAAGATCCAATCCTACGAAATGGACAAAGAACGAGGTCGGGGCGGGGCTTGTCTCCCATGGAAGACCCTCCGACGCTCAAGTCAGTTCTCGTCCTTGAGAAAGAATATACTTCCCGTATTTATACTAGTTGAGCGTAAAAGAAATTGGCAAAGCATTTAATTAAAGGAATCGTAACGGTTTTTATATTTAATAAATGAAATCATTACCGTATTTAATTCGGTCGACGCTCTTAATGCACGAAACCGCTATCGTAATCAATAGGCGAAACGATAGCATCAATGTCGTATTGAATACTCGAATTTATTGGTAAAATATCAGAACACCCTTGTGCTATGATGACGGGATTTCCCTATCTCAATTGCCCATCGGGTTTCTTTTTCATGTCTCGATGATGAAGGAAGCCGAAAAATGTGCAAGGCGGAGCTTGTCGAATGAGCAACGATTTTGTCGTAGATGGCAGTCGTTAACCCGTAGTTGGCTATTGGTCGTAAGTGGCTATCATGGCCATAATTGGCTATTGGCCGTAAGCGGCTATCGTTGGCCTTGATCGGCTAATGTGGCCTTGAGCGGCTAAGTTGGCCTTGATCGGCTAAGGTGGCCTTGAGCGGCTAAGGTGGCCTTGAGCGGCTAAGTTGGCCTTGATCGGCTAGTGTGGCCTTGAGCGGCTAAGTTGACCTTGATCGGCTAGTGTGGCCTTGAGCGGCTAAGTTGGTCTTGATCGGCTAAGGTGGCCTTGAGCGGCTAAGTTGGCCTTGATCGGCTAAGGTGGCCTTGCCCCTTGTAATCCTCCACGGAGATAAGGGGCTGCAAGGACAAAAATCTGCAACCTTAAAAGTCTGGACCGCTCGCTGTAGTTAGTTGGAAAGATCGAGCCGATTTTGCAATTTGTGAGAGTTCCGGGCTTGATTTGTAATTAGATGAAGGTTGAACCGTCTTCGTTGTTTAGGCCTAAGTTCCCGGATGCGGCGGCCATGGAGGAGGCCTAAGAGGGCCCCGGGTCTTTCGAGATGCCCCTGGCGTCACATCGTCGGCACGATTAAGATGGTAGAGGCGGTCACGGCGAGCGCTCCTTCTCACCCTCGCGCTTCTTAGCCTCGAGGTCCTCGTCACGTCGCTGCGGGAGTTGGTTGTGGCGGCCATGGAGGAGGCCTAAGAGGGCCCCGAGTCTTCCGAGATGCCCCTGGCGGTCGTGGTGGTTCCGGTCGGAGCGCCTCCTAGGTAGGAGGCTTGTCGTCGACGAGGCGGAAAGAGGAGTGTCCCTCGGCGGCGCCGGAGGAGGCGCAGGAATCGTCCCCGGAGAAGTCGAAGAATGAGTTAGCGGCGGCGCGGTTGTAACGGCCGTTGGTGTTGCTGAAGTTGAGGGGAGGATGGATGCGGCGACAACGCCGACGCCGTCGAGGTTGAAGGGGACGACGCCACTCTCGAATCCCATGGTCGATTGCCTCGGTCTCCTGCTCGTGGAACCGCCGAACTCCATCAATCATCCCCTCGAGGACAGCCTGCGGAACCCCATGGTCGATTGAAGGGTTTTTTTTGTTGTTTTGTCGATCTAGGAATATCGATATCGGTTGGCTTTTTGATCGATTCCCCACGGACGGCGCCAAATGTACGTGCAAAAATCCGCACCATAGATGTTGAAGAAGGTTGAGCTCTGTTGGCGAGATCCAATCCTGCGAAATGGACAAAGAACGAGGTCGGGGTGGGGCTTGTCTCCCCCGGAAGACCTTCCGAAGTCAGTTCTCGTCCTTGAGAAAGAATATACTTCCCGTATTTATACTAGTTGAGCGTAAAAGAAACGGGAAAAGCATTTAATTAAAGGAATTGTAACGGTTTTTATATTTAATAAATGAAATTATTACCGTATTTAATTCGGTCGACGCTCTTAATGCACGAAACCGCTATCGTAATCAATAGGCGAAACGGTAGCATCAATGTCGTATTGAATACTCAAATTTATTGGTAAAATATCAGAACACCCTTGTGCTATGATGACGGGATTTCCCTATCTCATTAATTAATTTGTTGAAATAAATATGATTTTATTTTAATCTTATCCGTTGAATATCTAAACTAACCAGCCAAAATATCATGAATATCTCAACCGATTTCGTATTCAAATTTTAACTAAATTAGATTTAATTAATTAATTAATTAATTAGATTTTCATAGTTATCAAACAATCCGATATAGTCATATCTTAACTAGTTTCGTATCAAATCTTAACTGAATTAGATTTGTGAAAGAACTCAATTAATAAATAAATCAAAATACCTACATTAAAGGAGAGACTTCTCATTTAATATTATAAAATATTGATATTGATATTGATATTGATTTGTATGTTTTCACGAGTAATCTCTATGCTGATTCGTCGGCCTATCGAATATATTTTAGTAGGTAATATATGATTGTAATAAAAGTATGGAATGCAAATATGCAACAATACGATTAGCATAGCATAGTTTCATACCTAGATTTTAGGTCAAGTTTGGATTCAGATCATTTTGAGTTTCATACATAGCAAAGTTTATATTTTATCAATTTAAAGTATTTATCAATTTGCACATTTGATCAATTTACACATTTGTACACACAATACTGCTTTGAACTTTGAAGGTGATGGTTTTACTTGAAACCTGCTATATATAAACAGTAACAAAGCAACGAAACAATTGAAGATAAAACTGTCAAGACAGCAATGTCAGTATGTCACCTTGGCCTCAGATTTAATTTCAACGTTGATAGCATCATAACAGGCTCGAAATAATCGAAAACCGGAAGAATGAAGTGAACGCTCATAGAGCAAAAACATAGATGAAAGTGTAGTAGAAACACACACCTATTGTTTACATTTAGGAACACTTTGTTTCTTGCAATTAGAAGCACTTTCTGTGGACAACAGTTGGGCCAAACTCGTCGTATTCTCGCTTACAAACCCACTCCTGAAATCATAGTGTGATGTCCCGATCGGTTACGGACTTAGTATGAATTGAAGGTGAAGGGGATGAGAAGTTGTTAGACGAAGGAGATGAGAATAACAGACAGATAGAGAGGGAGGGTAGAGAGGACGAGTTGAGGAGATGAATCTGGAATTTCATTAATGCCTTGAATTATACAATCAATTGCATTTTATATTCCTCAAATGGACTCTAGCTCTCAGGCAAGTCCGTAGGCACAAGGCCGGCCCATTTCTAAGCCCATATGTGACAATGCCTATCCCTTCAAGAAGCCTTGACTCAAGGCTTGAGCTGAAACGAGGGAAACTGCTGAAGGATGTGAGCTGCATGTTCCCAGGTTGCTTCCTCCCTCACCATGTTACTCCACTGAATGAGCCACTCTGTGACCGGCTCCCCGTCCTTTAGCCTGTGCAACCTGGTATCGAGAATGGCCACTGGTTCTACCAATAGCTCGCCTTCACCATTGGTGTCGGGCAAACTAGGAGAAGTCGCCACCGATGCTCCTATCTTCAACTTGAGCTGTGAGACGTGAAACACGGGATGGATTTTGGAATGTTGTGGCAGGTCGAGTCTGTACGCCACCTCTCCAACCTTGGCCAACACCTTAAATGGCCCATAATACTTGGAACTAAGCTTGAGGTTCCTACGGATTGCGAGAGAGGTTTGTCTATACGGCTGCAATTTCAAGTATACCTAGTCCCCTACCTTGAGAGTTCTCTCCGATCGATTAGTATCTACAAACTGCTTCATACGAGCTTGCGCCAGCTGGAGATTTTTCTTTAATTGAGACAACATGTGCTGTCGTTGTTGGATCCAACCTTGCGCAGTCGGGTTCGTCAGTTTCTCATACGGCACCCCCAACTGTGAAGGTTTGCTCCCATATAGAGCTTCAAAGGGCGTCATTTGTATGGATGTATGAAAGGTGGTGTTATACCACCATTCCGCCAAGAACAACCACTTAAGCCATTGCTTAGGATGGTCGGAAGTCATACACCGAAGGTACGTCTCAAGGCACTGATTCACCCTCTCTGTCTGGCCGTCTGAATGCGGGTGATACGCGGTTGTGAAATTGAGCCTCGTACCCAAGGCCTTGAACAGCTGTTGCCAGAATGTACTCAGAAAAATATTAGCCCTGTCTGAAACAATGCTCCTCGGTAAGCCATGTAGTTTATAAATGTGTTCCAGAAACTCCTTGGCCACCGTTGACGCTGTGAAAGGGTGAGCCAAAGCGATGAAATGGGAGTATTTTGTCAGCCGATCCACCACCACCATTATTGCATTTTGGCCCTGCGATCTCGGCAACCCTTCTATGAAGTCCATGGTGACATGCGACCATGCCGATTCAGGGATCGGTAAGGGTTGCAGTAGTCCCGGCAATCGCACATGCTCCCCTTTATTCTTCTGGCAAATATCGCACTCCCTCACATAAGTGGCCACTGAATTCTTCATATCTGGCCAATAAAAGATTTGTTTCAATCGCTGGTAAGTAGCCTGAATTCCGGAGTGCCCCCCAACTGGTTCTTCGTGTAACACTGCTATTAATTTGCCTTGCAACTCCTTATCACTACCAATATACAACCTTCCCCGGAATCTGAGTAGTCCTTTCTGACAAGAATATTCATTGGCCTATCCCGAAGTCGCCGCGATGATGAGTTGTTGGACTCTTTGATCCCCTTTGTAACTGTCTGTGACCTCGTTCATCCAGGTTGGTTCAATGGCCATGATCATTCTGCATTCAGAGGAATTTTCATGACATCTTGATAGAGCATCCGCCACTTTGTTCTCGCTACCCTTCTTGTAAGCAATTGAATATGTAAGACCCAACATTTGTCTGACAGCCCGCCTTTGCAACTATGTGGACAGCTTTTGGCCTAACAAGTGCTTGAGCGGCTGGTGGTCTGTACGAATAACAAAGGGCCTCGGTTCCAGATAATGTCTCCACTTTTCCACTGCTAGAAGAATGGCCAAGAGTTCCTTTTCATAAGTGGATAGTAGCAAGTGCTTCCCGTGCAACGCCTTGCTAATGTATGCTAAGGGATGATCAGCTTGTAACAGGACGACTCCTATGCCCGATTCGCAAGCATCGGTTTCAATCTCAAAGGTTAGTGAATAATCTGGTAACCCCAAAACCGGAGGCGAGCTCAACAGTTGTTTCAAACTCTGAAATGCCTCTTCCGCTTGCTCATTCCAAACAAAGCCATCCTTTTTTAAGAGGTCTGTGAGAGGCTTAGCCACCACCCCGTAACCTTTTATAAACCTCCGGTAGCACCCTGATAATCCCAGGAATCCTCTCAAAGCGTGAACTGATCTAGGGGTAGGCCATTCTAACATAGCTTTGACCTTGTTAGGGTTAGTGGCCACTCCTTCTCCCGATATTATGTGACCCAAATATTCCACACTTGACTTTGCAAACTCACATTTCGATTTCTTGGCGAACAAACGATGCTCCCTCAATGTCTGTAATACCATTCTCAAATGATCCGCATGCTGGTTCTCATTGCTACTGTATACGAGAATATCATCAAAGAATACTAGGACAAACTTCCTAATGAATTGCTTGAAGACCTCATTCATTAGGCACTGGAATGTTGAGGGAGCATTAGTGAGCCCAAAGGGCATGACCTTGAATTCGTAGTGTCCTTGGTGCGTTCTGAAAGCAGTCTTGCAAATATCCTCTGCCCCCATTCGGACTTGATGATACCCAACCCTCAAGTCCAACTTCGAAAACCACACTGCCCCTTTCAACTCATCCAGAAGATCCTCGATGTGGGGAATCGGGTATTTGTCCTTGACCGTGGCCTCATTTAGCAAACGATAATCAATGCAAAATCTCCACGACCCGTCTTTTTTCTTGACTAACAGGGTCGGAGACGCGAATGGACTATGACTAGGCCTGATAATCCCCGTCTTCAACATCGCTGCGACCTGCTTTTCAATTTCATTCTTCTAGAAGTATGAATATCTGTAAGGTCTGGCTGCTACTGGTTGGGAGCCCTCCTTCAATACTATGTGGTGCTCATACCCCCGTATAAGAGGTAACCCTTTAGGTTCCTCAAATACATCCTCGAATGCTTCCACAATCTCCTTAATTGCCTTCGGCCATTTCTCAAAACTGCACTCAACTTCCTGTACCTGTGCTACCTGTGTCACTAGCACCCCTGTCTTGTTTTTGAAAACTCTGCTTACTTCGCGACCCGTTAAACTTTTCAGCCCGACATCATCTGTCTTTTCCTTAAGCCCTGGTAGCACAACGATTTCCCCATTTTTGATGAAGGAAATCTGCATCTTCTTATGGTCAAACAGCACAGGTCCATAGTCATGCATCCAATCGACTCCGAGTATCATATCACAGCCACCAAACTTCAAGACTCTCATGTCATACTCGAAGTTATGTTGTTGCATTTGCCACTGAAATCCTTTACACGCTTGAGTACTCCATTTTTTTCTCTCGTCTGCTACGTAAACTGCCATGGCTTTTGCTTGTACAGTCTGCACCCCCAGGGACTGTGCCACCCTCGGATCCAAAAAACTGTGTGTACTCCCACTATCCACAAGTATCACTACTTCTTTTCCCATGACTGTTCCCTGGACCTTGATAGTCCTCTTGTGCTTACCTCCCGTCATCGCCCGTATATATCCTTCCTGGGGTTCAGACCCCTCATCCTCTTGGCCTGCGTACCCTCCCGGGTCGCCTATATCGTCGTCTGGGTTCCACCCTTCCTCGCTTTCCTTGGCCATCAAACTGTGTAGCGAGTTCTGACTCTTACATTTGTGCCCGTAAAAATACTTCTCACCACACCTGTAACAAAGCCCTTTCTTGCCATCTTGGGTCGAAAATAATCCCTTCTGATTAGAACTGGTAGCTGTCTTGCCCTCTCCTGCGGTCGAAGTTGCGCTCCCCGTCTTGTTTTCATACTTCTGGCCACCTCCTGCCATGAATCTTGAAGGAACAAATCCTCCTTGTATCCCCGTCCTTGCCCCCATTCTTGATAGTTTCACGATCGCTTGAACCGCGTTGTTGTGCAGCCTGGCTTGTTCGACTACTGCTGTCAGACTGGTTGGTTTCCCAAGCTTGACTAGCGAACGAATTTCTAACTTCAATCCGCTTATATAGCTCGAGACAAAGTACGATTCCGGCAATGTCGGGTTGAGGCTCAACATGCAAGCTCTTAATTCTTCAAACCTTTCATTGTACTCCTCCAATTCTCCCGTCTGTTCCAACTTGTTGAATTCTTCTACAATCTCATTGTCCTGTTTTTCCCCAAATCTTGCGCAAGTGGCCTCGCAGAAATCCTTCCAAGAAACCTTTGAATTCTGCATTAAGAATCCCTGCAACCAAACATCAGCTTTGTCCTGGACATACATTGACGCTATCTCGACCTTCTGGTTTTCTGGTATGGCGAATATGCTGAAATATTTGTCGCATTTCCGGATCCAGCTCCGGTGCTTTTTCCCATCGAATCCTAGAAAATCCAATTTCGGAAATCGATTTCCACGGAGACCTTCCATGGTCCCTCCTGTTATGGACTCACTTCCTTGGGAACTGTACAACTCGCGATTTACCGGTCCCGGACCCATAACTTCGGCGCCTGCGAGCGAGGATCGGCTCGCACTTGCGTTCGACTGATTGACTGTTTCTTTCACTCCTCCCCCTTCCGGAGGTCTTTCCTTGGTTGTCGACCGTCTTAGCATCTCCGCTAACTGCTCAAACCTCCTTTCGGTCTGATTCTTGAATTCTTCCATCTGCTTGTCCCTTTCATCACGATCCCGATGTGAATCGCTCATAAACTGCTGGGTGGAGTGCATAAACGGCATGAAGACTCTCGCCATCTCCACGATCTCCTGGATCTGCGCTTCTAGGCGTCGCTAGCCTTCGTCGATGGTGCGCGATCTCGTTCCTTCTGCCATGTGAGGATCTGACTGCTCTGATACCAGTTGTGATGTCCCGATCGGTTACAGACTTAGTATGAATTGAAGGTGAAGGGGATGAGAAGTTGTTAGACGAAGGAGATGAGAATAACAGACAGATAGAGAGGGAGGGTAGAGAGGAAGAGTTGAGGAGATGAATCTGGAATTTCATTAATGCCTTGAATTGTACAATCAATTGCATTTTATATTCCTCAAATGGACTCTAGCTCTCAGGCAAGTCCGTAGGCACAAGGCCGGCCCATTTCTAAGCCCATATTTGACACATAGTATTAAACTCGATCAGATAGCGAATACAAAACACGAGCGAATCCACGAATTGAACTCGATTTGATAGAGGGAAATTAGACGTACGTCCTGGAAAGAACCGATGGATGCTAAGACAGAACCACCAGTCCAAGCACTATACTTCCTCTCAGGCGACGCAACCACTTTAACCTTTGTGTTGTTCAGAGCCAATGCATCCATTTCCTTGTGCATCCTCTCGGATAAGCCACAAAACCACGTGGATCCTCTGTTAAGCACAATGTTTCCATAAGTCCTATGAGTGAATTGAAGATTTAACAATTAAAAACAAATCCTAATGTCGATCCTATTTTAAAATAAATCAATTAACAATTAATTAAGATAAATCATGTTTGTTTAGGTTTTATTTAGATTTGCAAATCATATTTTAAAATAAATCAAGTTTGTTTGGATTAATCAATTAAAATAATTTTTTTTTAAAAGAAGCTACATTAAAGGAGAAGTCGCCACATGTCGTAGGCGACTTCTCCTTTAGTATTATAACTAGCGTAGTACCCGTACGTAACGCACGGGATTTGTAAAATATATTATATTTTTGAAGATATTACCATAATTTATTTACATTATATATTAGATATATTATACTATTATGAAAATATATAGCTAAATAATATAAATTTAGAAAAAAAAATAATGCTTATATTATATCAATATATAGGGTGTGTTTGGATTCCATTGCATTTTAATTATAATGCAATTATTTTACCTCGTTTTATGTGAGCATATGGTTGTAAAAATAAAAATCTCGTAACAACCGAGGTAAAACCCTAATTTAACCAAATAATCACATAAATCAAGATAAAATAATTACATTATAATCAATACACCGTGGAATCCAAAAACATCATAAATTAAACACCCTAATAATTATGTTAACCAAACACCACCTTATCGTTTTGCATTATAAACATAATGCATTTGGAATCCAAACACACCCATAATATATGTGGCAAAACGTCAATGTCTCACCTTTCTAGCAGGGCCGAATTTGAGATTTGAAATGCCCGGGACCGGATATTAAATTAAAGTAATTAATTTATTTAAGAATTAAATAAATTAGATTGTTTTACACATATTACTTGGTAGTCAGCTTATAAATAAATTATTCTAAAAAATATTATAAATAAATTAATTAGATTTATTAATTTAAAAATACATAAGATAAAATTACTTTAATTTAATAAATAATTAAGGTGAAATAATTATTTAAAGTAGAAAATCTATTAAAAATTACTCCCTCCGTCCAACAATACATGGGTTTTTAGAGGTAAATTTTTGTCCAACAATAGATGGGCTTTTAGGTTTTCTAGGTAAAAGTTGTAATGATTTGGTTGTGTGTTGTTGACTTTTTAAAATAATTTGATTGGTTAAAATGTGTAGTGAGTGTTAAAAAATAATAAAATTTATGAAAAAGTTAGTGCAGTGATGATGTTTTTTTAAAAGTAAGGTGTTTTATTAAAACTTGTGCAAAATGTTAAAAGGCAATGTATTTTAGGATGGAGGGAGTACATAAGATAAAATTACTTTAATTTAATCTCCCTTTTGCTAGGGAGATTGTACATATTATAGATAGATCTATCTCTAGCTATGTAGTTAGCTGCTTGATAGCAGTGCTTGAATTCAATGAAGTCGAATGATCCTGAGAGAATAATAATCTTCTCCATATGCCTCAAGGTTTCCCATTTGGCTTGAATTAATTGATTATTTTTAAATTAGTTTGATTGCTAGTGTAGTGACCCGCACCTTATGCGGGTCTTTCTCTACTTTAATATTGTGTTCGACGTCTACATATAAATATTTATAATTTATCCTTAAACTTTAATTATTACTATATATCACTAAGAATTTATTAATTAAATGGATCACAAATCTTCATTATCATATTCTCGATGTTGAAATTTGATTTTGAATTGGAATTGTTTAATTTGATATGAAAAATATCAAAATTGAAATGTACATTAAAGGAAAAAAATATAAATTACAATATCATTAACAAAATCATATAAATAAACAAAGTGACATGTTTTGGTTAACGAATGAAGTATCCTTGATGAAATTTTTAAAGAAAAAAAATATGGTGCAAGTAAAACCTTTAAATAAAAATTCTTCATAAAGATTAAAAGCTTTGGGAATTGATTCGGTTTTGGCATATATAATAATGAATAATCGATATTTATAATTTTAATTAGATAAAATTAATCAATTATATTTTTCATTCGAGGAAATATATGAGCAAATCACAAAAAAAAAAATTGAGCTAAAATGCGGTAACTAACACAAATATTAAGTTTTAATTAAAAAAATGGAAAAAAATAAATTAAAGTTATAATAGAAAGTAATTAATTAGGTTCCATCTAAAAGATTTATTTTTTTTAAATTTAATCTTGTCATTTATGTTCAAATTTTATCTTCACATGAATGACTTGATTTGATTTATTTTGTTTTGTTTTTAATTGCCTAATAAGATTTAATTGTGATTTTTTTTGTTTGGAGTATAAAGATTTAGAAATTAGATAGATAGATAGATGATTGATTAAATATCATTCATTAATTATTAATGAGAATTAGTTTATGCTAGATGGATGAAATAAGTCATTTTAAATGATTGGGCTTAATTTTTAGAATTTTTTTCCGAAATATTCATAATTAAATAAATAATTACGTAAATATTCAATGATTGAAACTAATTACAGAAATATTCATTTTTTGCAGGTCCTACAGAAAAACGCGGAGCCAGACCGCGTTTTATGTATACAGCATGAGAGAGAATTGGCGCCCGGGAGGAAGTTTGAAATTTACGAAAGAAACGCGGTCCCAGACCGCGTTTCTCCTTTAAAATAAAAGAAAATTAAAGAAAATAATACAATAATCTAGCTGGCACTAGAAACGCGGCCTGGGACCGCGTTTCTTGTGTTGGATGGGGACCCACCCGTCAGCTGTTGCTGACGGGGATTTGGACAAATAGAGAAACGCGGTCTGGGACCGCGTTTCTCTTTTCAGTAAAAAAAAAAAAAAAGTGGTCAACGGGGCATTGATTGTGGTGGGTGGGCATTTAAACATAAAACGCGGTGGGGCTCCGCGTTTTTGTTTATAACCCTAAAATACCGAAACCGCCTCTCTCTCTCTGCACTTCATCTTCTTCGTTCGTCCCTCTTCGTCCCTCTCCGTCGGCGATCACCTCCGTCCCTCTCCATCCCTCTCACCAGTGACCACCTCTCTTTTTTGTCGAATCCCCCTCCACCTTGACAGGTATTTCGCATCCCCTCCATCTTATTGCAGATTCTAGGTTAGTTTTTTTTTTTTTTTCGGTTTTTTCTTGATCGATTAGTTGATATGAGATGTAAATTCGAGTTTAGGGTTTTGTGTGTATGTAAATGCTGTGATAGTTGTGTGGTTGTGACAATAATTCGAGTTTAGTGTGATTTCTCTATTAATTTGTTTGTGGTTTGAAGAAATATGGATTAGGAGATGAGAGGTAGGGGTTAAAAAATGGGTTGGTAGATGAATGTTTGTGGATATTGATTAATTAGCGATTATTATAGATCTGAAATCTTATGATAGTTGTAGATCCGAAATTGTGGGATAATTGCATGTTGAAACAATTACATTGTATGAATATTAGTTATATGTTATGTGGGATGAAATAATAAGGGAGTATATTCGAAGTGACATGAATTAGATTGTATTAATATGGGAAAGATTATGAAGTTTTGATTGAGAACATAATAAAATAATTGTATAATAATAGATTCTATATAAGAATTTCTTTTATAAAATAGTAGAATTTCATTAAGTTCAATATATATAGAGGAGAAAACGATGTAAATAATCGAATTTGATTGTCAAGGGATTGTAGGTTAAATAATTTTGAAATGCATGATATATGAAAATAGATTCAGTATGTAATTTATTTGTTATTCTGAACAAATTAAGTTCTTTGTTTAGGGAGGCGAAAATGGCAATGCAAGTGAATCCCGGCCCGCTGGTGAATGAGGTTCTCCATAGACAACATCTTCACAGGTCAACTGATGTGTGGAATCGGGAGGAATATGTGAGTATTGTTTTCATGACGTATACAATTACATGAAACGTTACAAATAGATAAGATGCTTATGCTTGTGAGTTTTATTTTTGTAGACGAATGGTGTGATCCAACATAGACTGCACTTGCGTAAGTTTGGGCGAGATCTAGTTCCAGACCATAGAGTCATGCAGTACATAAAGTCGACGGGGTTCGAATGCATCTACAAGCTTGGTTCCCAGTTTCAGTTAGACAACGAGCTAATAACGACGCTGATAGAAAGATGGAGACCTGAGACCCACACCTTCCACTTCAATGTTGGGGAGGCCACTATCACGCTCCAAGATGTTTCAGTTATATTGGGGTTACGTGTTGATGGTCTGGCAGTTACTGCATCTGCATGCTACGATTGGCCAACTCTCGCTGAAACATTGCTCGGGCAAAGACCCCCTCCAAATCAGATTAGGGGTTCGTCTGTGAAGGTGGCTTGGCTTCGACAACTACTATTAGTGCCCTTACCAGAAGATGCGGCGGAACATGCAGTGCAGTGCCAGGCTAGGACGTACATTCTACTACTCCTTGGAGGTGTCCTGTTCGCTGATAACAGTGGCGGTCAGGTGCAGTTACTGTACCTCCCACTGCTAATGGATTTGGATGTTGCTAGCCAGTACAGCTGAGGCGGTGCAACACTTGCCTTCCTCTATCGACAGCTTTGTAGAGCTTCAGAACGAGAGAAAGTTGAGATCGTAGGTCCCGATGATGTGAACTCGGCGCCCTCCATCTAAGCAACTCTTCCATGGTCTTTAGGATGCCTGCGTGTCTGTCTGAAATAACACATATTCCGAGTCTCTGAGTGACGCGTCTCCCTATACAATCCATGAACCAAGCCCAGCTATCTCCATTTTCACTCTCCACGATGGCAAATGCCAGAGGGAAAATCTGATCATCTGCATCCATTCCCATTGCAATTAACACAACATGCTTGTACTTGCCATACAGATGGGTGCCATCGATCGATATCAAAGGACGACAGTGTGCAAACCCAGCAATGGATGGTGCAAAAGCTCAGAATACACGACCAAATATCTTCTCATGTGGATTTGGGGAATCCAGATGGCACCATTCAACCACTGTTCCCGGGTTTGTAGCTTGTAGCGCAGCCATGAACCTTGGCAACTCCGTGTACGACTCCTCCCAATCACCATAGATCTCTGTAATAGCTTTCTGCTTTGCCCTCCAAGCTTTCATGTATGAGACAGAAATCACATACCTTTTAGTCAGATGCGAGAGAATAGTACTTGGTTTTGTGTCTTGATCCGTGTGAAGAAACCCAAGAACCTCACCTCTAATGAAACTGGAGGTGACGTTACGATTATCCAACTGCAAAACCTCTCCAACACAATTGGATGCATGAGGCCCACTATAGTTGACGACCATCCACATATCAACAGT
The DNA here is from genome assembly GCA_037127255.1 of Persicaria tinctoria. Lineage (NCBI taxonomy): Eukaryota > Viridiplantae > Streptophyta > Magnoliopsida > Caryophyllales > Polygonaceae > Persicaria > Persicaria tinctoria. The sequence goes on along the minus strand of JBANSL010000003.1, from coordinate 81,018,261 downwards.
TCGATCAACACGACGAGCAGATAGTCGCCATGTGCATCCACAACTGTCATTCATGTCACAAACAACTGTGTACCATTCTGGACTCGCCTTCTTCGTCCTATATGGCTTACTCATACGCACAGAATACTCGGTCAAATCACATTTCAGCTCCTCCAGCGAGTTGAACATCTGTCCCCGAAAAAACTGTCTTCCGTCTTCTAATGGGACGTGTAAATTTAACCCTGGCCATGGAATTGCTGTAATTGGATCAGCTTCAACTATATTCCAGTTCGGATTAGAGGCCTCTCCCCTAATCGCAGCCTCCCTAGTAGCATCATCGTCCTCTTCAGAATTATCCAAGTCATCTTCATGATCAACACCAAGACCATCCACATAGATCTCACTTAGTTGTTCAAACCCTTGTTGAGGTATGTTGCTATGCTCATTCATCCTATATTTTTATTAACAATAAGTTAGTTAATCAAAAAATATTAACTTCAAAATTCTACAAGTTCAACAACTTATTCATAATAATAATGACAAGTTCATATAAATCAATATAATCCTCCAATAACCATAAAATCATTACACTCTTTAGCATAAAATCATTATACTCTTAAGCATATAATCTTACTATAAAGATTCAAAACACATCATACTCGCAATAATAACTACATAATCCTGCGATTTTTTATTAAGGAATCAAAACACATAATCACTTCAAAGCACAAGCATGAGAGACTAGATATTAAAGATTTCAAACATATTAATCATTCAATTAAGATCAAAAATAAGTATAATAAGAGAGTGAAAGTAACCTTAATGAAATCTTCAGACAACAAGGTGAAAGTGTTACCTAACCTTAATGAAATCTTCAACCGGCACTATTTTGAGAGTTTCATGCGAGAGAAGCAAGAGCAAAGAGGTAGAGATGATGAATAGAAATGGAGGAAGTTTCCGGTGTGTGATGTATAGACCTAGAAACGCGGACTGTCTCCGCGCTTTTATGCCAGATTCCCCTAACCAGTAGGGGGGGATCGTAGCGGAGAGCTATGGACCAGAAAAACGAGGTCTAGCCCCGCGTTTTATTTGCAATTGCCCTAAAAGAATCTTTGACCACTTTTTTTTTTTTACTGAAAAGAGAAACGCGGTCCCAGACCGCGTTTCTCTATTTGTCCCCATCCCCGTCAGCAACAGCTGACGGGTGGGTCCCCATCCAACACAAGAAACGCGGTGCCAGGCCGCGTTTCTAGTGCCAGCTAGATTATTGTATTATTTTCTTTAATTTTCTTTTATTTTAAAGGAGAAACGCGGTCTAGGACCGCGTTTCTTTCGTAAATTTCAAACTTCCTCCAGGGCGCCAATTCTCTCTCATGCTGTATACATAAAACGCGGTCTGGCTCCGCGTTTTTCTGTCCCCACTGCAAAAAATGAATATTTCTGTAATTAGTTTCAAACATTGAATATTTACGTAATTATTTAATTAATTATGAATATTTCGGAAAAAAATTCTAATTTTTATATATGAAAAAATTGTTTGTTTTATTTGGATTAGTGAGAAAATTTTAAATCTAAGCTAAAATTATTTGTGCATTAGTTCAATCAATTATTTTTTTTATTAAAGATTGACATAATAGTAATTAGAAAATTAAATTAGGAATTAATTATATTAAATTAGATAGATTAAAATTAAGTAATGAATTAAAACTAAATTATGAATGGTTAGATGATCTATTTTTAAAGTGAGCTTGTCAAGTGGCACATTCAACATATGTTTAGTATATAGATAGATAGATATAAAATAGATTAGATATTAGAGACAATATTTTCATATCTTCCCGTAAAAGATTTGCATAAATCTAAACTATCTACGTTAAAGATTAATTCAAATTTAAATTAGGAAGAAAACATTTTAATGTGAATTAAGATGAAATAGAATGCATAAAAGAATATCTAGAATAAAATCTTTATCAAATTTATAATTTGTGAAATTTATATATTAATAAAAAAAATTTAAAAAAATAACAAAATGAATCTCCCGTAGGCCGTAACAATCATTCAAAAGAGTTTATTTAAATTTATTTATTAATAATATATTGATTTATTATTTTCTACCATTAAAAAACCTTGGATAAAAAATAATCTGCAAATTTGGAGAAGTTGTTATGATTTGGTCAACAAATTGAATATTTTAATTAATAAAAATGATTTTAAGTATACTTATTTTAAATATATATGAGGTATGTTAAGTGAGTGGCTGTCATGTGACACTTTCAATGTAAGGCCGCCACGTGTATCCTTCACATCTGTTTTAGTATTATATTAGATATGGATTACATAGATAAATTCTTCTAATTAAATTGATAAATGAGATTTAAAGAAATATCAATAAATCAATAATGTTATAACAACAACAACAACAAAAATACTTTTTTTCTTTATAGGAAGGAGGTGGAGAGGCCTTTGGTTGGTTGTAATTAATGAATGAAATGAATGGGGGTGTTTTTTTTTGTTTTTTTTGTTTTTTTTGGGTGAGAAAACGAGAGCTTGCTCTCTTAAATAGAAAACACAAGAAAACAAGTCGAGGCTACGAACGAGTGAGGCGGGGAGTAGCCCTTCCCATAGCGTCACCCTCTAATGCAAATAAAATCCCCTCAGGCGGAGTAGAGAGAAAATGTAACCCAAAAGAAAAAGAGAGGGCGAGATTTGGGCAAGTAATTATCTTCCCTTTCAACAGAGATTTTTAGTTACTTATTTATTTACTCCCATCAAGTCCATCACCATCCCAACTCCCAAGGTTATTTCAATGGAGATCATCTACAGCACACCGTGTATCACTCGGTGTGTCACAAAATTAGTTTATATGAAAATTATTGTTAAAAAAATTCCAAAAATTATAAAAATATTGTATTTGATAATTCTTACACATTTGTGAAAAAATATTTTGAAAAATCATAAAAATATTTTCCGAAAAAATACATATATGTAAAAGTCACAAAATAACAACATTTTTGCAAAAAATTAATAATTTTACTACGATTTTTCAAAATATTTTTTTTACAAATGTATATGAATTATCAAATACAATATTGTTATAATTTTTAAAAAAAATTTTAACAATAATTTTCATATAAACTAATTTTGTGACACACCTAGTGATACATAGTGTGTTGTAGGGGATCTTTACTTAGGTTATTTACTGAGTATTGTATCTCTCTTTCTAAAAAAAATCCCTGTGTTTCCGACTGCTCTGAATACTTGAGAGGATTCTGAGAACTTGAAGAATAATCATCCTTTGAAAATTTTTGGATTAAATTTCAGCATTTCAGACTACAATAACCTCTACTCCGTATAATATTTACAGAGTATCAAGTAAAAATCTCGACATTTCTCGTAATTGTTCCATGTCCACCCACCCACCCTCCTAGCTAGCGCAATCAACAAAGAAACCACAAAACACCAACTACTAACCTTTGAATCCATCAAACCAACTTAAAACTGGCATTGCAGTTCACGCCACCTGAACTTGGGTATCGATTTCTTGATTAGCAATCTTTGCAGTCAGGGGCGGAGCCAGGAAAATATTGAGGGGGGGCTTGCCTATTTTATCGGAATTTTTTTTTTTGAATATATATGAGATACAATTTTTTTTGTAAAAAATATAGTAAAAAACACATGATTTAAAAAGCTAAAAGAGAAAAAAAAATCCATAAATACATGATTTAAAAAGCTAAAAGAGAAAAAAAAATCCATAAATACATGATTTAAAAAGCTAAAAGAGAAAAAAAAACCATAAATACATGATTTAAAAAGCTAAAAGAGAAAAAAATCCATAAAATAAAGTTATGGGGATTTAAACTCAAGACCTCTTTATTCAAATGCAAACCTCATACCAACTAAGCTAGACATATTTATTGATTTATTACTTTTTTTAACTTGTTTTAATCCTTAAATTATCAAAAATTACAAAAAAAAAACATATTTTTTTATTTTTTTTTACGTATTCCCCCGACCCGGGGGGGGCTCGAGCCACCTCATGCCCCCCTCCCTCCGCCCCTGTTTGCAGTAGGAGCAAGGGGCAGTAGTTCTATAGCATATATACACATATGCATTGATTTGTTATTGAATAGGCCGGCAACCGTGTAATTTACCATATAAAATAAAGATGATACAATCTAAAATCCCAAACATTTTCTTTACTTGGATTCCCCAAAGGTACTTCACATGAAATAATAGCATATAAAATATTGCGTACATCAGTACTACAATGAAGTCCCGCTTATATCTACCACCTACAACCCCAATCCTCCAAACATTTTAGGAGCGTTGCAAAAGCCAAGGCAAATGGTTATATCTACCACCTACAACCCGGCGGAACATAAAAAACCACACACTAGCTTGTTCGTACGTAATAACTAGTCTAACATTCAACAAACAAAAACCAAACAACTAGTAGCAAGCAAAATCAAATTCGTGGTATAAGATATGAAAGATCCGATGAAGATCGAAGAATCAAAGCCCTGCACCAAAGAAACACACCACATTATGAAGAAACAACCTACGGAGTATAAAACTAAACCAAATTCATAGCGTAAATGTAGGCAAAAATCTACCTTACTTGAAAAAAACGAGCATCTGAATTCATTTGAATATATATACAGGGGTCTACTTTTTAGAACATGAGATGAAGGATACCTCCTCTAATTCTCTATGCTCTGGCCAGTTTCTCCGGTTGATTTAATTGAAGCCATTAAAGTTAGAGTTGGCTTATGAGGAGGCCAACTCCATAATGTCTTCAATAGGAAAACTAGCTAGCGGAGAGGCGTAGGGGTGGTAGGCATTCTCTTCGGGGTCTTGTGGAATAGGCAAACATGATGCTAGTGGAAACATACTTTTGAGAGGTTAGTGGTATACACACCGGATTCGTGTAGGGTGTGTTTTGGCCTTAGGCCAATTTTGCTATAAGTACTTGTTGACTTGTCCCTTTTGTAATTACATATTACCTATTTATAAATTTACCTTTTCAAAAAAAAAACTAGCTAGGAGAGTTATATATTAATAATAATTGTGAGATTAATATGTAAGAGTGATAATTGTAGTATTGATTTCATTCCTCCATTGTTATCGACTACAAGGGGCTCAAGCTTAGCACAAGTAGCAGAACCCTAGACTACAAGAGCAGGGCTGCATTTCTACATTTCTGGGCTTGCTGATTGGGCTTGAGCCCAGTGCACTCTAACTCATCAATATATATTTTTCATCTCTTTTTCTTTTCTTTTTATTCTACTCCCATCAAATCCATCACCATCCCAAGTCGAATTGTCGAGTATCTGTTGTAGGAGGAAATTGAGACTTGCAATAAAATATAAATAAATCAAAGCAAACCAGATTTCGTCCCTTGCAAATAATTACAAGACTCCCTCCCTATGCAGTAGTGGGAAGTCAGGATCGATCCACGAGGAAGCGTGTCAGCGGATCCTAGGAAGCGGAGAATCTCACAAAAGTCGACCACAGAAGTCCTCGAGCTCGACTAAAGGTTAGTCGACAGAAGCTCGGACAGTCGAACAGGGCACAGCAGCTCGACAACGGTGGTCGATCACGACAAGGCTCTACTCGAGATCGAGTAGCCTTCGTCTAGGTCGAGTTGGTCTGGTCGAGTTCCTGCACAGGTAAGCTACGGCAACTCTGGGTCGAAGATCAGTAGTCGAGGTCGACCAGATGGTGGTCGAGATCGACGAGGGCAGGGAACAAAACGAAAATAAAAATAAAGAAAGTAAAAACAAATGCTTTTAGGGTTTCGACTAAACTTTATGTAAAAGACTTCCAAGATTGGGGTTTGCAACGACAGTAACCAAGCATGCATAAGGTAGAACCAAACAGATAATCATGTGAATCGCATTAAAGGACTAAGCTCTCGCCTTTTCCAACAATTAGACAACTCTCTCAAGAAACCCTTAATTGTCTCTACCGATTTTATGTAGATCTCCATTTCTGACAATTAAGCATAAACTACATAAATTCGACATATTCCCAACCCGAAATATGCAAAATGTAAAGAATATGGAACTGAAGTATGCATAAAGATATGGCTAATTAGGCTCACAACAAACACCCCATACTTAAGCTTGCTTGTCCTCAAGCAATACTTTTATTTGTCATTCAGGGGAAGAATTTAAAACTCTCAACATCTTAGATTCATTCTTATATAACCCTGCAATCAATTACCATCATCGAAAAGGTACTAGTGTCACAGATTCATGCATGTGCAAATATATAAAAGCAACATCTACTCACAAAAGGAGGGTTATGCAAAAACAATTATTGTGACAAAGCACTGATAATCAAGAAGACTTTAATTTAAGCTCATGAAGGAGTAGATTGGTAAAAGGCTAAAAGGTGGGCAATTTTTGGCAATGTGGTGCTAATGATCCGGGGAAATGGAGTATTTCCAAACTTGAGTTTCATACCACATTCTTTCTCCATTATATTCATCACCTTTCATAATGTTTTTTTTCAATAATGATGCTTTTACCTCTCTAACCTCAGCACTGCCTTCTCGCGAGTCGCAAACATGGGTGTCATGAATGGCCCCGGATACTTAGTGCTTTGGACTCCTCACAATGTGTCCCATCTCTCCAAACTATTATCTCAGAGAGCAGGGTCAATCTACCTTTATCTCCTGAGGTGATTGGATTTTCTTTCACTCATTAAATTTTCCATATATTTCAAATAATTTCCTTCCAAACTCCAAATATGATAACAATCACAACACCATATAACAATCTCCATAATGTAACATCATTCTCAACATAATCCCCGGATAAGAAATAAGGTAAATAATGGCAATATTTAGATCATGTGGAGCAATATTTGAAATAAGGCATATTATGGCTTTTGTGATGCATAAGCATAGGTATGGCTAGGATTTAAATAATATGAGCATTATATGGAAATATAAAGTCCTCCATCATTTTATCATGCAACATGTCAAAAGCAACTTCAAATTTTACCTCTTTTCATGGTTTTCATCAAAATATGCACTTCATTGTGACTTCCCTTTACTAGGCAATTTCATGCTATATCTCTAATGAATCCAATTTTGCATCGTCGAGTTCAATTTTAAGCTTCCATGACATTATTCAAAAATTTCAATGGGGGTCATTTTTTCAAACTTTTTGGAAAACGTGCATATAAGCACATAAATCAATAATGAATTCCAAAATAGCCATGCAGCAATTCAAAGAAATAATGCATATATGTCAAATATGATCAAATAAATCAAATATGCACAAAGTAAGCCCTTCCCCCACCCCATACTTAAAATTTACAGTGTCCTCACTGTATAAAATCAAATAAAAACAAGAGTAAAGGAAGAAACTCACAGGATAATGCATCGAGGAAGACAAAACTGGGCAAGTCGAGTAGAGGTGCCTTGTCGATCTCGAGTACAAGGTACTCGATCTCGAGTAACTTTGTCGGCGTCTGGTGGTTTTCGAAGTCGAGAAGCTCTGGGCTTGTTGAAGTCGAGTACGTCTACTCGAGGTCGAGTAACTGCTGGTCTTCTCCTCTTCGTCGTCGTCGACTTGGCCTTCGTCGATTCCGACTGGTTCTCAGGGACTTCTGCCTTCCACCTTTCGCGCTCCTTATATGCTTGCCGATTAAAAAGTGTTAGATTCCATACCAAAAACAAGACTATCCATATGAAGTTCTTAAAAAGACATAAAACCAAAAAGCAAAACCAAAAAAAGTAAAGTGTTCCAAAAGTTCATAAAGTCTTATATACAAGCCCTAGATTTTAGAGTCGCTAGGCCGACTTCTCCGTTTGCTCTCAAGGACCATTATTGTGGGGCCCGCTCATGTTTGGTCCTTCTCCTGGATCATCTAGGTCCTGATGATAGTATGCAAGCTCAGTGGTCATGTTGCTTGCATCATCTCCTTTCTCTTTTTTCCTCTTCCTTCCAGCCTTTAGTTTCTGCAGATTCTCTCGCCATGGTGTTTTAGCTCCCTTTAAATCATTAAAAATTTTATTTATGGACTGAGGGGGAGTAGAATTCATACATGAACTTACCTGTTCGGACCCAAAACAGAAATCTTTGGACTTGGGTCTACTCGATGTCGAGTACTGGTGGTCGAGATCGAGTACAGGGACCCCATACTTAAACTCCTGGCAAGTTTCTGGCTCTGTGGTGGTGGTCGAGATCGACAAAGGCTTGTCGAGGTCGAGTACAACGCTTGTCGAGGTCGAGTAAGGCTTGTCGACCTCGAGTACAGATTTGGCTCCCTCCTCCGCTGTTTGCTCGGTCCTGTTGATGCTGTTGCTTTTCACCTCCAGCCAAGAAATCTCCTCTTTTGCAGGGCCAAAAGAGAAATCCAAAACCTCATCGCCTATGGTGAAGGTGAGCGAGCGATTCTTAACACTAATCCTGGCATCTGCAGTAGCTAAGAATGGTCTACCAAGAATAATAGGGCTAGTAGGATCTTCAGCACAATCAATAATAAGGAAATCAGCTGGAACAAAGAATTTACCAACCTGGACTGGGACGTTCTCAACTATACCTGTAGGGATGACTACGTACTGTATTGTTTGCCATGTATAATTTAGCATCCACAGGTTTTATGCATCCTATTTTTACTTTCCGCCAGATTGATAGAGGCATGATGCTCACACTTGCTCCTAAATCGCATAGAGAATCATATTTATATTGTCCAAAACCCACAGTAACAGAAAACTTACCTGGGTCGGGCCTCTTTTCAGGGAAGTGGAGTACTTTGCATTCGCCTGCGATCTCTGAAATGGACCGCTTCTTGCTCAGGATTTCCTTCAGAAATTTGACATATCCAGGCATCTCTTGCAGGGCTTCTGTAAAAGGAATAGAAAAGTTTAGTTCTTGCAACATATTAACAAATCTATTGAATCTCCCTGCAGTGGGATCTTTAAGAGTTTTAGAAGGGAAAGGAAGTGGCTTTTTCTGTTTCGAAGCCAGATCAGCTGTCGGAGATGCTGCAGAGTTGTCGACGTCGGCCGGATGCTCCTCGACATCGACCAGATGCTTGTCGAGATCGACCAGAGGCTTCTCGACCTCGAGTTGGGTTGTCGACCTCGGGTTGCTGGTCTGCGCAGCGGAGTCCGAGCTCCGCTTCTGGTCTGTGTCGAGTGGTTCCTTGTCGAGGTCGAGTACAGGCTCCTCGAGATCGAGTACGGGCTTGTCGAGATCGACTGGATTCTGCTATGTCTCGAGTTGCTGTTTTCCGACCTCTGGCTCGTGTAGTTGATGCCCACTCCTGAGTTTGATAGCTGCGACATGTCCGGTTTTCCCTTTAGGATTTGGTTCTGTTTGCCCAGGGAGCTGTCCGGACGGTCGTGGGATCTGTGCAACGATCTGTCCCATCTGAGTCTCAATGCCCTTTTTCCAGATGTCCAACTCTACAAATTTTGTGTTGACGTGCTAGAGCTGATTGTTGATGGTGTTTGTAGCCTGCAGATTTTGTGCATGATTTCGGCGCATCTCATCAAGGATCAGCTGCAGATCATCCTTCTTTTGATCCCTTTCTGGATGCCCTGGAGCTCTGTAGGGTGGGGGATTCCTAGGGGGCCTTGGTTCCATTGCGGTTGATAGGGCCTTTGATCCCCCATATAGCGATTAGGACCCCCAGCATATGCTGCCTCCTCATGTGTTTCTGCCATCCTGACTTGCTCTGTGTGTGGGCACTCAGTAGTGGTGTGCCTCTGTGATCCGCATTCGATGCAAGGCTGGTTGACAGACAGGTATTTGACTTGCTTGAGGAGCTTGCGATTCTGGTCTCTGTAGAACTGCTCCCTGACATCTGGGTCAATCTCCTTTCCTGGCTCAAAAAGTGGCATAGATGGTGCTGGCCTGGCGTAGGAGTTCTCCTCATAGTTTGAAGTAGACCCATATTTGTTGTCGTAGTTAGTGAGCTTTTCTAGCACACCCCATGCGTCACCCGACGGCATTGTCAGATACTCATAACGAGTATAATGGTTGATTCTGTCCTTGGTGACTTGATCAAGAGAGTTGAAGAAGATCTCCTGAATGACATAAGGTGGCTGTCCATGAGTAGGGCAAGATCGCAACAGATCCTTGTAGCGCTCCCATGCCTTTGCCAGCGGTTCCCCTTGCTTTTGTTTGAAGGCAGTGATTCTCTGGCGGAGATGTGCTGTTTTGGCTGGTGGGAAGAATTTGTTCATAAACTCTTGCTCTACTTGGGCCCAGGTGGTTAGTGATCTTGCTTTCAGTCCTTCCAGCCATTTCAGTGCAGGACCAGCGAGAGACCAGTGAAAAGCTTTCATCTTGACATATTCCAGGGTTGTACCTTCAGCAAGAGTACGACACATGTCAGAAAAGTTTGTAATATGTTCAAGAGGACACTCATTAAATCTACCATAAAAGGCATTATTTTTAAGCTCTATAAGAAACTGAGTGCGAATTTCAAAAGAGTTATCAGGGATTAGAATCGCCGATTCAGGCACGACGAGCGTTGGATGCATATAATCCTCTGCAGTGGTTGGGTACTGGGCAAGCTCAGCTTCTGCTTGCCTTGCGCGCTCAGCTGCTTGTTCCCTCGTTGTCCTTTCATTGGCGATAGCAGCATCTTTAGCGGCTAGTTCCCTGGTAAGCCTGGCAATCAGTTGTTCTTGTGTTTGAGCGTCCGCCATGCCTTTTTGAAGTCTAGTCCTGACGTGCAGAAGGCGCTCTGGTTTGTCTAAACCGTAATATTCAGGTGGGATACCAGAACGGCGCATACACCTGCGAGTTCACTCAAAGAAAGAGTGAGAATTTAACTACCTAAGGCGCGAATGATAGCTTCCCCGGCAACGGCGCCAATTTGTTGTATGAGGAAATTGAGAATGCAATAAAATATAAATAAATCAAAGCAAACCAGATTTCGTCCCTTGCAAATAATTACAAGACTCCCTCCCTATGCAGTAGTGGGAAGTCAGGATCGATCCACGAGGAAGCGTGTCAGCAGATCCTAGGCAGCGGAGAATCTCACAAAAGTCGACCACAGAAGTCCTCGAGCTCGACTAAAGGTTAGTCGACAGAAGCTCGGACAGTCGAACAGGGCACAGCAGCTCGGCAACGGTGGTCGATCTCGACAAGGCTCTACTCGAGATCGAGTAGCCTTCGTCTAGGTCGAGTTGGTCTGGTCGAGTTCCTGCACAGGTAAGCTACGGCGACTCTGGGTCGAAGATCAGTAGTCGAGGTCGACCAGATGGTGGTCGAGATCGACGAGGGCAGGGAACAAAACGAAAATAAAAATAAAGAAAGTAAAAACAAATGCTTTTAGGGTTTTGACTAAACTTTATGTAAAAGACTTCCAAGATTGGGGTTTGCAACGACAATAACCAAACATGCATAAGGTAGAACCAAACAGATAATCATGTGAATCGCATTAAAGGACTAAGCTCTCGCCTTTTCCAACAATTAGACAACTCTCTCAAGAAACCCTTAATTGTCTCTACCGATTTTATGTTTATAATCCAAGTTGTTAGCATGGATCTCCATTAGATGGGCAATAAACACATCAACAAGTAGGAAAATGCTCAAAACATGATAAAGGTCGGATCTTTACCTCAATTATGCATGGCTATCGTCGGGCTGGCCCCAACCCTAAAAGTGGGTTGACTACTCACGCCTCATCGCAAACTCAGACATCTTTGATTGAAAACGAACTAACTTGCATTAATATAAACCAAAGTTTACAACCGCTTGAAGCCAACTCCGCTCTCGCTTCACACCTCCAATCGGCCGCTCACTCTCTTTTTCTCTCTCTCCTACTACTTCTCCTACTGAAAATTGAATTGTTTCTGAATGAATGAAAACCAGCCCCTAGGGCTTTATTTATAGGCTTCTAATCCTTATTACTCAAGGATAGAAATCTCTATCTCTATCTAAAATTATATCTAAAATGCTTAAGGATAAATAAAAGACATAAAGGAATTAAATCTAAAATAGGAAATATATCTAAAGTGTCTTCAATGGATAGAACTCTTCTTCTTCATGATAGATCTTGATAGTTTTCGGATAGAATCAGCAATCTTCACGCCCAAGCAATCCCAAGTCGAGTAGGATTCGTCGAACCGAGTAACACGGCTCTGGACTCGTGGTCGATCTCGACAAGGGCTTTGTCGACCTCGAGTAGACTTCTTGGTCGACTGGGTTTGGCTTGTCGTCTCGGCTAGCTGGCGCTCGACAGACTCGGACTTGGTTCACGGTGCTCGTCGATGTCGACAAGGGCTCGTCGAGGTCGAGTAGACTGGCTATGTCGACTGGGTCTCCTCGGGTGGCTCCGCTCGATGGGCTCTGGATCTTGACTCTGGGCTCGTCGATCTCGACTAGAGGTCCTCGAGATCGACTAGGGTGTGGTCTCCTTTGGTCGAGCAACTTCTCCTCGACAAGGACTCAGGCAGGCGCTGGGCGGCTCGTCGATCTCGACAAGGTCTCGTCGAGATCGAGTAGCGTTGTCGGCCTCCTGGTCATGTCGGGTAGCCTTCTCCTCGAGTCTGGGTCCAGGCTCCCCTCTTCGTCGACCTCGAGTAGCTGTACTCGATGTCGAGTAGGGTTCGGGTTCCTCGTCCTCTGTTTCTCGACTCAGGCTCCTCGATGCTGGGTGTGTCTAGGCAAGTCTTTGTCGAGGTCGACTAAGCCTAGTCGATGTCGAGTGGCTTGCTTCCTTGATTTTCTTCCGAAATAATTCCATATTCTGCGATATTAAACAGAAACTTATGGCTAATTAGGCTCACAACAATATCTCCATTTCTGACAATTAAGCATAAACTACATAAATTCGACATATTCCCAACCCGAAATATGCAAAATGTAAAGAATATGGAACTGAAGTATGCATAAAGATATGGCTAATTAGGCTCACAACAATATCTCTCTTTCCAAAATCCTACTCTCTTAGGGCATGTTTTCTTACCTTCATTAAAGGGGTGGAAGGGATGGAAAGGGTGGGGATGGAGTGCGCATGCGCCGTTTTGCAAGAGATGGAGGAGGTGGGGGACCAATGATCTCTTGCTCTAGCGGTAAGGGTGAGGTATTCCAAAGGAGATGTCTCGGGTTTGAATCTCACTTGGTGCATTTTAGGCCATATTAATTCCCACAAGCGCGTACGGCCAAGCGGTGTATACTAATTCGTAGGGCCAAGCCGAAGTGGTGAAGTGGTCTGTGTGCAGGTAGGTGAGGTTACAACCGTTGATCGCACTTTGCGTAAGTGATACTGAGCCTCCTCAAAAAATCCCGCAAGGGGTTTCTGGGGTATGATGTCGCGAAGCGGTGGGGCCAGTCACCGGAATGGCTCACCGGAAAGGACTTGTGGGCAGTACCCATAGGTCCCCGGTTCGAACCCCGAAATGACCGCTCTTTATTTACCAATTCGGGGAGGGGGTGGGGGTGGGCGGGGATTCGAGGGTTGAAGGGAGTGAAGGTGTGTGATTTTCCCACCTTGGGGGGTAAGGTGGAAAGGGTGGAGAGGTGTGAGATCCTAAAATTGCCCTCCCCTCTCCAATATGGAGTGAGGGATATGGAAGCTCGAGATGAGGAACAGGAAGCAACGACAGGGCGGAGCTCAGAGGCGACATAAAACAATCGAAGGCGTCACATCGATGGACTACGCTGCTTGGGCAGCAAACACAAAAGAATCGACGACGCCTGAGATGGTTGGGCAGAGTGGCGCTCGCCAATGATGATGGGAGTCTGCAAACGGACGAATGGAAGGGAGCAGACGATGATGACAGAGGTCGCTTTCAATTTCAGAGCTAATCCCCGATCACGGTTGAAGACTCGAAGTGATGTTGCCAGATATTGGTGAGGAGAATGATATGAGTTTATGGTTGAGGGTAATATGGGTATTTTACATAATTTCCACCTTAAATAATCTCCAATCAACCAAAAACAATTTTTTTTTTCAAAATATTCACTAAAAATAAATAATTACAAAAATATTCACACTACAACAACAACCACCCAGTATATCCCGCAATGAAGCGGGGTCTGGGGGGTCGGGATGTACGCACTCTTTCCCCGAACTAGTCGAGAGTGTGTTTCCGGAAGACCCAAAATAATAGAGAAAAGGAAACACAACGTCCCAGGGCACCTAGTAGGAGATAGGTAATAGACAGCAGAAAGAAAGAAAACAGATATGTAGATAACCAACAGAAAGCAGATAGAAAGCAGAATCTGCCAGTGGTCCCTATCCGAAGTCATATCCTCCGATAGATTCAGTGCATTGAGATCCTGTTGAATAATGTTGTGAGCTGAATCTGCCAAGTTTTACAGCAACTTTTATATCGATTTCTGTATACATTTCATACAATTGGGTTAAGATAGTACAGAATCTGTGTAATTAATGTTTATTTGCCAAAATTATGGAATCTACACCATTTTCTGTTTAATTCGTAGAAATCGAGGTCAAAGGAGCAGCGAAATACAGAACCAAAGCTGAGAGTCAGGGTAACTCGATCTCGAGTTAACCCTAGTCGACATCGACAAGCTTGGCCGAGCAACATGGTCGAGCAAGCCTGGTCGAGAGACAGACCAACCCAGATCCGGGAGCCTACTCGATCTTGACGAGCCCTTGTCGAGATCGACGAAGACCATCGCCACACCCGGAGTCGACAAGGAGAGGAGCTGCCCGAGAAGCCGAGCACAGATCTACTCGACCTCGACGAAGCCTTTGTCGAGGTCGACAAGCCACTCTGAGTCCATGCCGAGGAGGAGTCCTCGACGACACCAGAGGGCCATCTTCGCCGAACCCTACTCGATCTCGACAAGAGTTGGTCGAGATCGACAAGCCCTGAGTCCAGATCCGAGCCATCGAGTAGAGCCACCCGAGGAGACCAAGTCGAAGAACACACCCTTCGTCGAGATCGACAAACCTCTTGTCGAGATCGACCAGCGCCAGGTGTCATGTCCGAGCTTGTCGAGCACCAGCTAGCCGAGACGACGAGGTCGGCCCAGTCGACGACTTTCCTAGTCGAGATCGACCACACCTTGTCGAGGTCGACGAGGATTGTCTGAAGCCGCGTAACGCATGACGAATCCTACTCGGTTTTGCATTCCTTGGGCGCGAAGGCGGAAGATTCTATCCGATTCCATCAAGTTCTATCCAAGAGAGCAAGATCTATCAACATGAAGACATATTTCCTTATTTAGTTTTATCTTTTCCCTTTTAGATTTATTTCCATTAAAACATTTATTTATCCTTTCAAGCATTAGATATAATTTTAGATAGAGATAGAAGATTCTATCCTTGGCTAGCAAGGAATAGATCACTATAAATAAAGCCCATGGGGCTGGCTTTTCATTCATCCCAGAACAGATTCAAATTTCAGTGAGAGACAAGTGGTTACAAGGAGAAAGTTTTAGGGGTTCGAAGGTTTTAGGGTTTTGGCAGTTTGCGAAAGTTGATTGTCGGGATTGTAAAATCGTTGAATTTAGTTTATGCAAGTGTTTTCTTTTCATCAGTCAATGTCTGAGTTTGCGATGAGGAGCGAGTAGTCCACCCACTTCTAGGGTTGGGGCGAGCCCGACGATAGTCATGCATAGTTGAGGTAAAGATCCGAACTTTATCATGTTTTGAGCATTTTCCTACTTGTTGATGTGTTTATTGCCCATCTAATGGAGATCCATGCTAACAACTTGGATTATAAACATAAAATCGGTAGAGACAATTAGGGTTTCTTGAGAGAGTTGTCTAATTGTTGGAAAAGGCGAAAGCTTAGTCCTTTAATGCGATTCACATGATTATCTGTTTGATTCTGCCTTATGCATGCTTGGTTATCGTTGTTGCAAACCCCAATCTTGGAAGTCCTTTTACATTCAATTTAGTCCGAAACCCTAAAAGCATTTGTTCTTTATTTTCTTTATTTTTGTTCGTTTTGTTCCCTGCCCTTGTCGATCTCGACCACGCCCTGGTCGACCTCGACTACTGATTCTCGACCTAGAGTCGCTGTTGCTTAAGTGTGCAGGAATCGACGAAGCCCCAACTCGACCTCGACGAGCCTTACTCGACCTCGAGTAGCTCTTTGTCGAGATCGACCACCAGTTCCTGTGTCTGTTGCGCTGTGTTCGACTGTCCGAGCTTCTGTCGACCAACCCCTTTGTCGAGCTCGAGGATCCGCTGCCTAGGATCCGCTGACCAGCTTCCTCGTGGATCGATCCTGACTTCCGCTGCTACATCAGGAGGAGGTCTTGTATTTATTTTGCGTAGGCATAGTCTGGTTTGAATTATATTTTATATTTTGAACTCGATTTCCTCCTACAACAAATAACCTCAATCCGGCTCTTCTTCGGTCTACCTCTCCCCCGGCACAAATCTCCAAGCTCCAAGCTCTCACACCTTCGAATAGGCGCTGATATTTGCCTCCTATGAACATGCCCAAACCACTGCAATCTGGACTCCCGTAGTTTATCAACGATACTCACAACCTCAACCTTGCTTCTAATGTCCACATTTCTGATTCTGTCCAGCCTCATGTGCCCACTCATCCATCTCAGCATTCTCATCTCAGCCACCGCCAACTTCTGTTCTTGAGCTTTAGTACTAGGCCAACACTCTGCGCCATACAACAAGGTCGGTCTGACAACCACCGTATAGAATTTCCTTTTCAGCTTAGCCGGGACTTTCCTGTCACAGAGGACCCCAGATGCTCTCCTCCGTCTCATCCACCCTGCCTGGACTCTATGCTCAATATCCTTGTCAATACCCCCATCGTTTTGGAGGTACGAGCCAAGGTACTTGAAATGCTCCTTTCTAGGGACAAGATCCTCCCCCAATCGAACGGATGTCTCAGGGACTCTGGCCTCTCCAAAGCTGAACTGCATATACTCGGTCTTGGTCCTACTCATTCTGAAACCCTTAGACTCCAACACTTCTCACCAATTTTCTAGTCTGCGAGCCAACCCCGAACTAGAGACGTCCACTAGAACAATATCGTCGGCAAACAGCATGCACCATGGTAACTCCTCTTGGAGAGAAGCAAACAGTATGTCCATAACTAAAGTGAATAGAAGCGGACTAAGTGCAGAGCCCTGGTGAAGCCCCACTCGAACCTCAAAATACCCTGAATCCCCATACGATGTTCTAACACTTGTCAGCGAATCATCATACATATCCCTGATTACTCTGATATACGACCCATGCACTCCTTTTTCTGCCAAACATCTCCAAAGAAGCTCTCTCGAAACCCTGTCGTAGGCCTTTTCTATATCAATAAAGGCCATATGCAGATTCTTCTTTCTATCTTTGTGCATCTCGATCAGTCGCCTTAACAAGTGAATAGCCTCAACCGCGGATCTGCCAGGCATAAATCCAAACTGATTCTCCGACACGTGAACCGATCTCTGAAGTCTCATCCCGATCACTCTCTCCCATACCTTCATAGTGTGGCTCAGCAGTTTGATTCCTTTGTAGTTACTGCAACATTGAACATCCCCTTTATTCTTGTAGACCGGGACCAATTTACTAAGTCTCCACTCCGAAGGCATCTTAGCTGACGATAGGGTAGCATTGAAAAGTGAAGTAAGCCAAACCAAACCTTTGGGCCCTAACCATTTCCAAACCTCACCCGGAATATCATCTGGGCCCGAAGCTCTACTGTTCTTCATCCTACAGAGAGCTTCCTTAACCTCCACTATCAAAATGTGTCGGTGGAATCCTAAATCGATACGGCCCGAAGGACTGGAACTCAGCTCTGAATCGTATAAATCCTCGTTGAGCAATTCAGAGAAGTAACTCCGCCATCTACCCTTGATCTGCTGATCATCCACTAAAACTTGACCGCTCTCATCTTTAACACATCTGACGATGTCAATGTCTCTACTCATCCTCTCTCTATGTCGAGCTAGTTGATATAGAACTTGCTCTTCTTCTTTGTTGTCGAGGGCTTTGTATAGATTCTCAAAAGATTTGTCCTTAGCCTTAGCTACTGCACGCTTAGCTTCCCCTTTGGCCACATTATACCTCGACCTGAGCTCCACACCGTCGTCTCCAGGGCCTCTGTGCAACCAACTCTGAAATGTTAACTGCTTTGCCTTTACCTTTGCCTTCACTTCATCATTCCACCAAGCGACGCCTCGAATGGACCCATGGCCCCCTTTTGACACCCCTAGCACCTCTCGACCCACTCTGCGAATACAACCTACTAAACGGCTCCATATAGCTTCTGCATTGGCCAATGAATCTTCAATCCCTGCCTGCTCCGCTTCTTGTCAAACCTTATCTTTCAGAAGGCGTCCGGTCGATTCATTCAGACGCCACCACCTTATTTTCGAAGGTAAGTTGTGATTTCTCTTTCGAGCTCGAACATTCACTTCAAAGTCCATAACCAGAAGGTGATGAGGCGTTGAGATACCACCGAAGGGGATCACCTTACAATCCTTGCAACGACGTCTGTCTTCCTTTCTAACCAAAAGGTAGTCAATTTGAGAACTTCCAACCAAGATGGAGAATGTTCACACTTTAAAACTATTTACGAAAATATTCATTTTTGTCAGATCGGACAGAAAAACGCAGTCTCAGACCGCGTTTTATTCGTAAGGTCAGATATCTAAAATTGGAGTATAAGGCCATGTGCACCTGTGAAGACTTACCTCGGTTGTTAAATCGCTTTTTATATGTCACATCATCATAAGAACACCCCTTCAACTCTTTACCTATAAATTAATAGTGAACAATAGATTGGATTGAATGTTTTGAATTAAGCTCAATATTTAGTAAATGTGTTAAAAATAAAAGAAAAAAGTGATTGATTTAAAGAGATAAAAGGAAGAAGAAAAAAATAAAATAAAAGAAAAAAACGAGGAAATTTTGAAAGAAAAAAGTCATTGGCTATGTCAGTTCTTACATGAATTGAGTGTTCCAGATATCAATCCTATTCTAGTGAATTATGACAATCGGGTGGCAATTTATATTGCCTGCAATCCGGTTTCATGAAAGAACAAAACACATCGATTTAGACTACCATTATGTGAGGGAAAATTTGCTTGAAGGTCGAATCTCACTTCATCATGTTCCTACATTTGATCAGCTAGCAAATGCTTTGACAAAACCACTCATTCAAGATCAAGGATTTAGGCTAGTTCCACTATTTCCTTAGGATTGAGTTTATCTCAACCAAAAATGGTATGGTTTTGAGCTAATGTCAGTTTACTCAAGACACCATTTCTGAGTTTGGTTGTGACACAAATAAGCCTGCTATTAGTCCTCTTAAGCCGCAACAAATTGCTACATATCATGATCACCTTCCCAACCCCACTATTTATCCACAAGTTCTTGGAAAGCTGAATTTCATTACCAACATCATGCTTGATATTGCATTCTTCGTCCAACATCTAAGTCAATTTATGAAAAAGCCCACTCAGGGTCACATAAAGGAAGTTTTGCGCACATTTCGATGTTTGAAAGGCACGATTGATGCAAACCACCGTTTCATTATCCTTGGTGAAGCTGAATATCGCTCATTTCATCGGGTTTAAATAGAAATTTCTTGACTTAGTCGACTCTTACATGAATTGGGTGTTCCATATATCACGCCTATTCCGGTGAATTATGACAACCAGACGACAATTCATATTGCCCGGTTTTTCACAAAAGAATTAAGAACAAAACAAATCGATTTAAGCTGCCATTACATCAGGGGGAAACTGCTTGAAGGTCTTATCTCTCTTCATCATATTCCTACGTCTGATCAGCTAGTAAATGCTTTGACAAAACCCTTACTTGGGTATCGCATGCCTTCCATCCATGACAATTTGGGAATGGTTTCACCCTCTCCAAATATTTTTTTTTGGGGGGGGGGGGGGGGGGGGTGTAATATTGGAGTACTGTCTAGCTCAGCCTCAACCTAGCTAGCTCAAGCACACTCAAGAAAAGGCAGCAACTCAAAGTCAAATGTGTAGTTAGACTTGTATGGTTGCGCTAGGATTGAGTGTGTAGATTGAATGGTTGGGATCATTACACTTGTATAAGTGAGAAAAACAGAAATGTGTATATAAGGACAAACACTGTACTCAGTTTAAACAATACAATCAGATTTGATCATCTTCTTTGTGATGATCTGAAATTACTCCACAAAATTTTCCCTTGTTTTATCTGAACTAACAGTTGGAGACCCACTCTTGATCTCCCTTTCCCCTGCAAAGTATGATATGTTCATCCTTGAACAAGATTGGAACACAAGGAACCAAACCCTTTAACCATTTTTTGAAAAAAAGACAAGGGACAATCATGAGAGGAGGGATACAAAAACTATTATCTTAGGTTTATTTTGGCTATCATATGGAGATATAATTGCTCATTTCATAAGTTTTAAGGGCGTAGAATAAGCATTCTCAGATTGACCCCAGTCCTTTTGCAGTTAGTAGTTGCAACACATGAGCAATTGAGTCTAACCACCTCTTCCTCTTCAAAAGCATCTCTCACTCGTTGCACCACATTTACATACACACCATTCCTGGCTAAAGACGAATTTTACAATCAACTCCCATTGGTATAAAAAGGAAAAATTGTATCTATCATCTTAGAACCTTAGTCGAGTTGATATCATTTACCGAGTTTCATCAAAGTAGGGGGCGTTGAATCCTCTATTTCTCAAATCTTAAGTCTTTTGTTTTTTCAAAAGTGAAACCGTCGACCACGTTCTTTACAAGCTTTAGATAAACTGGAGCAAGGGGCTTCCAAAGCATAACAGGAGGAATAATAGGTATGTGTTTGGGATCATAGTTCCTACCCCAATATAATATTAGAACATGATGTGGTGGTAGATAACCTTCCCACCCAATTTTTCTTTGTCAAGTGTTGGCACTCTTAAACTCTTGATCCTTATGGCTTCAACCTTCTTCCAATGGTTACATATATCATCCAACGTGTTGGGGGTAACCCCACGATTACCTAGAGAAAACAGACAATAAGTAATCACTTATCCACATTTGTTAAATTTCTATGAGTTTTATCTCAGCCTTAACTATTGGACATTTTCTGGCTTCTGATATCTAAGCAACAAAAAGTTAGATATATAAGATTTCCCCGTCTATTAAAAGGAGCAAAACGGTATAACGAAGAAGATTGAAGTGTACTTGATACCTATTATTAACATCATCTATAGTATCAGCCAAGTTTTACGAGTATTATTACTACCTACAAGCCAACCAATGCAACATTCCTAGACCCTACAAGCCTTTTGGAGGCAACAAGGCTATATGCATCGAGAACATGTGCTATATACACTCACACCATTTGAACCTCAACATGACACATGTCTAACATTCCTAGATCAGTCGTTGTTCTTTTTTTTTTAAGTTTCAACTTTATTTGTTTTAAAATTTTAACATGAAAGAATCATGGATCCATTTGTGTTATTTTTAAAAATTTCACAATAATTATTAAACACGTGCCAAATTATGAGGATTATAAATAGATCTGTTTTATCTGGGTACGCATATAAAAACATGATGTAGATGCAGGGGCGGAGCCAGGGCTCAGTCCGGGGGGGCTCGCCTCTGAGGGAAGTGAAAAAAAAAAAAAAAAAGCAGGCTAAAAAAATTGAAAAATGTGGGTTGAATGGGAATCGAACTCAGATCTTCACACTCCTCATACACAGTTCCAACCAAATGTGCCACAAGATACATATGTCTAATGAATACCTCTTTTAGTGTATATATATATGTATATATGTATATGTATATATGTATATGTATATACATATGTATATACATATGTATATATATATGTATATATGTATATGTATATACATATGTATACGTATATATACATATGTATACGTATATATACATATGTATACGTATATATACATATGTATACGTATATATGTATGTGTATATATATACATATGTATGTATATATATGTATGTATATATGTATATATATATATGTATATATGTATGTATATATATATGTATATATGTATATATTTATATATATGTATATATGTATATATATATATATATATATACATATATATTTTTTTTTAGTTTTTCCAGGGGGGCTCGAGCCACCACATGTCTGCTGCCTCCGCCCCTGTGTAGATGCATATAGTAAGGCCTTTTGAGGATTGACTAATAAAAGTATTAATAGGACTAGATTGTTAATTACATCAAATTGACATCATCAATAACTCAAGGAATAAAAAGATCAATAATCACACATAGTTAGATTTATTATTCTCCCAAAAGCACAAATATCAATTTTGTAGTGTTTGTAAAGGCAATGTTTATACGTACATGAAAAGTTACAAATAGATGCAATAACAAAGTCAAAGCCCGTGTAATCTGCATTCTCAGCTAACCTCTTAAAGCACTTTATATATGTGTGGTAATGATTTAAATTTATTCATTTTCATAACGTGTTATTAAATCAAAAATAGCTGTATAATATAATACATGTATTATACATAGCATTTGTACATTTGATTGATTAGCAGTAAACAGATTTCTAAGAAGCTAATCAACCATAACATGGGATGACTCAATTTAATGATTTTGTTTGGTCTTAGTCATATATTCCTTTTTCATTTACTGTTTTTTTTTTCCATTTATTTTCGGTCAATGTTCTAAAAAAATTCCCCTCTACCTTTGCTTCACTTGACGGATTGACCGAATTTGTATACAAGTTTATTTTACTTAATTAAATTTCTGTTTTTGGAATCAACTATCAACTAATTAATATTATATCAACTGCAAATTTCGGTAGATTTTAAATTATATATTATCAACCAGAATTAATGCATAGTACTGTATGTAATAAAAGGTTAGTATAATCAATATATACTATTTATGAATGAATGCAATGCAACTGTTATTTTATGAATAATTTTTTCCCATCAATTCCCTACAAATGTAAATAGTTTTCTTATATGTAAATAAACTTTTTTTTTTGTTAATCAACACAAATAGCTAAAATACAGCATCAACAAACCCTAAAATGTATATATAGTCAATTAATTTAATTACTTCATTGATATTAATTTTTTTTAATAATTTAAGGATATAGGGTAAGAAATGAAAGTTACAAAAGATTATGTAAATTTAAATGGATATTAATCCTATAATCTTTTTTTTAAGCTTAAAATTAAATTAAAATAAAGAAAATATTTATATATTTGGGTTAGAAAAACCCTAGCTTGTTTAACTAATTGAACAAACTAAACTAAAATGTAACAAGATACATCAATTAATTCCATGCTTAACATCTATGTAACTTAGAGAGTCCTCTATAAGAAACATGCACCCTTACCCTCTTATAATTAAATAATTAAATCACAAATTAATTAATAAATATATTAATTGCACCACACTCCATGCATCTTTGCAAGAATCACACAACTCCTCCTACTTTTAACCACCATTTTCGCGTCAACCCCTCCTTATAATACCACACCCCCCTATGAACCCTATAATCCCACACATCTCTCTCTAGCTTTCACCTAAACAACAACAACTCATACATCTTTTAAACCCTTAATTCCTCCATTGTTAAGTTTGTCATCTTTGGATCCCCAAACCAACCATGAAGATGATGAAGGCGATCCTAACGATCGCCCTCACCCTAGCTCTCACCATCACTCTCACCACTCACTTCACCCAGTCTGACCTGACCCAAGAACCCGACCAGATCCAACATGTGGATGAGGAGTCATTGGCAGTCCCCACCAAGGTGATGCCCACCACCCCGAAGAAGAAGGTGAGTCGGTTTCTAGCAGAAAACAAGCCTAAAAACCCTAGGGCAGCTGACCATTGCCACAAGGATGGCGATGTGTGTGCCGCCACCAACACCTATTGTTGCAACAACAAGTGTGTCGAGCTCCACACCGATAAGAACAACTGCGGTAGGTGCAAGAACAAGTGCAAGTACACTCAGTCTTGTTGCCACGGGAAGTGCGTCAATCTCTCGTATGATAAGAGGAACTGTGGATCCTGCGGCAAGAAGTGCGCACAGTATTGCATTTATGGGACGTGCGACTATGCTTGAAAAGGAGGCTCGAATTCGAGCAACAATGTTGGGTCGTCATATACACACATACACATATACGTACGTACGTAATTTGACGAGGTTTGTGGATTCATATATGTTTTTAGTATACCGAGTTATGTTATTGTTTGGTGATGAATAAAAATCGACGACACTTTCATTTGCTAGTCGAATCTCATTTCTCTCTAGCTTTGAAAGTTAGTTACGATCTAAGTTTGCTTAGTTCTTAAGTTGTTAATTTGTGCAATCAATTGTAATTTCGTGGAATAAAGGTGTGTGAAGAATTAAAATTCTTAAAAGAAGTCATGAGGGAAAGATAAGATTGTACTATATATATGTTTTTATATACTGTGGCTATGTTACTATATATAAGGATCGATGTATAGGAGTGGGAGAGAGATTTTGTTCAATTGGTTAAGTTGGTGATGTAAATTAATTTTGGTCTTTAATTTGACTTACGCACTACAAGTGCAAATAAATTAAAGTTGCATTTAATTGTTTGTAATTGATTCGTACTAGATATGGATATTGATTCGGGTAATTTAGATATATAAAAAAAATTGGTTGTTTGAGGGACAAAATTCAAACGTTGTGAAATAATTCGATTAAACATGTTCAATTTGCAAGGTATTAATATAGAAATAGTCTTTTATATACTATATATAGTATATATGCTTAGTCTTAGCCAAAACTATATAAATTTTAGTGGATTTACAAAATTGGGTTTTAGTTTATGTTGGGTAAGTTGTGATTTAAAATTATTTTTATGGGTACGAAAATACCATATACCGACTTAGGTTTCATTTGATAAAATGTGTTGCTAATAATTATAAAACGTGAAAACGAATAATATACATGTTATAAAGAATAAATATAACCAATAAATAAAACCTTAACTGGATTCTTCGATCTCAATTCAAACACTCAAACAGTCATGTTGTGTGATCTTGGCCGATTATTTCCCCCTTTTAGTGTATTAAAAGAAATGAAGCTGTCAATAATTCAATGTAGCCGGCCCCGGTTCGGATCACCTATAACCCCCTATGTAACCCACAATATTACACAAATTCTATTGGTCCACCTATAATTAGTTTATCAATTTATTTTAGAAATCTAATTAAAAGATAATTCTTATTTCCTAAATTAAAAATAAAAAGATATTCTGAAAATTCTTTTCTGTTCAGCACGTTAGGCCAAATTCATTTAGTTCACCGTCGAAGAACCATTAGCACCGGTTTGGCAAACTAGAAACTGCCAAGGATCGATTAAACTTGAGAAGATCTTTATCATAACTCAAATCTTATTCCTTTCTTTATGTGTACCGTTGTCATATGATTTATCAGATTAGACTTGAGAATACTGTTTTTCACCAGATTTAACACCATCATATGTATCCAAATAAGCATCACCATGTGAGGATAAGCTCGACGAATCCTTGATTGGTTAGAACGATCATTTGATTCATTTCTCACACCATATCTAACTAACCTATCTGTGTATTCATGAATCCTATCTTTGATTGATTTGATGTATTCATGAATCCTATCTGTGTAGCTTTGCATCCACATAAGCTCTGCTTGCAAGCTCTGAGCTTGGGTTTTCACACCAGATAGCAAATCTACTTCCACCTTCAAAAGATCTTTTACTCTCTCTATAGCAAAAGCCACAAGGATTTCAACTGCCATGGTGGTTTTGCTTCCAAAGAAATCAAGGCCA
This sequence comes from Persicaria tinctoria, assembly GCA_037127255.1. Taxonomy (NCBI): domain Eukaryota; kingdom Viridiplantae; phylum Streptophyta; class Magnoliopsida; order Caryophyllales; family Polygonaceae; genus Persicaria; species Persicaria tinctoria. The sequence goes on along the minus strand of JBANSL010000003.1, from coordinate 80,992,557 downwards.
CTGACTGATTTTGAGCTGCAGATAAGCAATCAGATTTTGGAGAAGGTAGAAATATTTAGTTTTTTTCTTTATAGGTAACATCAAGGCCACTGATTGATTTTGAGCTGCAAAAGCATAGGAAATCAGTGATCATCGACATAGTCTTCAGAGGTGTGCAGTTTCAAAGGTTGTTGTTGACTACAGAGTAATTCTCTAGTTTGTCCTGTGTCAGCCTTAATTCTTCCCTAATGTCCACTATTAATTCCTCGACATCAGAGAGCTGCGCCTCAAGCTTAATTGCATTATAAAAAAATGACACTAATAAATGTGAATTTTCATTGTCAAAAAATTATGAAATTTGCATTCTCGAAAAAATGACAGTAATTACTCAGTTTCTATATACCAGGAGCACCAAGTATGCAGTGGACAAAAATAAATGTAACTATAATGTCTAAAAATAATAAGCTAAATGTGCACAACGATTCTAAAGAAAGCTTCAACTAAATTCAATGCTCCCTTCACCAAATCACACATCATGAAGACATGAACCGTAGAAGAGCTAAAATAAGCAAAATAAATGCTCAAGGAAGCTGATTATATTTGACTATATATATAATCATATAAGATTGCATATACCATTCACCTCACACAGAGCATTTCAAAATAAATTGATAAATTAAATTGCACATTCGGATTAATTATGAGCAATGTAAGGATCCAAAAAGATGATCCACTTCAACAAATCCGGGATGAATTCGACACCATGTAATGTCATAGACCCTGGTAATCTCTTTCTCATTTGGACATTTACCAAGATTTTCATATAAAATTCAATTTTTTGTTTAGCCTATGTAGGAATCGAACCCACATCTCTATGTATGAACATATTGCTCTACCAATTGAGCTAATAGGCTTTATAAAAATGTTCTAAAAAAATTCAACAAGTGAATAGCAAGGTCTCCAACAAGCTTATTTGATACAAAAAATCAACAAGGGAATAGAAAAAGTTCCAGCAAACTCTTTTGGTACAAAAATTCAGCAAGGAAATTAATCTCCAACAAAATATTTTGCAACCTCTTTGAATAAATCAAACTCACAATATATCTAAATTTTGAATTAAGTTATTCTGGAAGCCAATTAAGATCAAATTCACAATCCAAAATTCAAATAAACTATACTTGCAATCTATTTAGGTCAAATTTACAACCGAAGGACATTCAGATGACTTCCTAGAAATCGTGGTGACTTCATAGAAGCCAATTTCACAAACCCCTTCTTGATTATGCAAATTCTCTAAAATGTCGACTTCCTAGAGATCAATTTCTAAGGCTCTATACAAATACAATCAATAATCATAAGCCTAAATTGATGCCCACAAAAATTTTCAGGCTAAAAATTCAAATCAAATTTCTAGCCGAAATTGTTTACCGTATTCGTCGTTGTCGAGCCTGATCGAGGTCGGACCTTCTTCTCCGTCTGGACACCCATTAGAATCAAGAAGGGGAAGAAGAGGATATAGCTTATGTGGTTGGAGGAAGGTATTGAGAAATCTTGATGAACGGGAGAGAATAAGAAACAACCTAGTGTTCTTCTCCACCGGCGCACAATCATAATGAGAAAGGAGAGGGTTTATGCGGCCAGAGGTAGGGATTGAAAATGAAGAGAGAGTGTTTATTTTTATTTTTAATTTAGGAAATAAGAATTATCTTTTAATTAAGATTTTCTAAAATAATTTGATAAACTAATTATAGGTGGACCAATAGAATTTGTGTAACATTGTGAGTTACATAGGGGGTTATAGGTGATCCGAACCGACTTAGGTTTATGTTGGGTAAGTTGTGATTTAAAATTATTTTTATGGGTACGAAAATACCATATACCGACTTAGGTTTCATTTGACAAAATGTGTTGCTAATAATTATAAAACGTGAAAACGAATAATATACATGTTATAAAGAATAAATATAACCAATAAATAAAACCTTAACTGGATTCTTCGATCTCAATTCAAACACTCAAACAGTCATGTTGTGTGATCTTGGCCGATTATTTCCCCCTTTTAGTGTATTAAAAGAAATGAAGCTGTCAATAATTCAATGTAGCCGGCCCTAAACTACTTATGTAGTAACTAATAAGTAATACCTATACATACATTATTAATCAACTAAGATTTTCAATACTTATAATAAAATACTTTTTTTTTGGTCGGGAAGTTGGAAATAATTCTCCTTATGTTAAATTCCAATTGCGAAACATGTGATAATCAAGTCGAACACACAAAACCGATGGATTACATCCTAAAATTAACTGGTATTAGAGTAGCTCATCAACTTATAAGTAAGGTTTCGATTCCTTATATTATTAATGTCGGATATGTTCATTTCACATTTTCCACGATTACTTATTACTAGCCTAGACCCCGTGCGTGACGCACGGGATTTTTAAATTTTATTATGTTATCATATCAATCATATATATTTATGTCTTCAACATGTCCTCTAATGATAAGAGAGAAGAGTTTAGACAAAAAGAGATTGAGAGAGATAGTAGTTATCATTCAACATGTCCTCTAATGATTACAAATTTACAATATAGACTATTTATATTATTAATATGTAAAGCTAATTCCTACCTCATAAACCTCATACATGACAAACGTTTTTTTAAAACCACTAATTAAACAACTTTGTCATAACTACCACTTTTCACTACCACCCCCACTTATATTCTTTTTTCATCATAATTATTATTATTCATTAATATGCCAAGCCCTGAGCTTGCTCTGCCCATCAGAAGAGGAAATGATTATGATGAATGAACTATCAAAATCAAACTATTTCAATCTAAACAATGTCTTAGTCTTTGCCTGGAGCAATGCAACAGGAAGGTGGAGATTCAAAGGCCAAAGTAGATTGGAACGGAGCATCTCCCATGATCCGATCAAGGGCTATGTCTGTAAGCTTTGGCTCAAAATCAGCATCTAGAAGTACATTCTTGGACTTGACGTTTCGATGCAGTATATGGGGGCTATAGTCCTTGTGGATATATGCCAAGCCCTGAGCCACCCCAATGGTGATTTTCAACCCAACATCCCACTACAACTGAAGATCAAACTTCGATCACTAACTGAGGACATCTGTCCATGTAGAGGATCAAACCAGTTGGAATTTTGATAATATTAATCTGAAATGCACGGGGGAGTCAAAACTCCATTGATTACAAAATTTTAAATCAAGTAAGGTTATCAATAATCTCACCTTGATTCATCAGAGGCTAAAAGGTTTCAGTATCTTCTGTCATCTATCCCGGTTATGGTTAGCCCCTTGGCTGAAATCTCCATGCTCATTCCTCATGTGTTCTTGTCCAGCCACACTCTTTGCATCCAAATTCAGGAGTTTCGTCTTCACTACTCACATGAGTTACGGTCCTGCTGTACCGCTGACTTGCGATGCTTCCCTTTGGTGGTGTTTGGCTTTGTTCTTCGTCGACATCCTCAACGTTATGGTTTTAGTTCTACATAGTTTCGGTCATTTCAGAGTGTCTGCTACGTGTAGATTGCACCTTTTTTCCTTTATTTTTGATTTTATTGTATGGTCGACGGTTCAACCGTCTGCCGACTTGTCGACCTCTCAAACTTCAGGTATGTCCGAGCTCGAATTATTACTTAATCAATATATATATATATATATATATATATATATATATATATATATATATATATATATATATATATATATATATATATATATATATATATATCAGAGATAGAGAGGTTAGGTCATGTGTAACCATCCCTTAATGTGTTTTGTGTTAACAAATATAGGTCGTTGATTGATGGCAAATGGAAGGACGAGATTAATTCCCGAAATTAATTAATTTTAATATGAAAAGATAAAAAACTATCCTTTTCTTCCACCACACACGCGTGATATCCCAACCCAAATCCCTTTTTTTAGACGATTAGAAAACAGCTGTCTCTCACCCTCTTCATCGTGTCTCATACTAGGGCGATTTCGGCGAAATCAGAGGGCGATTTCAGCGAATAGTTCTCATTTGAGAGTCGCACCTGTGACTGTAAGTGAACCTAGTCGGCGGTGTTTGTAGGCAGCTTGAAGGGACACCATGGGGACGCAACTGCGCACTATCGAATTCGACCCGGGTTAGGGATGAACGCGAATTGTGGGTAGTACCCATATGTCCCCGGTTTGAACCCCTGATGACCGCTCTTTATTTACCAATTCAAGGAGTAGTTTACCTTGTGGGTCCCACTTTTTTTTTTTTTAAAAAGAAAATATTAAAATCATTGATTAATCTTGGCATTCCATCTTAATTCAACCAACAGTCATTATTTGTTAACACAAAAAATGTTAAGAGTTGTTAACATTTGATCCGTTGCCTATATAGATTCTCTATCTATATATAATAATAATAATAATAATAATAATAATAATAATAATAATAATAATAATAATAATAATAAATATATGGTGGCCATTAAAAAGTGGGTGCTCTATTCCATGGGCTTTTTTAACATCCCAATGGACAAACTTGTTTTCACATATTGTCGAGGATCACAAAAAATTGTGTATGAAAATTGTACTCCCTCCGTTCCAAAATACATGGATTTTTAGTTTTCGGCACGCTTTTTAAGAAGCGAAAAACTATATGAAATATTATTTTTTTAATCAAATTTTTTATATTATTTGATACTTATTAGTAATAAGTATCAAATAATATAAAAATTTGATTAAAAAAATAATATTTCATAGAGTTTTTCGCTCCTTAAAAAACGTGTCAAAAAGGAAAAGCCCATGTATTATGGAACGGAGGTAGTATTAGAAAATGTAAGACATCGTAAAGTTCCCATCTTATATGGTGTGAGTAAGTTAAAAAAAAAAAGATTAAAAATGCTTTTGTTTGGGAGCATATTGGGTAATAATTAAAAAGCTCTGAGAAACCAAAACACAAAATATAAGGTAAGAATACATTTCTATGCAATTATTTAAGCTTGTGAACTTCGACTGTATAATCTAAATATAAAATAAATCCAACGTACATATGACTTTCAATTCACACAAGGGATTCTCGGAATCTCATATGGTACGGGAGTTAGTTTTATTCGAGTCTATTTCTTGACTTCGGACATAACCTAAAAGAAATTCACCTAAAAGAAATTGAGATGTGAAACCTTTAAAAAAATATGGGGCCAAGCATATTGAGATACTTTGAGTTTTTTACCATATAAAAAAAGAAAAATCGTTAAGCTATTGAAATACTTAATTTGACCAAAGAAAAAAACAGAAGAAGTGTTAATCTAATCATATGGGTTGCAGTTGAGAAGACGTGTTGTGGATTCTAACAATCTAACCTATTGTGGTGGAAACTATAAGGTAGGGTAAAATCCTACACCAATCATGGTCGAAATCGATCATCTCTCACACATGAAGGCATTGCAATGAATCCAAGGTCAAAATCTGCTATTGCAAATTAAGTCTAAATTGAGGATTTTCAGTAGATGTCTGTTATTGTGCTAAATGTATAGAAGATCAAGATTGAAGCCATTATCTGATAAGTACATCTAGTGATCTATTTGAGCCTACAATGTAATATGGATTAAGAGTTTAGAAACTCACTAATACACATGCTCTACTAGTATGACTTCTTTGAGATTTAAACAAAGTCAATGAACAATAACATAGATGAAACTTGCTATATTATATAGGATAAATTACAAAAATAAAAACCGTTCTTAAAATAGACAAGTTTTCACAAAACAACCCTAAAAATAAAAGTGTAAAAAAAAATCACCCATAACTTTATTCTTCTTTAAAAGGAACTCCCTCGACCATTTAAATATGTAAAAACTAAAAAGTGGTACTAAAATGTCCAATTCCCACCTTTTTTCATTATACCCTAATTGTACGATAAATTAACCAAAATATCTAAGAAAATATGAAAACATAACATTTCTTTACAAAATTTTACACAGAGAAATGGTAGTAGGTGGTCTTTTGAAAGAAAAGTAAATTTATGGGTGATTTGGTAAAATTGTATTTTAACAGTGGTTTTTTGTAATTTACCCTATTATATCATATTGGAAAAAAGTAAATTTATGGGTGATTTACTAAAATTGTATTTTAACGGTGGTTTTTTGTAATTTACCCTATTATATCATATTGGAAGAAAAGTAAATTTATGGGTGATTTGGTAAAATTGTATTTTAACGGTGGTTTTTTGTAATTTACCCTATTATATCATATTGGAAGAAAAGTAAATTTATGGGTGATTTGGTAAAATTGTATTTTAACGGTGGTTTTTTGTAATTTACCCTATTATATCATATTGGAAAAAAGTAAATTTATGGGTGATTTGGTAAAATTGTATTTTAACGGTGGTTTTTTGTAATTTGCCCTATTATATCATATTGGAAGAAAAGTAAATTTATGGGTGATTTGGTAAAATTGTATTTTAACGGTGTGTTTTTGTAATTTATGGGTGATTTGGTAAAATTGTATTTTAACGGTGTGTTTTTGTAATTTACCCTATCATAAAAAAAAAACGCTAGAAGGAGGGCTTGAACCTCCGACCTTGTGGTTAACAGCCACACGCTCTAACCAACTGAGCTATTCCAGCTTTTACCCTATCATAAAAAAAAAAACGCTAGAACGGTGTATTTTAACCATGTTGTTTTATTAATATTTCAATATTATTCAGAATTCTGAACTATAAATCCTTCCTTGTTCCTTGATTCCCAATTCTGTTGATTGATCGATTAAAAGCACAACCGAGCGAGAGAAGAAGAGACATAAATAGAGAGAGCGACGCAGAAAGAGTTTCGTGGTTTTGAGTGGTCGAAGATGGCGAATCTGCCCCAATCTCTCTCCTTGAACGCTCCACCTTTCGCCCAGGGCTCCGCCGCCATGAACGCCGCCGCCGGCCCCCAGGCTAACCTTGATCGCAAAATGCAGTCCGCCGAGATGTTGGTTCTCGATCTCAGTAACCCTGATCGCCGTGAAAACGCGCTTCTTGAACTCTCTAAGGTCGATTTTATTACTCTCTTATCCCTATTTCAGTTAGGGTTCCGAATGTTTGGATTTTTTCTGTGTTAGGGTTTGAATAGATACACACTGGCTATGTCGGGAAAGTCCGAGTCCGCAATATTGAAAGTTATAGTTTTTGTTTTTCGGGGTGCTAGAGTGCTTTCAGTGTTCAATTGTAAAGCTCTGTTTGTTGATGTAGTATATCATCCCTTGAAAACTTTGGTGATTGTAAGTAAGAAAAAGGTTGTCTCGAATCCGGATTTACAGTCTACAAACAACACTGGGAAAGGAAGGACAAGAGATGCTTATCTTCATTTGTTTATATGATGAACTTTAATACTTATTTCTCATGTGTAATCAACTGTACTCCTTGTTGAGAGTGTTTCTCTGTTCCCTTATTATCAGAAAAGAGAGCTGTTCCAGGACTTAGCTCCACTGTTGTGGAACTCGTTTGGCACTATTGCTGCACTTCTACAGGTGTGATTTTCAGTTATTATCCACATTGCTTGTTGATTGTTAAGTCAAACCCATTCGAACAACAAGGGCAATTTCTTTCTAAATGATCTTTGCTTTGATACATTTTCAGGAGATTGTGTCCATATATCCTGTGCTATCCCCTCCAACCCTCACGCCAGCACAGTCAAACCGTGTTTGCAATGCACTCGCTCTTCTTCAGGTTGACCTTATACTCTTGTTTGTTTCAACTACAGTACATTCTACATATTTTATTTTTGGTTATATTTCTTCTTTTATCAATAAGGGCTCCACTTCTTACATAAATGCAAGTCTGTGTTATACTCTTTCTGCCTCGACATCCTTATTTGCCAAGTTTCGCTAACTATTCTGTTAAAATGTCCGAAATCACGTTATCTTTCCTTTCCCATTTTGTTTCTCTAGGAAATGAATGAGATTAAGTAGGTTCCCTTTTTTTCCCATGCTAACATTTGTTTGATAGGGGTTGGTTTATTTTATTAGCTGTTTATGAGTGATGTTTTGAAGATAATGTTTCTCATGCTCATTTTCTCAATTTTGGAGTTCATGAAATGCTGCATCTAATCATTTCTTCTTGCTTGTCTGTCCATTGATTTGATACATTTGTTTTGCATATTATGCAGTGCGTTGCCTCTCATCCAGATACTAGGATGCTGTTCTTGAATGGTAAGGCCTCTAAAAAATGAAAAAAATGTTTGTTTACCGTCTTTTATTTCAATGTATTCTCTTCTTCTCCCCCCCCCCCCCAAAAAAAAAAAATTGTTTACATGAATCTAAAGGGATAATTCTCTCTTGTAAGATGGTTTGCTTGTCACTGCTGCTCTCTAGTTTGAACGGAATACTTCTATCTGACTATCTTTTAAGACGAGAATCAATATGAAGTATTTCAACCTTCTAATATTGTGCATTGTGTTGCTAGTCTCTAGTTTTAATGGTATATCTGCCCCTTTTGTTTTCTGCATCTTTCTTAACTGCATCTCTGTAATTAGAACATTGTTAAAAAAAAAGTCATTTTCAAATAATGATGCTATTTTATCCATGAAATCACTAGAGTTGTGTAACCTTTGCAAGGTAAAGCATAGTTGAAAAAATGAAGTCTTAAACTTCAGTTGTGATCTCCCTGTACACGCTGAAGTAATGGATAGACTTTTATGTTTCTTTCAGCAAAATTTAGCTATCTTCTTCTGGGGTATATCCTAATTAATTCCCTCTTTGTTTTCAGCCCATATACCTTTATATTTGCATCCATTTCTGAACACGACGAGCAAATCAAGGCCATTTGAGTACTTGAGACTAACTAGCTTGGGGGTCATTGGTGCTCTTGTGAAGGTACTCCGCATTTCTGTATATATTTTAAAAATTTTAGCTCGTTGATTCAGCTATACGAATGGACAGGCTCAAATGTTTGTTCCTTTAAGCTTTTCAACTCGACAGCTGGATTTTTTTTGCCATTTTGTTTTCATTGGTTAACAAAAGCTTCGCTCCTCGGTGCATTGTTTATGAATGTGTTCTCATATATTTTTTTTAATTTTAGAACCTGTCACTGTATCTGTTCCTTTGTATAATAAATCTACTAAGAGTCCAAGACTACTATAGAACAGTTGGCTATTCACTTGAATGGAAGGATAACATAATACATTACTGGGATACTAGGAAGTAAAAAGAGCATCCATATGAACTTCAGGATGACGCGACTAAAAGGATTCTAAACAATAGTGAACTTAACAGTTGTTTGTCTAGGATGGGCTGCTTTCCTGCAGTAATTACATAATAAAAGATCCTGTGAATCTTAAAATATTTTCTTTTGATTGCTGGCTTTATTTGTTTTGTTTGTCAAGTATCCTTGTCTGCAAACAAGCATGGTCACTAAAATCCTGTATTGAAGTCTCTAGTAATACAAAGCTGTCAGGCCACTCCTATCGCGTGCATTAAAATGTGCATAGCTGCAGTTTTGTTCATTACTTGATGACATTTGAACAAGTATTATTTCACTATTCGTAGATAGGGCTTTCTTTCCCTTGGAGTTGAGATTGTGCAGATGATACCTTTCTAAACTTCCACACCATGTGGGTAAACTGAAATTTTTTTACTCTACGCATTTTTTGGGTAGATATTAGTTTGAGAAATCGTATAGCTCATGACACTGCATGCTGCTGAAATTTTATTCTTCGAGGTAAGTAGGAAAGTTAACCTACCCAAAAAAGAAGAGGAGAAAAAGAATCAGCATATTGCAAGATTGATTATGCAGGGGATCATCATTTTAGCAAGTATACTTGCTTAAACTTGTATCCTTCCACTCTCAGGTTGATGATACAGAAGTCATAGGTTTCCTTCTTTCCACTGAGATAATTCCTCTGTGCCTGCGTACCATGGAGATGGGAAGTGAGCTTTCAAAAACAGTTGAGTTTCCTAAGCTCTATATGATTATTTCTACCTTATATCTTGTAATTTGTTAGCTAGGTTTTTTAACATAAGTTTGTGCTAAAAATATATAAATAAGTACATGAATATTTGTTGCTAGTGTTCAAATGGTAGCAAAAAATTGATCGCTGCAAGTAGCTTCCTGATTCTAAATTCATCTGCTAATATTCTGTTCAAGTGGAACTTTCTAGAAGTTTGTTGTTTCGATAAGGGCTCAGCTCCATTATCTGTACAAATTGAAATATGTTTTCATTAGTTGCATTTTACTAGTGAACAAATGATTTATCTAACAGAGTGCTAGGACAGGAAACGCTACTATTAGAAGGATGATACCTGTCTCCAATTGTCTGAATTTCTAATTCCCAATTCTTCCATTATGTTGTTTTAGTGGATCTTATTTTCTTCATGAGTGTTATATTTTTCTTGTCAAAATCTTTTAAAGTTTGTTAGATGTGTTCGTCATGCAACTTAATTTTTTCACGATTTGACGAGTTCCAACTAGTTGCCATGTGATTATCATCTTGAAGATATGGGTGTCTGAATTGCCATTTCATTCCAGTTCAACTCTTCTCTCTTTACAGGTTGCTACTTTTATAGTTCAAAAGATCCTTTTGGATGATGTGGGGTTGGAGTACATATGTACTACTGCAGAGCGCTTTTTTGCTGTTGGACGAGTGTTGGCAAACATGGTTGCTGCATTAGCTGAGCAGCCCTCCTCTCGGTTGCTGAAACACATTATCAGATGTTACCTTCGACTTTCCGATAATCACAGGTAGCTATTGTATCTGTGAACCAAATCTTTATTTTTTACAAAGTCACGCTCCTCTAATAATTCCTTGTCATGTCTCACAGAGCTTGTGAAGCATTAAGAAGTTGCCTGCCAGACATGTTGCGAGATGCCACCTTCGCTAGTTGCCTTCGTGTAAGTATTTAAATCTGCATATTCACTATTCGCCAATTTGGCTGTATTTGATCTTGAACTTTTCCAAACTGTTACATTGATTAGGAAACAAAGCGAATGCTTACGTGAAACATGTACCTTATTTCTACGTGTTTGCTGCTTTCTCAACCCTTAATGGACGATATTATGTTCAGGATGATCCAACAACAAGGAGGTGGCTTCAGCAACTGCTTCAAAATGTTGGCCCACCTTCAAGATTAGCGATGCAAGCTGGAGCTGGATTTGACCATATGCTCGTCAGCTAACTCCAGTTTGATCCCAACCCAGAAGATGGTAACATTACAAGTCAGAGATCTTTGTTCCCTTGGCTGTTGTTTTTGTTTTCTAGTTATGGCATTATTACAAGTTCTGCAGAAAGCTAATAATAGTCATTTTTAACCATAACACTTCCATATAACTAGCTCTCTTCTTTTTGGTGATATTTGAAGAACATAGTAGTTTGTAAATTTCCTATTTCTGCAATCTCGTAGTTTGTTGTGCAGTGAGGCCGAGTTCTTATGTCTATTGATTTCTACTGTTTTTGTTTTCTGTACTCTTCATTAGTCTCTAGCAAGACACCGCGACGAGGGATTATTTGGTACTACTTCCCCTTTGGCGAGTTTGTCTTCCCCTTTTAAGGAATGAGGAAGGTTTTTGCTGGCAAGTGGAATCTGCACAGCAAAGGGTATATCAATCCTGAACCTAAAACATTTGGTATCAATTAGGAATCGTGAGTTTACTATATTCAGATACTATTAATTTTGGTCATATGTAGAACTGGCAAGACACAATCCAAGAAACCCAATTTGACTCACCCGAGCTCAGACTCGACCCAAAAATATAGGACTATGTGCAGCCTGAACTTAACCCATTTTGATCTGCTGCTCAAATTGATCTATACACATACAAATTTGACTAGTATGGTGGCTATACCTGTCTAGAGGTAGCAATACCTGACCCAACTTGAGAAAATCGATCTAACAAAGAGTTCTCCGCACCCCATAACCCTAATCCATTCAACCCTATGGTATGGAAAGGACGACAGGAAACTTGCTATTCATGTTTTCGAATAGGAAGACATACAAATCGAAATGGAGAAGATTCAATCAAGATCTCATATGAAAGGAGCTAAAAAATCTATACAACACCCATTCGCTTGGAACAGCGAGCACACGAAAAGACGGTCCCCTTAGGAAAGGGAGACCAAACCAAACGGCAAACTTCTTGTTCGGGATAAAACGGGAGACAGTGGTGCAAGAAGAGCACCGCTAAAGACAGTCCAGCAACGACGCAAGCATAGAGGGAGGTAGGGCCAAAAGCTTCAAAGCAGCTGCACACAAGCATGGCAATGCGCGTCACGAAAAACTTGTAGTACTGGGCGTCGACGTACTTGAGAAGCATGCTAGTGGAGAGGGCTTCGAGGAGAAAGGCGAGCATAAGAACAAGAACCAGGGTTGGACGCAGGGAGGCGTAGAGAGCAACCATGTAAACAGGTCCGCCAGCGAAGAGCAGCAATAGCAGCTGCTTGGAGGAGAACAAGTAACGTACTCGGACTTGCTTGAGGCCTATCTGGTAGAGTGCTCGACACGAGTAACATAGAGGGAGTTGGGGATGTTTTACCCATATGAGGTCCCCGAAGTGACAGTAGAAGTAGCCTGTAATTATAATGTAACAAAACGTGGTTAACAACCTGTCATTGGAGTCCAATGATTGCCCCGAGTCACAGTGTATGAACATCCATAGCACTGGGGGAATACAGATGCCGGAGAGAAGAATACACAAGAGGAAGAAGATGGGTATGGGAACACCAACTATTCTCAGACCCATCGATCTTTACGGGATTTTCCAATGCCGCCGCTTTCCCATTCTTACCTACCGATCGAATCTCATATATATAGATATATCATCATTCATCATCATCATCATGAGTCATCACAATCACAAATAAATAAATAAAGGTAAAACTAATTAAAATACCCCACATTTGGAGGTATGGTAAAAATATATCCTCAACTTTCAAGTGTAATAAAAATATCCCGACCTTTGCGGGTAGTGGTAACAAGTTTTTTCACGAGTCAAAAATGCTGATAAGGCAGCCTACGCAGATTTTTTACAAGGGTTTTCTTGAACAGTGTACTTAGGAAAAAAAATCAAGAGTTGGACCGGGTTCATACCCAACACATTTTCCTCTCTCATATCCTCTTCCATGGACCGTGGTCGCCTCTTGAATTGTCTTCTAGATAGCTCATGGTTCCTCTTCAATGTCAGTCTTCCTCCCTCGTGGTCGACTATCTTAAGCTGCCTCTATCACATCTTCTTCCCCTTTGATTCGTTCACGGATTTTGGTGGGTAAGTTTTTTTCCCCTCATCGTTGTTGTTGTTGGTTTAGTTTTGTTGTCGGTTTGGTGTTAGGAATAGTCGTGTTGTGTTAATTTGAGACAATTTGAATCAATTTTGTTTTTCGGGTTTAATTTGTTATCATTTTTTTTCCTAAGGAAACCGATCAAGAAAACTCAATTTTAGTGCTAATTTGTAAAAAAAGGCTTCCGCGTATGTTGTCTTGTAAAAAAAATCCACGTAGGCTGTCTTGTCAGCATTTTTGAGCCGTGAGAAAACACAAGGTAATATATTACCACCACCCTCAAAGGTTGGAATATTTTTATTACATTTGAAAGTTAGGATATATTTTTACCATACCCCAAAGGTGGGGATATTTTAATTAGTTTTCCCATAAATAAATAAATAAAATTGATATAAAATTTCGGTTATCTTTTGATAAGATAGAGATTTGATTTGATTGTATACCTACACAATTACGGATTACCATTAAGTACAATTTTTTTAACTGTAATTACCACCGGTAAAGTTCCTTTTTTTTGTTACCCGCAGACCCCATTTTGTCCGTTGGTGGTAGTTTTCATATCTTTCCATCTCTCTTAATTCCCAGTGTTGATTCTTCCATCATGGTTCATCAACACCGAAGATCGATCACAACGATGGTGTAAGTTGCTATAATCCCTGTTGTGATTAGCTGAGTTGGTTAAGTTAGTTAATTGCTTAGCTCTCTCTTAGCTCTAATCATGTTTTATACTTGACTCGGAGAATAAGTTGTTGCTCTTCTCTTGTCATTTTCTGTATTTGGTGGGTATAAATACCCTGTACTCCTTCTCCTTTAGTTTTGAGGAAAATGTATGAGACATTGAGACCTAATTGGGTAAAGGCACGGTAGACTGTAGTGCATTCCCGTTCATATTGTCTTCTCTAAAGTCATTCTCCCATTCATGATTGATGATTGATGCTCAGCTCTTGTTGATCTTGCTGAATCCCCATCAATTCATCATGGTATCAGAGCACAATACGATCTACTGATGATTTTCATCGTCTTTTACCGCGTTTATAATCGCTATTAATGACTTTTTCATCGCTTCCTATTCTGCTTCTTTATGTGTCTAGTTTTGCTATCGATTTTGCTTCTAGATCATGGATTTGCATAACACGCAAAACAATGGCTCTGGTTCGACGTGGGCTTGCCTTTGTATAATAATTGAGAATATATAGTACACACGTGACTTGTTTCCTAAGCTATACAAATCCAGTGTTCTAAAAATCGCGTCTTGGCGCTAGGCGAGAAAGCACCTAGGAATTTTTAAGTCTAGACGGGCTTCTAGGCGATATTCTGTTTAGGCACATAGTCCGACGATTATTCAATTTTAGCTTTTAGGGATGTGATTTGTCAACTTAGGGTTTTTTGTCTCTCAAGTCGGTATATATTTGCTTTTGAGTCGAATCTATGGTTTTGGATTTTAGAAGGTTTAGAGTCGCTAGTCGGACGAGTACTATTGCGTTTATTTACTTTAATGTTAGTTAAGCACTGTAATTTGGCTTTTTGACTGATATTATGGAATGTTATTACATTATATGAATTATTGAGATGTGTTATGAGTTAAAATATAAGGAAATAATCAAGTTTGTTCTAAGTCCGCCTATGCACCCACCTAGCCGCCTAGGTGCTAGATAGCCACCCACCGCCTAGCACTTTTTAGAACATTGTACAAATCTATCCTTAGATATATACAATATTCATATAATATCCCTTGATGTGTTTTTGAAGGGACTCGAAAGATGTGAGTATAATATCATCAAATAGAGAAGAGGTAAGCCATAGAAGTACCTTTGCGAAAAATAAACAAGGATGTATCACTTTTGTTACATCATAAACCAAATGTCAGACGAGATGAGTGGCAAACCATTCATAACATGCTTGAGGAGCGTGCTTAAGGCCGTAAAGTGATTTGTGAAGCAAACAGACATGCTTAGGACGTAAAGGATCAATGTAACTTGGGGGTTGAATCATATAAACGGTTTCAAGAAGGTTCCTATGAAGGAAAGCAATTTTGAATTCTAACTAGTGGATGTCCCACTAACGAGCAACTGCGATGGTGAAGGCAGTTCAAAAACTTCATATTGTCGTCGTCTTGAACACAAGACTGAAGATCTCATCACAATCGATCCCCACCTGTTGAGAGTTCCCACGTGACCATGAGTCTTGCTTAATTTGCATCTCTTGAAAGTACCATCAGCCTTAAATTTGTGTATGAGAAGCTACATACAACTTACAATGTTTACCCTAGATGGGCGAGACATTAACAACCAAGTACCGTTATTTATTAGAGCTCGATATTCATCAAGCATTGCAGCCTTCTCGTGCGCGTCGAGGAGGGTTGCTTTGTGATAGATAGGGATATGGGAGGGGGCGAGTTTGGTCATGATACTAAGTTAAGAAGTTGGCTGGTTTGCTATTCCTTTCCTTACTTCTGGTTTGCATGTGGTGGATGGCCACTTGGGGTGGAGGAGCAATGGATGAGTTAAGTGATAAGATGCGGACTTGTGCAACACGACTTGAAGGAGAAGTAGTGGGTGATACAAGGTTGGGATTGAGTGGGGAGATGGCGCAAGTGGGCGAGGGTCGGAGATGCATGCAAGTGTTCGGGAGAGCTAGGCTCCGTGAATAAGTCAAGGGTGGTTGGTGTCATCGAATAGAGGGGACATGGGGATGGGTTGACAAATGGAAAGACTCATTCATCAAAGGTGACATGTCGAAATATGATGACTCAATTAGAGGATTGGTCAACACATCTATAACTGTTAATGTGCCTTGAACGACTGTTGACCGGCGACGCATCAGGGGGGTCCGGGGGGGCGGAGCCCCCCGGCGGTGGTCTCGTCTGTCTATTTTGGGCTTTCAGTCCATTGTCTGTTTAGGGTTCCATGAGTCTCTTCATATACTCATGGAACGCCGACCCCTGTAACCTAATCTGTTTCGCTTCCTCTAATAAGAAATCTGGTTCTCTGCCCATGGACGTAGGCAACACACCGTTGCTGAACCACGTAAATCTCTGTGTTGTTCTTCACTAATTTCATTCTCGTTATAACAAACTGGTATCAGAGCTTTGGTTGTTGAATTTCGCCGAGAATGATGTCTGGTTCTGTATTGAAGATCGACAAGTTTACTGGAAGAAATTCTTTCAGTCTGTGGCAGATCAAGATGCGGACTTTGCCGAAACAGCAAGGTTTATGGACACCGTTGGCCACCGACAAGAAGGGGGCAGATACAAACACCGCTAAATACGGCCTTCTGGAGGAGAATGCTCATTCGACGATTATGTTGTGTCTCGCAGACGACGTCATAACAGAAGTTGCTGATCAGGAAACCGCAAGCAAGCTGTGGCTAAAGTTGGAGTCTTTGTACATGACAAAGTCTCTGACGAACAAGTTGCTTCTGAAACAACGGTTTTTCGGGCTGCGTATGCAGGAAGGTACACAACTCAGAGATCATCTTGATCAACTTAACACTTTATTACTTGAATTGCGTAATATTGATGTTAAGGTGGAGGACGAAGATGCTGCCCTAATTCTGCTGGTATCCCTACCCCCCACATACGAGAACTTCGTTCAGTCGTTCGTCGTTGGGAAGGATACCATCACTTTGGAAGAGGTTAGATCGTCGCTTCACAGCAGAGAGTTGCGTCTGAAGGCAACCGCATCGGTTACAGACAATCAGGCTTCCGGGCTTGTGGCAAACGGAGGCAAATCTGATGGTAGAAAGGGCAATAAGAAGAAGCATCGGCAAGATCCCAAATCAGGCCCTAAACCAAACGATGTTTGTAACTACTGCAAGGAGAAAGGTCATTGGAAGAATGACTGTCCGAAGAAGAAGAAGCAAGAGGAAGAGAAATCTGGGTCTGCAGCAGTAGCTGATCGTGGCAATACTTCTGAGGAGGATATTGTTCTGTTAGCTTATGATCACACACACAGGGATGATGTGTGGTATCTTGACTCTGGGGCGTCCTATCATATATGTCCTAAAAGGGAGTTGTTTGCAACATATAACCGTGCTGATGGGGGCAATGTATCCATGGGGAATGATGCTCTCTGCAAGGTTGTTGGGACTGGCTCAGTTAGGTTTCGGACAGATGATGGGAAATTTCGCACATTGGAGGATGTCTAGCACGTGCCATCCATGACGAAGAATCTGATATCCCTAACAGTGTTAGACGACAAGGGGCTCAGGTACACAGGTTATGGGGGAAAGTTGCGTGTGTTCAGAGGCTCTGATGTGGTTCTTCAGGGAGTCAAGCGGGGAAAGGGAACTTTGTACACCCTACAAGGTTCCTCAGTTACAGGTGCTGCAACGGCTGTTTCCGCTGGGGTTCAGGAAGCTGATCTGACCAGACTTTGGCATATGAGGTTGGCTCATATGAGTGAAAGGGGGATGCAAATTCTCTCTAAAGCAGATCTTCTGGGAGGCCATAAGGCCCAGAGCCTTGAGTTTTGTGAACATTGTGTGTTTGGGAAATTACATCGCAGCAAATTTCCTAAAGCAGTTCATCAGACAAAGGGCACATTGGATTACATCCATTCAGACTGTTGGGGTCCTTCACGTGTTCAGTCCTTGGGTGGTCACAGGTATTTTTTGTCTCTGATTGATGATTACTCTAAGATGACTTGGGTATTCATGATGAGGCATAAAAGTGAGGCATTCACTAAGTTCAGGGAGTGGAAGACTCTAGTAGAGAATCAGACTGGAAAGAAGGTCAAGAGGCTGCGAACTGATAATGGTCTGGAATTCTGTTCATCTGAGTTTGATAGGTTCTGCAGAGATGAGGGCATTGCTCGACATCATACAGTCAGATACACACCACAACAGAATGGTGTAGCAGAACGAATGAATCGGACTCTTCTGGCGAAAGCAAGGTGCATGCTTTCCAATTCAGGCCTTGAAAGGCGATTCTGGGCAGAAGCAGTTTCAACGGCTTGCTATCTCGTGAATCGGAGCCCACACACAGGTATCGACTGCAAAACACCTTATGAGGTGTGGACTGGAAAGGCTGCTGATTACTCTAATCTGAGGGTTTTTGGGTGCATTGCTTATTATCATGTTGATGAGGGTAAGCTAGAGCCAAGAGCTAAGAAGGGAGTCTTCATGGGCTATGGTACTGGTGTGAAAGGGTACAGGATCTGGTCTGACAACAAGATTATACTTAGCAGAAGTGTAGTCTTTGATGAGAGTTCTTTGCTGAATTCTAGGAAGAAGACCAGTGATGCAGTTGAGAAAGAGGCTGTTGCTGAGGAGGTGGAGTTGGACTTCACTCCATCTGAGAGTCAGGTACCTGATTTGGTCACAAACCAATCAGGTACTATTGAGTTGGACACTGCTGAGACAGAGGCTATACCACTAGACACAGGAGCAGGTGGAGCGACACATCGCAGTATTGCTCTAGATCGGCCAAGAAGGGCTGACATCAGACCTCCTGCGAGATATAGGTCTGATGAGTTGGTGGGATATGCCTTGCAGGTGGCCGAGGAGGTGGAGGATGATGCTCCGTCCACCTACGTACAAGGCTGCTATTTCTGGAGATGAGTCAGCACAGTGGCTTGCAGCAATGGGAGAAGAGATTGAGTCTCTTCAGAAGAATCAGACTTGGGAGCTTGTCAAATTGCATGCTGATAGGAAGGTGATTACTTGCTAATGGGTCTTCAGGAAGAAAGAAGGACTATCAGCTGCTGAGGGTATTAAGTACAAAGCACGAGTAGTTGCAAGAGGTTTCAATCAGCGAGAGGGAGTAGACTACAATGAGATTTTCTCACCAGTGGTCAAACATACTTCTATCAGGGTGCTACTAGCAATGGTTGCACATCAGGATTTGGAGCTTGAGCAACTAGATGTGAAGACAGCTTTCCTACATGGAGAGTTGGAGGAGGAAATATACATGTCTCAGCCGGATGGTTTTCAGGTTCCTGGAAAAGAGAACCATGTTTGCAGACTGAAGAAGTCTTTGTATGGGCTGAAACAGTCACCAAGGCAGTGGTACAAGCGATTTGATAGCTATATGGTGCAGCTGGGATACAACATGAGTTCATATGATTGTTGTGTTTACCACAACAGTCTGGATGATGGTTCGCGTATTTACTTAGTATTGTACGTGAATGATATGTTGATTGCTGCTCAGAACAAGTCAGATATCCAGAAGATGAAGGATTGTCTTAGTGCAGAGTTTGATATGAAAGATCTGAGTGCTGCTCGAAAGTTCTTGGGAGTAGAGATCTATAGAGACAGGAAGCAGAGAAAACTCTTCTTATCTCAAGAAAGGTACATTAAGAAGATATTGAGCAGGTTTGGAATGTCTTCGGCTAAGTCTATAGATACTCCAATGGCGTCTAACAGCAAGCTGGGAATGTACACACTTCAGACTGAGGAGGAGAAGGAGTACATGTCTAAGGTCCCTTATGCCAGTGCAGTGGGGAGTCTGATGTATGCCATGGTCTGCACTCGACCAGATCTAGCATTTGATGTTAGTGTGGTAAGTCGCTTTATGGTTCAGCCTGGGAAGGAACACTGGCAAGCTGTGAAGAGGATCTTCAGGTATCTCAGAGGCACTACTGATGTTGGTTTGTGCTATGGGAATGATACAGAGTGCTTGGTTGCTGGGTTTTCAAACTCTGATTATGTCGGCGATGTGGACAGTAGGAGATCGATGACTGGCTATGTTTTCACTCTTGGGAGTTCTGTGGTGACTTGGAAAGCAACTCTACAACCTACAGTCACTTTGTCTACCACAGAGGCAGAGTACATGGCGTTGACAGAAGCTGCTAAGGAGGGAATCTGGCTGAAAGGCTTGGTCAATGATCTAGGCCTACATCAGGATCAGGCTTTAGTGTATTGCGACAGCTTGAGTGCAATATGCTTAACCAAGGATCAAGTTCATCATGAGAAGACGAAGCACATTGATGTCAGGTACCATTTTCTGAGGAATGAGAAGAGAATCAGGGTGAAGAAGGTGGGAACTGCTGATAATCCCGCTGATATGTTCACTAAGCCAGTTCCAGAGAGCAAGTTCCAACATTGTTTGGACTTGCTTAATATCACTAGTTGTTGAATTGCCCTAAGGGGCAGTCTGGGTCCTTCTTCAAGGACCAATCTGAGGCAGAGAACGTCTGGGCACTTTGTCATAGGTGCATTTGTTTATGAGAGGATTCAAGTCAAGGTGGAGATTTGTTAATGTTCCTTGAACGACTGTTGACCGGCGACGCATCAGGGGGGTCCGGGAGGCGGAGCCCCCCGGCGGTATGCGATGTTTATTGTAAACGGGCCTATCGTCTGTCTATTTTTGGCTTTCAATCCATTGTCTGTTTAGGGTTCCATGAGTCTCTTCATATACTCATGGAACACCGACCCCTGTAACCTAATCTGTTTCGCTTCCTCTAATAAGAAATCTGGTTCTCTGCCCGTGGACGTAGGCAACACACCGTTGCTGAACCACGTAAATCTCTGTGTTGTTCTTCACTAATTTCATTCTCGTTATAACAATAACCACAATGATGAGTGGGATAGCCAAGGAACACATAAGGACGGGATCGTGGCTCAAGTTTGTTGGGGGTAACGGAGGTTTAGTTATGATAGCATCTAGTTTTTCCTTCATGTGCATTTAGCTTAGTTTCATGTATCATTTTAGAGTAGTTTAATTGTATTTTAGGGTGGTAGAAATATATCTATGATTCAAAGGTCTTCAGAAAGCTAATAATAGTCATTTTTAACCATAACACATCCATATAACTAGCTCACTTCTTTTTGGTGATATTTGAAGAACATAGTAGTTTGTATTGTATGTAAATTTCCTATTTATGCAAATCTCGTAGTTTGTTGTGCAGTGAGGCCGAGTTCTTATGTTTATTGATTTCTATTGTTTTTGTTTTCTTTACTTGTCATTAGTCTCTAGCAAGACACTGCGATACTCCCCCTGTGGCGAGTTTGTCTGAGGAAGGTTTTTGCTGGCAAGTGGAATCTGCACAGCAAGGGTTATATCAATCCTGAACCTAAAACATTTGGTACCAATTAGGAATCGTGAGTCTACTATATTCAGATATGTATCAATTTAATTTTGATCATATGTAGAGCTGGCAAGACACAATCCAAGAAACCCAATTTGACTCACCTGAACTCAGACTCGACCCAAAAATATAGGACTAGAGTTAGCAATACCTGACCCAACTTGAGAAAATCGATCTAACAATGGTAAAGAGACCAAACTTGCAAAGGAAGACAGGAAACTTGCTATTCATGTTTTCGTATAGGAAGACATACAAATCGAATCGAGACGGGGAAGATTGAATCAAGATCTCATATGAAAGGAGCTAAAAACTCTATACAACACCCATTATCTTGGAACAACGAGCACACGAAAAGACGGTCCCCTTGGGAATTTGAGACCGATGCAAACGGCAAACTTCTTGTTCAGGATAAAACAAGAGACAGCGGTGCAAGAAGAGCACCGCTGCGGACAGTCCAGCAACGACGCAAGCATAGAGGGAGGTTGGGCCAAAAGCTTTAAAGCAGCTGCACACAAGCATGGCAATGCGCGACACGAAAAACTTGTAGTACTGGGTGTCGACGTACTTGAGAAGCATGCTAGTGGAGAGGGCTTCAAAGAGAAAGGCGAGCATAAGAACGAGAGCCAGGGTCCGCCAGCGAAGAGCAACAATGTCAGCTGCTTGCAGGAGAACCAAAAACCGCCTGCAAGTTGCTTGAGGCCTCTCAGGGAGAGTGCTCGACACGAGTAAGATAGAGGGAGTTGGGGATGTTGTACCCATATGAGGTACCAGAAGTGATCGTAGAAGTAGCTTCCAACTATACAGTAACAACACATGGTAAACAACCATTCGTAGTCGCAGTCCATTGATAGCCCCGACCAAAAGAACATCGAGAACCAACAGATGACGGAGAGAAGACCACACAAGAGGAAGAAGACGCCAACTATTCTTAGACCCATCTTTACAGGATTTTCCAATGCCGCCACTTTTCCATTTTTACCTACTGATCGAGCCTCATATATATAGAATTATAAATATATTATCATCACAATCACTAATAAATAAATAAATAAATAAAATTGAAGGAAATTTTCAGTTATCTTTGGATAGAGATGGAGATAGAGAGAGATTTGATTGTATACACAACAATTACCATTAAGTACAATTTTTTAACTCTAATTACCATTAGTAAAGTCCTTTTTTTCCCGCAGTCATCAACAAACAATATGACATATTAATGTGGTATCCCCGCTCTAATTCACTTTTTTTGTTTTTTTTTTTGTTGATGATACATTTTTATTATTATATGATTCATGTTATAAAGTGCCGCAAACATATAATTCACCTTGTAAAAAAATGTGGTATTGGCATATAATTTCCCTTCTATAATGCCGCCAACATAGAATTCACATACTAATGTGACACCAACAAACAAATCTTCTCATACAATGTCATCAACAAAATGTGGCATTAACAAATAATTTTCCCATTACACTTTAAATAGCGATTCATCTACGTACTCAGAACCACCTATTATAATGTATTATCAATCAAAACAAAGCTATCATAAATGCAATGAATTAATAAAATGTGGAATCTAAACTATGGCGAGTTAATGGACTTATAAAAACACAAGATCTTTAAATATGACATCAATATTGGTTGTGTGTATAAAACCATACATTACAATATATGATCAAGTAAAAAGGAGTGGCATCACTAGTAAGTAGTATAAGGTGGAATCGAGCAATATAATATTGCATCAAATCTTAACAAAAAGAGTGGTATAAAAAAGTTTGTATCAATATCATAACAAAAAAAATGATATCAAGTGATAACGAAAAGTGGCATAAAAAATGTGATTAATTTAATGACAAAAAAGTGGCATAAAAAAATTTCATAACAAAAAATGGCTTGGTTATAATGAAAAAGTAACATATAAAAAGTGTCATTAATGTTAAAAATGGCATCAACACATAAAAAGAAAGTGTCTTAAAAAATGTCATCAATAGTAAAAAAAAAAAGTTTGTCAACGTTAACCGGTCAAATACAACTTGGGAGAGAGAGTCACTCATCTAATAAATTTTTTGAGGGAGTTAACTGTTTAATTGACATTTTCAAAAGGTATATTAAAGCAATTTATCTATTTATTTTTAGGTATCTCGTTTATAATTTAATTAGATAACATTTTTTCTTTGTATTATATTATGTGAAAACGAGTTCGATTTACCTCCGGCTTGTGCTAATTCCCATACGGTATAACATATAAAGTTTGGAATAATTTTATCATTCTAATTAAAATAATAAGAATTTATTTGGATAAATAAACCCTTCCTTAATTTTCATTAGGTAATTTACGCAAATGAAATGAAATAATTTTGAATTCCGTCAAAATAAATATATTTAACCATGTATATTTATAGGTTCAACTGAACAACTAAACCTTTCTCTGGCCTTTAGCCAGCTCTGAGTTTCCCACAACAATGTAGCTCATTTAATGCATTTTCTGATACGATAAATGACTTAATGTGCAATATTATGATAAATGACTTGCCAATAATTATTTCATTGTCTTGCCAATAGCCTCACGTAGACCTTAAAAACAATTTCAAGTATCGACTCAAAATTTTCTTGTCAGATTAGATAATAACAACTTTTGACAACTCTAGATATAGCGCTAATGAAAAGAAATAAGTGCTCATATATATTGCATATATCTCAAAATACATGTCATTTTTTGTTTTTTTTGGCGTGTTTACTTTATAAATATTTTTTTTATAAACTTATACTCCCTCCGTTCAACAAAACTTGACGTTTTACTATTCATGCACGCTTTTTTAGGAGCTAAAAACTATATAAAATATCGACTTTTTAAATAATTTTTTTTAACAATTTCGTAGTTATTATTAATAAGTACAAACTTGTTAAAAAAAATTTTTAAAAAAAATGAATATTTTATATAGTTTTTATCATTCTAAAAAAGCGTGCGTGAATAGTAAACGACAAGTTTTGTTGAACGGAGGGAGTACCTTTTAGTAATGAGTATGAGATATTATTTTTAAAAAATTAATTCAAAAGTTAATTATACTATTACATGCCCGTTAATTAAATAAAAAAATATACTCACCCTTCTATTCATAATTAAGTTGCAACAATAATTTTTTATCTCAACAACACTGTTAGTAAAAATTACAATCCAACAAAATACAACCTACTAGATTCAGGATCGAAAAAGGAACAGGACAAAAAAATGGAAATGGTAATTATATGGGTGATTAATAGAATTATACGGAGGATTTGATCGTAGATGGTTCATTGTTGGTGACCCATTGAGGGTATCTCCGCCGGAGACACCCGAACCCTAAATCCAAAATGCCACTATCCAACTTGGACCTTCCATTAAGGGATGGTCAGAAGCACCTCTAAGTGTAATTGCTAAAATACGTCAGAGATTCGAAAGTTTAGAGGAACTGTGATTGATAGGTGTGGTAATTTCGGAGGATGCAACGTGGCTTCTTATTGTGATAATTTTGGAGGAATGATGGTTGTCGTCTTTTGTAATTTTGGAGGCCGCGTGGCTGATTGTTACGGTTGTTTTTGGAGGCTGCGTGGCTAAATGTTGTGGATTTCTAGAAAATGTCATTGTTGTGATTACGGATAATATACTATGCCATGTGCTAGGTTTCATGACTATGTTAGCTTGTTGTATAAGCATAGGTGTCTTTCCATTGGAGAGGAATGTGCATTAATATAAGTTATAAAAAATGTACCGGAGTGATTTGCACATTTTACCATTTGTATAATGTGCACTAGAGATAGAGTTGGCGCTTGGGCTGAAGTTTTTCCACGATGGTTAGTTGATATCGTTTTTATAGTAGAGATTCTTGTGTCGAATGTCTTTTCTTACTTTGGGATCTCATTAGAAGAATTTACAATTGTGACATTCTACTTTAGCATAACACTCTGTTGTTGAGAGTACATAGTGAGTCAGAAACACGTGTTAGTGTTGACCACTTCTTGCCTCTCAATTGGAATTTCAATTGTTGTAACCTTGTTTAAAGATAATGGGTATTGATTGCATTACATGACTGAGCTATTGGGTGTTATTACCGGAGTTATTTGCATATTCTATCTTTAGACAATGTGTATTAGAGATAGAGTTGGTGGTTGGGTTGAAGCTTTTCCAAGATGCTTAGTTGCTATTGTTTTGACACTAGAGATTCTTGTGCCGAATGTCTTTTCTTACTTTGGGATCACATCAGAAGAATTTACAATTGTGGCATTATACTTTAGCATAACACTCTATTGTTGGGAGTACACTATAAGTCAGAAACACGTGTTAGGATTGACCACTTCTTGCCTTTTAATTGGTATTTCAATGAATGTAACATTGTTTAAAGAGAATGGGCATATATAGCATTACATGATTGAGCTGTTAGCTGCATTACATGATCGAACTCTATAGAGCATTTGATCGTAGATTTTTCATTGTTGGTGACCCATTGAGGGTATCTCCGTCAGAGACACCCTAACCCTCAAATCCAAAATGCCACTATCCAACTTGGACCTTTCATTAAGGGGTGGCTAGAAGCAACTCCAAATGTAATTGCTACAATACGTCAATGATTCAAAAATTTTAGAGGAAATGTGACTGACTGGTGTGGTAATTTTTGAGGGAGTAGCATGATTGCTTGCTTTGGTAATTTTGGAGCAATGATGATTGTTCGTTGTTGTAATTTTGGAGGTTGCATGGCTAATTGTTGTGGTTATTTTGGAGGATTGTTAGATCCTTGCTTTGGTTATTTCAATTGATTTTTGGAAAATTTCATTACCGTGATTATAGATAATATACCCTACCATTTGCTAGCTTTCATGATTGTGCTAGCTTGTTGCATAAGCATAGTTGTGTGTTTCCATTGGGGGGGAGGGTGTGTGCATTATTATAAGTCATAAAAAATTATAAGAAAACAACTGCGATCTTGGGAGTGATTATTGGAGTTATTTGCGCGATGTTTTACCTTTGGACAATGTGTATTAGAGATAGAGTTGGCGCTTGTGTTGAAACTTTCTCAAGATGGTTAGTTACTATCGTTTTGACACTATGAATCCTTGTGTTGAATGTCTTTTCTTACTTTGTGATCATATCAGAAGAATTTACAATTATGGCATTCTACTTTAGCATAACACTTTGTTGTTGGGAGTACACAGTGGGTCAGAAACACGTGTTAGGACTGACCGCTTCTTGCTTCTCCATTGGGATTTCAATTATGGTAAGCTTGATTAACGAGAATGGACATAGATTGCATTACATGATTGAGCTATTGGTTGCATTACATGATGAATTATACGAAGCACTTGATCTTGTTCATTGTTGGTGACCCGTTGAGGGTATCTTCGCCGGAGACACCCTAATCCTAAAATCCAAAATGTCACAATCCAACTTATACCTTCCATTAAGGGATGAATCAAAAGTACTTCCAAGTGTAATTG
The DNA here is from genome assembly GCA_037127255.1 of Persicaria tinctoria. Lineage (NCBI taxonomy): Eukaryota > Viridiplantae > Streptophyta > Magnoliopsida > Caryophyllales > Polygonaceae > Persicaria > Persicaria tinctoria. The sequence goes on along the minus strand of JBANSL010000003.1, from coordinate 80,965,827 downwards.
CTACAATATGTCAAAGATTCGAAAATTTTAAAGGATTTGTGACTGATTGGTGTGCTAATTTTGGAGGCGGCAGCGTGGCTTCTTGTTGTGATAATTTTGGAGGAATGATGTTGCCGACTGTTGTAATTTTGGAGGCTGCGCGATTGACTGTTGCGGTTGTTTTGGAGGCTGCGTGGTTGATTGTATTGGTTACTTTGAAGGATTGATGGCTCTTTGATTTGCTTATTTTAATGGATTTCTGGAAAATGTCATTGTTGTGATTACGGATAATATGCTATGTCATTTGCTAGCTTTCGTGACTATGCTAGGTTGTTGCATAAGCATAGGTGTGTCTTTCAATATGGAGGGATGTGTGCATTAATGTAAGTTATAAAAAAAATGTAAGAAAGCAATCGCGATCTTAGTAGTGATTACTGGAGTTATTTGCATATTTTACCTGTGAACTATGTGTATTAGAGATAGAGTTGGCGCTTTGGCTGAAGTTTTCCCAGGATGGTTAGTTGCTATCATTTTGACACAAGGGATCCTTTTGTCGAATGTCTTTTCTTACTTTGGGATCGCATTAGAAGAATTTACAATTGTGGCATTTTGCTTCAGTATAACATTCTGTTATTAGGAGCACACAGTGGGTTAAAACACGTGTAAGGATTGACCGCTTCTTGCATCTCAATTGGGATTTCAATGGTTATAACCTTGTTTAAAGAGAATGAGCATAGATTCCATTACATGATTGAGCGTTTGGCTACCATTATGGTTACACTCGTGAACATCTATTTCACCCTCCTAGATGAATCACTCGTCCCCTTCCCCATTGATATGATGACAGACCATCAAGAAATGGACATGATTATACTACCACAACGAATGGAGCTTAGAAGGAGTGCAACAAGGAGCTACAACACATTCTCTTTACGAGATGCTGCCTCACGACATTTGATGGATGGATACCAAGGTCAATTTAAGTTCAGGGGTGCAAGGGATGAACTTGTGTTCATAGTTGATTTCCGCGAATTGCTCCTAGCAGTTTGTTTCTTGTTAGACACAGGAGCACATCCGCATGAAATTGACCTTAGTCTTCTTGTCACGCATCATATGGATAACATTTGATGGTGTGTTTCAGCAACCGAGAGAAAGGTAGCTCGCTAGTGCAGCAACCGAGAGAGGCTGCGTGGCTAAATGTTGTTGATTTCTAGAAAATGTGATTGTTGTGATTACGGATAATATATTATTCTATTTGCTAGCTTTCATGACTATTCTAGCTTGTTGCATAAGCATAGGTGTCTTTCCATGGGGGAAGGGATATGCATTAATATAAATTATAAAAAATGTACCGGAGTGATTTACACATTTTACCATTTAGATAATGTGCACTAGAGATAGAGTTGGCGTTTGGGCTGAAGTTTTCCCAAGATGGTTAGTTGATATCGTTTTGATAGTATGGATTCTTTTGTAGAATTTCTTTTTTTTACTTTGGTATCTCATTAAAAAAATATACAATTGTGACATTCTACTTTAGCATAACACTCTATTGTTGGGAGTACACAGTGAGTCAGAAACACGTGTTAGGGTTGACCGCTTCTTGTCTTTCAATTGGGATTTCAATGGTTGTAACCTTGTTTAAAGATAATGGGTATAGATTGCATTACATGATTGAGCTATTGGCTACATTACATGATTGAGTTGTACGGAGCATTTGATCATAGATTGTTTATTGTTACTAACCAATTGAGGGTATCTCCGGCTAACCCTAAAACTCAAAATGTCACTATGCAACTTGGACCTTCCGTTAAGGGATGGCCAGAAGCACCTCTAAGTGTAATTGCCACAATACGTCTTGGATTCAAAATTTTTAGAGGAACTGTAACTCATTGGTGTGGTAATTTTGGAGACCGCAACATGACCGCTTGTTGTGGTAATTTTGGAGGAATGATGGTTATTGGCTGTATTGGAGGCTGCGTGGTTGATTGTAGTGGTTATTTTTGTTGTTGCGTGACTGATTGTTGTCGTTATTTTGAAGGATTGATGGCTAATTGCTTTGATTATTTCAATAGATTTCTGGAAATTTTCTTTGTTGTGGTTACGGATAATGTACTCTTCCATTTACTAGCTTTCGTGAGTATGCTAGCCTGTTGCATAACCATAGGTGTGTCTTAGAGATAGAGTTGGTGGTTGGGTTGAAGCTTTTCCAAGATGGTTAGTTGCTATCGTTTTGACACCAGAGATTCTTGTGTCGAATGTCTTTTCTTACTTTGGGATCACATCAGAAGAATTTACAATTGTGGCATTATACTTTAGCATAACTCTCTATTGTTGGGAGTACACTGTGAGTCAGAAACACGTGTTACGATTGACCGATTCTAGCCTCTCAATTGGTATTTTAATGATTGTAACCTTGTTTAAAGAGAATGGACATAGATAGCATTACATGATTGAGCTATTAGCGGCATTACATTATCGGACACTACAGAGCATTTGATCGTAAATTGTTCATTGTTGGTGGCCAATTGGTGTGGTAATTTTGGAGGCGGTAGCATGACTGTTTGTTGTGGTAATTTTGGAGCAATGATGAGTGTCGTAATTTTGGAGGTTGCATTATTGATTGTTGTGATTGTTTTGGAGTCTGCATGGCTGTTTGTTGTGGTTATTTTGGAGGATTGATGGCTACTTGCTTTGGTTTTTTCAATGGATTTTTAGAAAATTTCATTGTTATAACTACGAATAATATACTCTGCCATTTGCTAATTTTAGTGACTATACTAGCTTCTTACATTGCATAAATATAAATGTGTTTTTCTATTTTGGAGGATCGTGTGCATCAATGTAAGTCATAAAAAATGTAAGAAAACAATCACAATCTTGGGAGTGTTTACCGGAGTGATTTACATATTTTACCTTTTGGAAAATGTGTATAAAAGATAGAGTGCACTTGGGTTGAAGTTTTCCCAAGATGGTTAATTGCTATCATTTTGGCACTAAGGATCCTTGTGTCGAATGTATTTTCTTACTTTGGGATCTTATTAGAAGAATTTACAATTGTGACTTATACTTTATAATAACACTTTGTTGTTGGGAGTACATAGTGGGTCAGAAACACGTGCTAGGATAGACCGCTTCTTGCATCTCCATTGGGATTTCAATGGCTGTAAACTTTTTTAAAGAGAATGGGCATATATTTCATTACATGATTGAGCTGTTGGTTGCATTACATGATCGAATTGTACGGAGCATTTGATCGTAGATTGTTCATTGTTGGTGACCCATCGAGGGTATATCCGTCGGAGACACCCTAACCCTAAAATCCAAAATGTCACAATCCAACTTGGACCTTTCATTAAGGGGTTGTTAGAAGCACCTCCAAGTGTAATTGCTACAATACGTCTGAGATTAAATTTTTTGGAGGCGGCAACATAGCCTCTTGTTGTGTTAATTTTAAAGGAATGATGGATGCCGATTGTTGTAATTTTGGAGGTTACATGGCTGATTGTTGTGGTTGTTTTGAAAGCTACATGGTTTATTTTTGTGGTTATTTTAGAGAATTGATGAATCCTTGCTTTGGTTATTTCAATGGATTTTTGGAAAATTTCATTGTCGTGAATACGGATAATATACCCTGCCATTTGCTAGCTTTCGTGACTATGCTAGCTTGTTGCATAAGCATAGGTGTGTCATTCCATATAGGGGGTGTGCATTAATGTAAGTCATAAAAAATGTCAGAAAACAATCGTGATCTTAGTAGTGATTACTGGAGTTATTTGCATATTTTACCTTTGGATAATGTGTATTAGAGATAGAGTTGGCGCTTGGGTTGAAACTTTCCCAAGATAGTTAGTTGCTATCTTTTTGACACTAGGGATCCTTGTGTCGAATGTCGTCTTTTCTTACTTTGGGATCACATCAGAAGAATTTAAAATAGTGGAATTCTACTTACGACCAACGAATCGCCACTTACGGCCAATGAATCGCCACTTATGACCAACAAAAGTCAAATTCAAACAATAAGAATGTTATTTAAGACGAAATGTTCAACACTTAATGAAGACCACATAATTGTCACTCGTGAATAAAAGTTAAGCATGAATGTCATCAACTCGAGATCACATCGTCTCTCACTTATAGCTAAAAATTTATGTAATCATTTTGGTCAGTAATTTTCCTTTGATTAGTTAATAACACACTAACTACAATGCATTGTGTTTATTGGTTGGGAATGCCAAGCTTGCATGACACAATTAAGGCAGGAGGACAAACATTAGTGGTTGTCGTTAATCATAAAAAGTGAAGAAGATTTAAATATTCATCTTCCCTCGTTACTAAATCGTGAAAAGGAAATCCGAGGGGCAACTGATAGGGTTAAAATAAGCCCATAAGAAACATGGGGGTACAATAGTGTTTTACTAGCACGTTTAATTAAACTCTAATCCCATTATATATAAAAGGAGGATATTAGCTAGGGTTGGGAGATAACTTTTTTGGCAGCCCATAAACTCTGACTTGAGCGTCGAGGCTTTTTCGGGAGAACGAGACCCGCCTCTTTCTTCTTCTATGTAGGAAAGTTTGGAGAAGATGAATCGACATGAGGAATCTTCTTCAAGAAATTATGGTGCAGATTTTACGCATCACAAATGTGCATTTTTGAAAACCATGTGTAAATGTATACATTTGCACACTTAACCACTTGAGTTAGTCTTATTTACTTGTGGCAACGTCAATCCGAACACGTCATTAGACGTTTTATTTTATGGGCAATTTCCATAAATGCCATATTTTTTTGCCTATATCAAGAAATTGTTCACCACCCTCTCCATATTTGATAAATGTCCACCTATGTTGCTGAAACTGTTGAAACCGAAATTGCTGAAATTGTGCCTCTATGGACCCCATGTGTGCCCCATGTGCCCCCCTCCTGTTTAAGCAGTTTTTTTTTAGTTTTTTTTTATCGCGTTGCTCAGCAACGTTGTTGATGCTGAAACCGGAGTTGCTAAAACTGGATTTGCCCAATTTCAACCCCAATTTTAGAAATTATAACAACAATTTAAGCAATTTAAGCGATTTCAACAACAATTTCAGCACTATTATAAAATTTAGCCTATGCAGGATTCGAACCCACGTATTTGCACATAAGCAAATCGGTCTACCATTGAGCTAAGAGGCTTTTAAAGAGATTTAAAGTAAGAAACATCAAAATTAATTTCAGTCCGCATTTCAGCAATTGCTGAAACTACCGCCCGCATTTCAACAATTGCTGAAAATGCTGAAATTACCAATATCTAAACCCAAATCATGTAAGACATTAGACATCTAAAATCAAGATAATCCATTAATTTTGTGCAATTTGATAACAATTCAAAAATAAAATATTTGTGAGAGCTTTTTTTATTCTAATCAACCAAACGATGAAAATCAATCCGAACAAAATTAAACAAGAAATTGAAATATGAACAAAAACATGAACAACATCCGAATTTCAGCAAGTTTGAATATATGTCAAAGTGAAGCCGCATGCCAGCCCTACTCAACCATTACCTTAGATTTCATCAGCAATCCTAAGGTTAATGTCAACTAATCTTCAGAATATAAAACCATTTCCTTGTAATCGCAGGTGACTCAATTGAACAGATCAAACTTAGATCAAGCAAAAAATGTCCAAATCATCTTCGGTACAGGGAAAGAAAACCAAATCCAAAACCGTTCAATAGAAAATAAAAGCAAGAAAGACCTTGTAATCGCGGTTGATTTGAGCGAGGCCGACGGTGGTCTCATTTGGCAGTTCCTCCATGAGCAGTTGTCTTGTCTGTAGGTGACGAAACATGTTGCAAAAACAGATGCTTCTGTAGGTGATGAAAAGCTGGAGCTTAACCAGTCTAATGCCATTCAACTAGTGCAGGAGGCAATTGATGAACTCCTTCGCCTCCATGAGCAGTTGTCTGACCGCATCTGCTGATTCGTACTCGGCCGATGGAGGCGTCGCCTCCGGATCCAGGGATCGAGATCGAGAATCTGCTGAAATCGGAGGGACGCTGATTCCATGGCCAGATCGAACAACGTTTCTTCATCTTCCTCACCACTGTCTTCCTTTGAACAACAAAAACAACCGTTGAACAGCGGGATTAACAAATCAATATCGTTCTAAAAAAAAAGCAAATCAATATCATTGACCTTGGACTTGTTGGAGGGTTGAATACTCAGAATTGGCCCCACCTGCGGCTGCGATTAAACTCCTTGGTTTCCAATTCGTGAGGATTTGAACTAAAACTCAATAATTTAATTCGTTGCACGTTTATGATTTATGCGCATTTCTTTATTTTCATTCTTTTTATTCTTTATAAGTAGCTACGGAGTCTTTATAGCAATTGAATTTACTTATTTTTATTATCAATTTATTTATTGATATTTTTAAATAATTTCCTATCAATTAGTTCATCATTTGAATTTTTAATAAACTGAAGTAGCAATGTTTTTATAATAATATGATTTAATAATTAATTTATCATTTAAATTTTAAAATTACATTTTGCTTGACATGAGAACTAGAAGCATAAGTGATGTTCTAAGGTTGATTTTGGAAAAAAATAATCTATAATTCGTTTATGTTCCGTGCATATACATGTACCGGCTTAAAACCCCACCCATCTTACGGTGGTTTAATTACCTCTAATCAAATCCGGTATTTGAACCGGCTAAAAACACACCAAAACATAGTGCGATGGAGAGGGAATAAGCCAAATACAATGTTGCTTCCATCATGTTCAAGATAGGTGTGTTGTCACGGCGGTAAAAAGGGCTCTTCAAGAAGGCAAAGGGCCGGTGTTCAAATCTCCGAAATGGCGCTTTGAGGTTAATGGGCCTGATTTATTTACTATATATATGCAACTACAAGCGTTAAAGGAGAGGTAGTTAGGAAGTAGGGGTGTTATTCGAACCGAACACAACTACAAGCGTTAAAAGGAGAGGTAGTTAGGAAGTAGGGGTGTTATTCGAACCGAACACAACTACAAGCGTTAAAGGAGAGGTAGCTAGGAAGTAGGGGTGTTATTCGAACCGAACGAGCCGAGCTTGACATGTTCAAGCTTGGTTCATTTGTCAAACGTGCTCGAGCCGAGCCGAGCCCAATTTATAAACGAGCTTTCTATTTTGTTCAAGTTTGACTTGTTTTAGTAAATGAACGAGTTCGAGCCGAGCTTTTTTTGAGCTTTATGTAGTTTTACTTGGTCATAATATATTAACTTCGAGGAAATTTTAGAAATTCCATAGAATTCGAGCTAGGTTCGCCTTATTTATTCAAGCCAATCCCGAGCCGAGCTCGAGCTGTTTAGCTCAGGTAACACCCCTACTAGTAAAGATTCGAACCCGCAACCACTTGCACTAGAGAGCACCTTCTGACCATCAAGCCAACACGAATATCTTATCTTCGTGGACAATGAATTTATATTTATCTTTTTTTTTTTGCTCTAGTACACCATATAACAGTGGATTATATCAATCTCTCGTCCCACTGCACCATACAGCAGTGACTTTTGTCTCCATCTCCTAATCCACTGCACTATATAACGATAAGTACGATTATCCGTAATCAACTCAATAAACGATCAAAGCCGATGATCATAAGCTATGTCATGGACTGAAGAGCGGTCAAATCTGGTACATTTTAAAATAAATATAAAGAGGGCCCGTGACCTCAATATTAGAAGATATTGTATTAGTGTGTCATTTATTTGTGACATGGAGAAAACAAAAGTTAGCCACCACGGAACTACCCAAAAAAACTACATACTCCGTAGAAGGGAGGAGGGTCTCACCTTTCGGTTGTTTGTGCATTTGGTCCAAATTCCCAAATCATTCAATAGAATATTCCTTCCGTATATTTTTTTTAAAATAACAAACTATGTAAAATACTCCGTATTATCTTATTTTTAACATATTTTTTTTAACTACGAAATTGTTAAAAAATAATATCAAATTTAATATAATTCTCTATAAAATTATTAAAAATATTAGTATAAAACATGGAGTAGAAATTACCAAAAAAAAAAAAAAAAATCAACTACGAGTACATTTTTTTAACGTGGAGGGGGTAACGGTAGAGTATCAATATCTGTATTTAATCACATTATGAACCTCACACCTTCACGCCTACTTTCCTACCGTACTCTCGTGTTCTTCCTCCTCTCCTCAATGACCCCCACACACCAACCCCCATCTCTCTGAATCCCCCAAATCCTGACCACCCACTTGCTATTTCCCCCAATCCCCCCCTCTGTGTTTTTGGCCGGAGCGTATCAAAGCTGGCGCCTTGGTAGGAAGAACCCGAGCGATTGTGAGAGACAGAGATCGTGAATCCGGGACCCGGGATTGTAGATCCGAAGGCAATCACGGCTATACTCAGCTCCTCCCGCCTTCTCCTTCATGTCCCTTCTGTACGCCGCAAGGGTTGCTTGATCGCCGACCGATCCAGCCCTTCGCCGCACGGCGGACGTGGTGCTCTCCCCTCCGACGGAGGCAGCCCCTCCGATCTCCTCTTCCTCGCCGGCGGCGGCTCCTCCCCCTCCTCCTCCTTCTAACCTAACTACCCCTTAGGCGTTTTTGTAATTAGTTTAATTTTAGTTCCTCTGAAAATTCCATTCAAAAAATGAGGATCAAGAGGGTTCCTACTATTGTGTCGAACTACCAGAAGGACGATAACGAAGCTGCGGTTGGGGGTTGCGGCCGTAATTGTCTCAGAGATTGCTGCATTCAAGGTATTCGACAAAATTCCCCTGTGAGAGAAAACGCGTTTTTTTTTTTTTTTTTTTGTGGGTTTATGGCTGTAATTGATTTGGATTTGTTGAACATGTACCACAGAAAGTTTTCAGCTTTTGTGGGTTTTTTGTGTTTCTGGGAAATTTGTGCCGGAGCTTGTTGCATGTGGCTAGTTTAGTGATCTCTGCATCATCTTGTGATGTGTATTTTGTTTGATTGGGGGTTTTGATATCACATATCATATGACTGAAAGGGACAATTTTTTTTTCCCAGCCTTTGATTGCGTGGTGGAATTTTGACCAACAGTTAGAGAATGAATAAAGTGCACCTATTTTATCATACTTTTCAAACTGTGATGAGATCTTCACTTTGTAGGTGCAAGGATTCCTCTTTATGCATACAAGAGGGTGAGCAAACCAGCTGCTGATAGGAATCCGGGTTTCGAATGCCATGCTGGAGAACCCCCTGTTGCATTTCTCGATTCGCTCCTCCTTGGCGAGGTAATCACTTGAAATCCATAATCAATAGAACAACTGCTTATAGTGTTCGTGCTAATTTGAGCTTGCATCTGATTCTTCCTCTCCGGTGCAGTGGGAGGACCGAGTGCAAAGGGGGCTGTTCCACTATGATGTCACTGCTTGTGAAACCAAGGTTTGTTTGGCATCTGATCTCCTCTTATTGCTTGATCTGTGTATTCATTTTTCAGGATCAGTACTTCTTAAAGTGGAACCTATTGCGTGATTGTAACAAATTCATGTTTATACTTTGATGCTCATGTTTGAGATGAAGTGGGTTTTGGGATTTGATCTTGGAAAATCAAGAATGGTTAGGATTGGAACTCATTTATGGGTTTAGTTCGAGATGTGTTTTGAGTTCTTAGACATTTGTTTCATAGAGTGGTTGACCTATTGTGTGCTCACTTGTGCTTTTTCTGCAATTATGTATTAGATCATACCTGGCGAATATGGGTTTATTGCACAGTTGAATGAGGGTCGCCACCTGAAGAAGAGGCCAACTGAGTTCCGCGTTGACAAGGTCCTGCAGCCGTTTGACGGAAACAAGTTTAACTTCACGAAAGTCGGGCAGGAAGAGGTGTTGTTCCAGTTTCAGGCTAGTGAAAATAATGAAGTCCAGTTCATTCCTGCTGCTCATATTGACGTGGAAAACTCTCCTAGCGTCGTTGCTATCAATGTATTTACTTCTCTTTTTGTTTGTTTTCTTTGATTGCTTCTGTTTTTCCCGAATGTCATAACAAGGGTGGCTGAATTGTGGTAACAGGTGAGTCCAATTGAATATGGCCATGTCCTTTTGATTCCCCGGATTCTCGAATGCTTGCCACAGAGGATTGACAATGAAAGCTTCCTGCTTGCACTTCACATGGCGATTGAAGCCGGGAATCCTTACTTCCGCCTAGGTTACAATAGTTTGGGCGCCTTTGCCACCATCAACCATCTTCACTTTCAGGTACTTCTTATTAGTGCCTTTTTTTTTCTTGGTGGGCATTATGCAGCAAGTTAAAGTTAAACCACAAAAAGTTGATTCCATGGTTGCAAAATGAAATGTCAGGCTTATTATCTTGCTGCACCATTCCCCATCGAGAAAGCTCCTACCAAAAAAGTAACCACCATGAACAATGAGGTCAAGATATTCCAGCTGATGAACTATCCAGTGAGGGGTCTCGTGTTTGAGGGTGGATCTTCTTTGGAAGACCTATCAAATGCTGTCTCTGGCTGCTGCATTTGCCTGCAAGAGAACAACATACCCTACAATGTGCTCATCTCTGATTCTGGAAGACGGGTTTTCCTGCTCCCCCAGGTGCTGAATTTGACACAAGTGCAGTACATTCCACTTAAAGCTTGTTTTGTGCTTTGACAATTTCCTTCATGACAGATTTGTAAATCCTATGTGTGTTTCTATTACCAGTGCTATGCCGAGAAGCAAGCCCTTGGAGAGGTGAGCGCAGAGCTGCTCGACACCCAAGTGAACCCTGCGGTGTGGGAGATTAGCGGCCACATGGTGCTGAAGAGGAAGAAGGAATACGACGAGGCATCTGAGGAGAATGCATGGAGGCTCCTGGCTGAGGTGTCTCTGTCCGAGGAGAGGTTCCAGGAAGTGAGAGCTCTTGTCTTTGAGGCCATCGCTGCTCATGCTGATGCCAATGGAGCTCCTCAGGAGCCTCCCAAAGAAGAAGCTGAATCGATGAACAAAGGATCGTCTGCCATGCTCACCAGGAACCAGGAGTGCATGGTTCTTCAGTGAGATCAAACGGCGCTTCCAGAATGTGATCGCACAAGATCCTGTCTAGTACGAATATGATATTGCACTTGAATAAAACCCGATTGACTGTTTGTCGAAATTGCTGGGTTTGTAGTGATGAAAGCTTACTAGCAGTGTCTAAATCCTGCCTATTTTAAGAGACAGGTACACCGTTTTTTAGGCGTTGTGTGTTGTATTCTCTGTAACAATGTTTGGGTGGTTGATTGAATGTGTTAAGAGACGGGTACACCGTACACCGTTTGTAGTGATGAAGCTTACTACGCAGTGTCTAAACACCCTTTTTTTTACAAATAAATACTTTTTCGTATGGGACGAGTTTTAATAAACTGACTAAAATTATAAACAGGGTAAAATTTATAAACCGATGGTAAAATTTATAAACCGTGGGTAAGTAGTTAAAAATTTATGAAAAAATATAAATTACTTATGAGAAGAAAAAGAGTTTATTTGTTAAAAAGTGGTGTTTATTTAGTTATTATTGGGGGTATTATGGTACTTTCAAACAAAATAAACAAAAAAACACCAAAATAAGCTATCACAAGTAGCTTTTTTTAAAACACAAATTTTAACCAAAAAGCAAGTTTATATTGCTCCCTATACGATGTTAAAAAAAAACTATCTCATTTTAACAATTTTTAACATGTTAAAATGTCATCCATACACACCCTATGTCATTCAGGTATTTTTGTGTTTACTTTTCAAAATTACTTATTTATAATGATAAAATAGATGTTAGTTATAGTTTTTAATAAAGTGAAAAAGGAAAGTAATATATATATATTATATTTTTTTATTATTTTTTATATAGTAAAAGAAGCTTTTTTGTCATAAATGAGGTTGAATAAATAAGAAATTTTGAATATTTAAAAAAAAACTAATCATCACTTAATTACAAATCAACACTTGAGTAAATAATCTTTATAACAAGTTAAAAAGTCTAATATAATATTACATAATCAATTAGTATTTATGTAATATTTTGAAAGTAGAAAACTAATGATCATTTTTTTAAAATCAACCCTGAGTATTTGATTAAAAAGAATCAACACTTCAGAAAACATAGTATACAATCAAAATAACATTATATTATATTCATAAGCTTCATCAAATATTTTTTCATTGATGAATAAATAAGTACCATAATTTCAGTTTCCGACAAGAAAAAAGTGTATATAAAAATAAAACTAAAATATTTTAAAATTAAAACCTTGCATACTTATTTTTTTTTGGTCTTGACCTTGCATACTTAATTTAAGGAATAACTAAAATTTGAAATGAAAAAAGTCTAAAAAATCAAATACATAAGACCGAGTTTTTGTTTAATTAATTTTGAATTTTAGTTTTTTATTCGAAATAAGATATGAATGTATAAACTCATCGATACAAAAGTCAATAATCCCGTGTTACGCACGGGGTAGTCCACTAGTTTAGGTATACGTGTATTTTTATTTAATTTTTAATATTTTTTACAAATTTCTAAAATGATAAAGTACTTTTAAGTGAATGAGAATGAAACACCTTCAAAACCTATTAGGATAAATTACACCTTCAAAACCTATTAGGATAAATTTGCATCCTTACCAGCTTAGGCGAGTCTCTTGTTCTTACGCATCTTTGAATCATAGGGAAGAGTTTCAATTTTCGAAAAGGTCTGAAAAAAATCGTGAGATCAACAAAAGGTCGATAGCCATACTAGCTTAGTAACGACACAAGTCAAACAAACAAACCACAACACTAAAAGAAGCATCTCAAGTCTTTATATGATAAAATTTCAACTAAATAGGCCATATGCAGGGGTGGTTGGTAAAATAGACAGCGGTGGGTAGGTCACCCGAGAACCCAATCTAACCGAACCCAAAAATCTAACGCAATGCACAACTCGAGACACGAACTCGAGGGCGACCCATTTTGATCCGATGTCCGAATAAACACGAACAAAGATAGACCCGATCCGACTCATACTCGATTCATCTTTGACTCGACCCGACTCATCCTTGTAATTACTTTAATTTTCTCATTTTTAAACACACCAATAGTGTGAATTATCTCCAGTGAGACATAATATAACTAAATAAATGAAGTTTAATAGTCAACAATTTAGATAAAAAAAATAGTTATCATTTTATAATAAAATAAAATATGACCCGATCCGAACCTGAATCGACTGACTCGAATTCCATTTTGATCCCAACTTACCCGATCTGAGCTTATCTGATGTGAACCCGACCTGACCCGAACACACAATATACCTAACATATGACATGACCTGACATTGATCGAACCCGAATGAGTATAGTCGAACCCAATCCGATCAACCGAATTGCCAGCTCTAGCAACTATATATTATGTAGTGTGTGATGATAAGTTATTTCTTTTGCCATATTGTGACATTTGATTTTTTTTTTGATTAGGTAAAAGTTTGGTTGCACCTCTGCAGAAGAGGTTAGCCGATAGCATCCTTACGTAACATGATTTGTATGTCCGATAGGAGTAATTCCACGTCCCATGAGGAGTGATAGCCAAGGTGTACAACCTTGTGACATTTGATGAACTCTAAAAGGAATAGGGTATACACTGCAAATTCACTACATAATACATCTTTAATTAATGTTGAAGCGAATATAGATGACGAAGGACCCATTGCATCCCATTTTGTACAGCGTACCTGTCCCATTTTCGACCAAAAACTACAGCTGGCAAAACCCGACCCGAACCCGAAAATTCTACCCGGTCGACCCGGAATCGATTGTTCTGAACACCGACCCAACCAAACCTATTTTGGACCCGAAATCCGAATAACCGATAACTGAAACTCACCCAAATCTGAATGAACCGAACCCGATTCAACCAAAACCCATTAAGACCCGAACCCGTTATAATCGAAACTCGAAATAACCCGAACTTTAAGATACATTCTAGTAAATTTAGGACCATGTCATATTGCCAATGTACATACATATTTTGCAGGATGAGCTTTGGGCTAGGCCGACCCGAGGGTTGGGCCTCGGTATACCACCCTAAATTATCTAGTTCATCGATTTTGACCTAACTATTTAGTAAATAAATTTTGTTAAGAAAAACTTATTATAGGTATTTTGTCATCTATTTTACGAAATTGCCCTTTTAGTAATTATATCGTTGTTAGTATAGTTTTTGAAAAAGTAAAAAAATAAGTAATAATTAGGAGTATAATTGTATTTATTTTTTTGTTTTCTTGAAAATTGTAAAGATTTCTAAAATAACAAGTTTTAATTAACGAATGGTGTATTAATTATGATCGGTCCAGCTGGACCAACCTATATTTCGATTATTATTTTTTAAAATAATCAAATCCTGCAACCACCCTATTAAGTACAGTATATGGTACTATGGTGGTATAAAATCAACTTATACAAAGTTCAAAACAAAGTGATAATGTTTATTAAGACAACAATTTGCGATGGAAATATTGCACTCCAAACAGGGCAGGGCAGGAGTGTTGTTCAAACTTCAAATTATGATAATATTTCTATCTTGCAGTGGGTAGAGACACAATGCTCTCTAGTTGTGGTTGACTTGAATTCATGGTGTGGTTCCCCTCACCAACACCATCTGCAACTGCAACATTCTGATAATGGAAGCTCTCAGATTCGTAACACGCCTTGAGATTGACTACTACCTCACTCATTGTAGGCCTGTCATTACCTCTCGGCTTCACACATTCCATGGCAATCTCCAAAAACTTCCACGCCGAGTTAACTATCAAGTCTCCTTGTATCCTCTTGTCAATTATGGCCAAGATGTCCCCACTCTCTACCTTTGGAGACACCCAGTCAACGATGTGTTCAGTGTCATCTTCATCTTGATAGTTTGTAATATTGACGATGGTTGGTTGCCCGGTTAACAGCTGCAACAGTACAACTCCATATGCGTAGACATCACTTTTCTCGCTCAATGTGTTGATCGGTTGGCAATACCTGAATTCATAGGCAATGGGATTTGTCGATTAATTACTACTCTATAGTATTTTAAAATTAGAATCCATTAATCATAAACTGTGTTTAATTAGCTTACTCTGGATCAAGGTACCCCCGAGTGCCTGCAAGATCAGTCCACACAGCATCACCTTGGCCATCGCTAGTGAAAAATCTAGAGAGCCCAAAATCAGCTATCTTGGCACGTCCCATCTCATCCAATAGAATGTTTGCGGGTTTGATATCCCTATGGATGATTGGTGGTCTGCAACCACTATGTAAGTACTCCAATCCTACAACATTGGTAAATTGAAATCAGATTAGAGGTAACTTATATCGCTGCAAAAATGTTTGAACTAGTGTATGAATGCGCAAGCTAACCTTGTGCAGCATCAACTGCAATCTGAAGCCTGGCTTTCCAACTTAGAGGATGCTCGTTTTTCTCTGTGACAGAAAAATAAAAGAAGCTTCATCATCATATATGACGTTCGCAAACTATATATACTTGGTACCAAAAAAAAAAGAATAGCAATGGTGGAAGTCAAAGAAAGAAAACAAGTTGAAAACAAGAGCTACCTAATAATTGTGCTTGCAAGTCACCAGACGACATGTACTCGTACACGAGTGCCATTTTTGCTTGTTCATCACAATACCCGATTAGCGAGACCAAATTTACATGATGAGTCCTTGTCAAGAGTTCTGCCTGCAATGAAATTACAAATATTTGTACATATGTTTTATGAGTTTCGATTAGGTTGATAGTTCGAATTAAAGGACTTTAGACTTTTTATCTGACTTGCCTCGGTACGGAATTGCTTCACAATGATTGTAGACGATGTATGATTGAGTACCTTGACAGCCACCTGAGTACCATCTCGCAAGACACCATAATAAACAGTTCCAAATCCTCCTTTTCCAAGCACTTTCCTGAAACTATCAGTTATCCTCACAATCTCTGAAGATTTGAACTGCTTGGTTTTTTGCTGAATGGCTCCATCCACCGACCCTGCTGTCGAGGTGAGTAAATCAAAATGTACAATGTGGTATATATCAAACTTCATACCCAAAACCTCAATTGATCGAGAAAGCAGATCGATTTTAAAATATAATTGATAACATGAAACATATATAACAGATTGTATACTACCTTGTTTCTTTGTTCGTTTGAATGCGGCAAAAATGATACCACCAATGATCATAAGGAGTGAAACAGAAGCAATGCACACAACCATTAATCGAACGTAGAAATGGCGTCTCTTCTCGCATTTGTATGGGTTGTAAACATAAGGATTTCTAGCCAGTCTATACCAAACATTAACAAAAGCAGAGGATTAACCACATGTTATTCAAAGCATACGGGTATATCATATAAACTTGATTATTTCCTTATATTTTAACAAATAATATTTGTCAATAATTCATATAATGTAATAATAATCCTTAATATCACCCAGAAACCCAAATTTGCGGTGCTTAACAAACACTTAAGTAAATAAATGCAAAAGTACGCGTTTGACTAACAACTCTAAACCTTCTAAAATCCAAAACTATAGGTTCGACTCAAAAGCAAATATATCCCGACTTAGGGATAAAAAAAATCCTAGGTCAACTAATCACATGCATAGAAGCTAAAATTGAATAATCGTTGGACTAGGCGTGACTAGACGGCGAGCGAGGTTTAGGTGGTGCCTAGACGGATTATCGCCTAGAGGCCTGACTAGCTTAAAAATTCCATCATGTCTCGCCTAGCGCCTAGGCTGGATTTTTAGAACACTCAAAACTCAGTTCAAAGGGAGATTTGTGAATACCTTAAATCTATGGTCCCATCGCATTCCTTGTCAGCAAGCGCACGAGGAACTGGACCCGTGAGATTGTTTCCACTCAAATCACTTCACCAAAGAGAAATTTTTTAGAACAAGTTTCTGCATCAAATTTTTCTTAGCTTGGCAACAATTTGAACAACATCATCTTACATGTCATGCAATGAGGTCAAATTTGCTAAAAACTCTGGTATCTTCCCAGTCAGTACATTGTTGGATAGATTCCTGAAGGACATATATATACAAACTCAGGAGGTCCAAATCTTTCTTAAACAAATGCCTAGAAAATGAAATATGAATTACTTACAAAGACGTCAATGATGTGAGTTTCGACAGAGAAGATGGGAGCTCTCCAGTCAAATTACTCCAACTCAAATTCCTATGCATCATGAGTATCAGATCTGGTTATAAATCAAACATTAAACAAAAATATAAAAGTAGATGATCAAAACTCACAAGGAGGTTATTGTTGGAGGATTGTTGGCATCATAGTTACAGATGAGGCCATCCCACTGATAATTCACAGGAAGGCAGGGGTCTCCTTGCCAAATTCTGTTTACCACGTACTTATCCTTGATGTCGTAGACAGCATCAGCTGATCAATCATCAAATTCAGAACACAAGTAATAAAAATGAAGGTCTTTCAATTCATTCCAAGAGCACAACGTACAGAGACAGAAGCATACCGTCTTGTTGGTTTGTTGGTGACACTGTAAGATTTATGACATAGTAAAACTCGAAAGCATTAATAATAGGGTAATGGTTGGATCTATTCGTCTTTGTGAGTGTAAACTGAAAAAATGTTGATCCATTGAGAGAGATTATAGGAGATGACAAGGTGGTGACTTGCAAGTATTTTGGTATAATAGGACCTGGATCGTACTCCAGATCAGAAGGTACAGAAATGTCGAACTCTCTGGTGTCGTCAGAGCCAAGCTCTTGAAGCTCAGCGAAGTACCAGAACCAGTAGGCATAGACGTGAGGTATAGGAGTAGGACCATTGAGCTTATGTGAGACCAACATGTTAGGGCTGGTGTTGTTTTGCTCACAAGCAGTACTCAACACAGACGTCGGTACTTTAAAAGGATTGGCTTGTGATGCATCAAAAGATTTAGCTGTGCTAATCGCTGTCGAACCTCGACAATCAGGATACTTATACCACAGACGATTATACGAGTCGTCATTCACCCTACAAATTAACCAAAGAGAGATTTAGAAATTTAAATATAACTAACTATATATAAGAATTAAGAAGAGATGGGATTTAGACTCAGTCATACATTTGGAGGCCTTTTGGATCAGCTAGACCCCCAGAATCCTCACGATGTCGTAGAGCGAGCGACACATGTCGAGAAGCAACGGGGTATGAAGACTCGTCCAAAGGTCGGAGTTCGAGAACAGATATAAAAGGGGTTCCTTTGTCTTGGTTGATGAGACATACATCTATTGACCCTGTAGTTGCAATATGGATTATCTCTAGGATCAGATTTGAACCATTATTTTCAAGGTTGAGTGTGAACCACAAATTGACACCGATGTAGACATCGAATACAGGGATGGAACTCTTGGAATCGTAGTTGCCATACATGAACTGTGCTCTAATCAAATACTTGTTGTTAGGCTTCAACGGCGACAACCGATAGCAGTTTTTCCGTCCGTCGGGAAAGCTTCTTACTGTCTTAAAAAGATCTGAAGGGAGCATTCGATTGTAATTTGGTAACACTTCCATGTTGATTCCAGTGCTGACATATTTCTCATCAGAAGTGTAGTTCAAACCCGTTTTGTTATCCAAATACGAAGCAACTGTTGAGCCACAGTCAATGCTTATGAACCCTGTGGACTCTCGTATAACAAATTAACAACACAATCAATACAGCATCGGTTCTAAACTTCTAACTAGAAAGCAAACAATTTTGGCTGTTATTTGTTATATCCACCGATGTGGGAATCACACCAAAAGGATCTATAACTTGGTGTGTTAGCATATCATTAGATCAGCAATAAAATGGAGACGTATATTTGATGTTTAAAAGAATCTAATAAAATTAAACAAAAATTAAGTAGAGGGAATTTGTTGAAAAAGCCCTTTAAGGATAGTTGGTTAGCTAAATAGGCACATTAATTGTTTTTTTAACATGTTTAGCCCATTAATTGTTTTTTTAGCTTGCTTAGTTCTCTTAAACGGTCAATGTTCAACCGTTGACCGGTCAACGTTCAACGTTGACCGGTCAACCCATTTTGATGCCAACTTTTTTTTTTTTTTTGATGCCAACTTTTTTTTTTTTTTTTTAGTGATGCAATATTTTACCGTTTTGATGCCAAAATTTTATGGTGACAATTTTATATAATTGATGGCATAAGAGCTTAAAACGTGGAATCAAAACATTGTCACCTTATTGTCAATTTTCTAATGAAATGATTGGATGACTTTTTTTTAATGCCACTTTTTTAAAACATTGATGACATTTTTTGTGATGTCATATTTTACCGTTTTGATGCCAAAATTTTATTACATTTTATTTTCACTCTGATGCCACTTTTCTAATTAAATTATTGGATGTCACTTTTATTAAACTTTGATGACATTTTTTGTTTACTCTAATGTCACGTTGACCATTGATGCCATTTTGAAAAATTTGTATCACATTAAAGAAAAAAATGTCATCAAAAATACTACTTTGAAAAAATATCATCAAAAATATGGCATCACGGTAAAAAAAATATTATAAAAAAATTGACATAAAAAAGTGGCATCAAAGTGAAAATAAAATATAGTAAAATTTTGGCATCAAAACGGTAAAAATATGGGATTACTAAAAAAAAAAAAAAAAAAGTTGGCATAAAAAAAAAAGAAAAAAAAAAGTTGGCATCAAAATGGGTTGGTCAACGTTGACCGCTCAACGGTCAACCGTTGACCGGTCAATGGTCAAACGGTTGATCATTGACCAACCTGTCCTATTGGGAAGGGGCTAGGGCAAAACTAATTAAATTGATTTAGGGGCTAAGTGACTAATTGAATATTCAAAAAAGACCCATTACCAAAATCACCCAATTAAGTATTACTCCATCTGAGTCTCTGACTCATAATTTATAGATTGTTTGAGCTTTCAATATTAATAACGTAAAATTGAAGGGTATAAATTATAGGGAAAATTGAAAAAAATAGCCTAACCTTTAGGGGTTTTTGCACTTAATAGCCTAACTATAGAAAATACAGAAAACGGGAGAATATGTTGGACAAAAAAATATTTTAAAATTCTAAAAACACTCCAAAATTGGTCTTTGGTGCCGGAGAGAGCGTCTGGTGGAAAAGGATCGGGACCGTGACCGGACCTTTGGTGCCGGAGATAAGGGATCGACTGGCAAGCTTGAAGAGAGTGGTTTGCTGACAACTTCCTCTGGGGTTGTGGTAACTTCTCTGGATCCTCTCAATGGAAAAGGGAACGGAGGTTTGAACTACAAGGATAAGCTTCTTATGGGGTCGAATGAAAGCTTCGCTGTGGGTCAATCTAGCGCTATTTTCCGAGATGCGGGTGATGAAGAAATGCAGGACGAGGATGCTGAGAACCCGGAGGATGATGATCCGTTGTGTCCCACCATTACGCTAAGCAGAGCGGAGAAGGAAGAGTTGTGGAAACCATGGACGGATACGTTAATTATCAAGATGTTCGATAAAGGACCAGGGTATATGCAACTGCATAGACGATTATCCCAGAAGTGGGCTTTGAAGGCGCCGTTCTCGCTTGTCGATCTGGGTAATGACTACTACATAACTCGATTCTCAAATCAAGCAGACTATGATCATGTCCTGTTAGAGGGACCCTGGATGATTGGAGACAATTACTTAACGATTCGGAGGTGGACTCCAAGATTCGACGCCAGTGAGGCAAAAATCACCACCCTAACTGTTTGGGTGCGCATTCCTGGACTCCACGTCGAATATTTCAATCATAAGTTCCTCAGATTAATAGGGCAGAAGATAGGATGTGTTCTCCGCATAGACAGCACTACTACTATGGCAGAACGGGGTCAGTTTGCTAGAATCAGTGTTGAAGTTGATCTGACCAAGCCTCTGTTGTCTAAGTTCCGAATGGACGGGAGAATCTGGCCGATCCAGTATGAAGGTATCCGGATGGTTTGCTTCAAATGTGGCAAGGTTGGGCATGATGCGAGGAGTTGCGAAAAGCAGGAAGAGAGGCAGCCCGCTGCCCCTGTGCAGGCGTCCAAGGTGGGAGAATCTGACTTCGGTGAGTGGATGCAAGCGCGTAAGGCTGGCCGGCGAAGTAGCAGCAACACCGCCAAAAACGCTGAGGAAGGTAATACGGCACAAGGAAAAGGGAAGTCAGTGACGATTACTAGTTCTGCCGAGACTGGTCGGAAGAGCTCGACGGCGGGAAAATCAGCTAAGTCCGGGGACAACGAGAAAGGAAGGAACGGGCATGGGAAGGCCGAGAATCACGGAACCACGGGATTTGCTCAATCATCCATATTTGCCGCGCTGGAAAATTTGAATGAAAACCTGAATTCTAGGAAAGAGGTTCAAGGGGAAGATCGGTTAGGAGGACATAATCTTATCCAATTGGAAAGTTTATCAAAAGAAAAAGATATTATTTCAGTTGGGAAGGAAAATTTACCTCCAAGGGGTAAAAGTGGTGTGGAAGGGAACTGTAATTCGATTTTATCCACCAACAACACAACTTTTGCTAAGAAGAAAGGTAAGAGCGGCAAGGTCTTGGATGCGATCATCACCGAGATTGATGCCGGCAAGAACTTAAATGCTCTCTCCAAGCAGATTAAACGACCCCAACAGTCTACCCTAGTAATCAGAAGAAGCGTGAACAACGAAAAGACCTCGCAAAGAGTCCCGCAAAGGTTCGAGAGGGCGGAGAAGTTCGTTTTCCCTCCAGTCTCAAAAGAAGTAACTAAATCCCTGATCAACGATGAGTCTAGGGCCGTATGTAACAATAGTTCCAGTGCGGCACCAGAGAAGTTTCTTGATGACGAACCGTCGGACCGGACCGTTTTTAGTAGTCCCGCCGTCGCTAGCAAGTCAGGTGACGGTGGACCTGTTTCCGATGGTAACATACACCCAACCGATCCTATGCCGGGCATCAGTGCCCCAATCCACCAATGATGCAATTGACCGCCTTAATGAGGCTGCCATCGCTTTTGCAAATGCTATGCAGATGCCAAATCACTTGCCATTTGGAGCTATCCAACAAACATTAGTTAATATGAATAACATATGTATAATAGCCTGGAATACCAACGGCGTAGGGGGCAACGGATTCCATATGGCGCTGCAAGAGATTGTTAGAAACCATGACCCGAAAGTTCTGATTCTTGTGGAGCCAAGGATTAGCGGAGAGACGGCGGACAGAGCGTGTAGCAGAATTGGATTTGATGGGTGTGAACGAATGGAGGCAGTAGGGTTCTCCGAAGGCATATGGGTGTTATGGCGAACCTCGGAGGTGGGAGTAACCACTCTGGTGCGTCATCCTCAACACCTAACTGTGAATGTGCAGAGTCGTGGGGATGAGCCGTGGGTGATGTCGGCCATCTATGCGGCCCCTAGCCATGCTCGGCGACTTGATCTGTGGAGAAGCTTGCTAGATTTTGCCAGCAACAACACTCGGCCTTGGGTGTTGGCGGGAGACTTTAATGCTACTCTGGGTGCTCACGAGAGAACTCCAAGCTCGTCTGCTGGATCCAACAGAACGGACCATGCTTTCAATGAATGGTTAGAGTCGATGGAGCTGCTGGATTTAGGCTACTCAGGGGCACCATTCACTTGGTGGAGAGGGAGAAGAACTACCACAAGGGTGGCTGCTAGACTTGACCGCGTCCTATGTTGTTCGGACTGGCAAGTGCTGTTCCCGGAAGCATCAGTCAGCCATCTAGTTGCAGCTCATTCGGATCATGCGCCAATTCTTCGCTACAACCGGCCAGGCCAACGGAAGGGACTGATAGGCCTTTTCGTTTTCAGTCGGCGTGGTTGTTGCATGATCAATTTGAGGAGTTCCTGAATTCGAAGTGGGAGAAGGAGACTGAGACCTGCAACGCCCTCAAGGGGCTAAAGTCGGGCCTGATTGAATGGAATCGAGATGTTTTCGGCAACATCTTTAGAAAGAAAAGAAGTCTGGAACGGCGTATTAGTAGCGTCAGATTGAAGCTGGCGGAGCGAATTTCAGAGTATTTGCTACGGTTAGAGGAGCAGTTGTGCAAGGAGTTTGAGGAGGTCTTGCACCAGGAACAACACCTTTGGTTCCAGAAGTCAAGAGCAAATTTTATGATCCACGGTGATAGAAATACACGTTTCTATCACTTATCTACTATTGTCAGAAGAAGAGCCAACAAGATTTTGGCACTTCAGAATGAGCTGGGCGAATGGGAAGAGGATACAGACATAATCAAGGGGATGGTGGTGAGCTTCTTTGATCAGTTGTACACTGCGGAGACAAGGATGGATTGCAGCTCAGGAGGGACTGTGGGACATACCTTCCCGCTAATTGAAGCCGAGATGATGGAGGTTGTCGCAGCCCCCTTCAGAGACTCGGAAATTTGGCCGGTTGTTAAGCGAATGGGATCGTACAAGGCGCCAGGCCCCGACGGCTTCCCGGCTCTTGTTTACCAACGGAACTGGAGCTTGGTAGGTGCCCAAGTGTGCGACACTGTCCTGCGATTACTGAATGAGGGCTGTTGTGCTGATCAGATGGGCGACGCGCTCATGGTCTTGATTCCAAAGACCTCGAACCCGGCCACCCCAAAACAATTTCGCCCAATATCCTGGCTTAATGTAGTTTTCAAGATAGCTACTAAACTAGTAGTGAATCGGCTCAAGCATGTGCTCCCGCTGCTCATATCCCCAACTCAATCTAGCTTCATCCCAGGGCGCCAGATCATTGATAATATCGTCGTTGTCAGATAGATCTTGCACTCTATGGGCGAGCGAAGAAAAAGGAAATGGATGATGGTCAAGGTGGACCTTGAGAAGGCTTACGATCGGATCGATTGGAGGTTCCTGAGAGGGATGCTCGAGAAGGCTCATCTTCCAGGAAAACTAATCGATACGATCATGCTCTGCCAGACTATGGGTAAGATGGAGGTCTTGTGGAATGGGGACAAGGCATGCAACTTCAAACCGACAAGAGGTATCCGACAGGGTGACCCCCTCTCTCCCTATTTATTTGTCATTTGTATGGAGTATCTAGGCCATATTATACAGGTTGCGATTACTGCGGGGCGTTGGAAGCCAGTGACCGTGGGGGGTGTGTCAATCTCGCATCTCTTCTTTGCCGACGATCTAATCTTGATAGGGGAAGCAACAGCTGAACAAGGACAAACAATGAAGGATTTCTTGGACATGTTTTGTAAGGAGTCTGGGAAAAGGTAAGCTTGGAAAAGAGTTCGATCTTCTTCTCTAGGAACGTCTCGAGGGACGTTAAAAATGAAGTCAGTAGAGTCATGTCTATGCCCATCACGACAGAGTTTGGGAACTATTTGGGAGTGCCCACCTCGTGTGCTCGGTTGTCAGCGGAGAGATACTCCTACCTCTTGGAGAAGGTCACGGCAAGATTGAATGGGTGGAAATCTAGATCTCTGTCATTTGCCGGTCGAGTCACGCTCGTCAACTCGGTGCTCACTAGTCTCCCGGTGTACACGATGCAATCCTCGCTCTTGCCCAGGAGAGTGTGTGATGACATCGACAAGGCGATAAGGGGCTTCGTCTGGGGATCGACGTCAGGGAATAGACGGATTCACCTCCTTAGAAAGGAATTCCTTCATGCGCCAAAACAGGGGGGGAGGCCTAGGAATTCACCCAATGAGAGAAACGAACCAAGCCACGCTCGCGAAACTGGGGTGGCGAATGATACAACAACCGTTATCGTTGTGGAGTAGAGTGATAAGGGGGAAGTACTGCGCCAGTCGTCTGGACGTGGACATGTTTGAGCACAAGAGGAGTGGATCCGAGATATGGAAAGGTATTGTGCACGGGGCTAGAGCCCTTACTCCGGGACTCCGAGTGGATGTGGGCAAAGGGAAGTCAGCTTTATTTTGGATACATCCGTGGCTCCAGAACAGACCGCTCATGGACGAGGTACATGGTGAGATACCGGAAGAGGAGCTAGGATGCACGATCGAAGAGATGTGGGATGGCGAGGATTGGGAGTGGGAACGCATTCCATCCCACTTGCCCGACCCCGTGATCCAACGTCTTAGATCTATCAGAGTCAGCAACGACGAGGAGATGGCGGATTCGCTCTATTGGGGACACGCGTCATCTGGGGACTTCACGACTAGTTCGACTTTGGCATTGATTAGAAGGGATGTGGGGGAAACTGGAGAACAAAGCTGGAAGCATCTGTGGAGGGCACCGGCACAGCAACGGGCAAGGGCTTTCGCGTTCCTCGTTGCCCATGACGCTATTCTTTGCAACGCTAACCGGGTACGACGTCATCTCTCCCAGTTTGCGGCTTGCCCGAGATGCAGCAGGGAGGAAACGAGTCTTCACCTCCTAAGGGGCTGTGAGGAAATTAGGAAAACATGGCTGATTCTGGGTGATCACAGGCTGCATCAACAATTCTTCACCTCAAGAAACATCCAGGAGTGGGTTTTTATAAACACAAGCAAAGAGGATAGATGGGCTGGGAACTTCTTAACCATGATATGGTTGACATAGAAAGTGCGGAACGAGCTTGTATTTCAGGGGAACTCTACGACGAAAGGGCTGGTGGAGAGGGTTTGGCAACAAGTTTCTCTGTACCAGCACATTACAGATAAGGATCGCAGGAAGATTGGCCTGACGTCAGATCGAGAGGAAATAGTGACCGAGTGGCACCCGCCAGAGCCTGGGTGGATAAAACTCAACACCGATGGATCCTCGAGAGGAAACCCGGGTTTGGCAGGCGGGGGGAGGGATTTTGCGTGACCACTTGGGTCAGTTCAAGAGGGCCTATGGATTCAAGTGCGGATTCTGTTCGGCGGACAGAGCGGAGAGTTGGGCAGTGCTTCACGGGTTGAGGATTGCTCGAGACATGGGAATCTGAAGACTCGAGGTCGAGTTAGACAGTGCGAATGTCTGGACCAATCTGATGGAAGAAGGGAACCTGGTTGGAGCGAATCGCCATATGTTGATGCAATGTCGGATTCTGATTAGGGACCGGAATTGGGAGACCAAGCTCAAGCTCGTTCGACGCCAAGCTAACTCAGCGACGGACGCGCTAGCCAAAGCTGCGATTGATAGGCCGACTGTCCTTGAAGTTTTCACTGCAGCCCCGGACTGCATTCGTGAAGAACTGCGCCCTCTAGCTCCGGCTGGAACCTCTATTTAGTTTTCTGTTTTTCCGGGCCTAGCCCGTCCTTAGCACCAAAAAAATAGAAAATCCAGAAAATAGCCTCAAATATTTACCTGGTTGCAAAAAATAGCCTCAAACTCCATTAAAATTCAAATAATTACCTTCAAATTCAAATTAATTACAAAAAATAGCCTTAGGTTGCCTTTAAATTCAAATTAATTACAAACCTCTCCAAAATAATTTTTATTTTAAAAAATCATCACTTATAATATAAAAAATATTACACTGAATTGTGGTTATCTAAACTCATAGCTGAATTTATATAGTTTTTAACTCCTAAAACAACATGCGTTAATAGTAAAAGCCCATGTATTTTTGGACGGAGGTAGTAAGTTTTATGTTGCTTTAGTGCTTAAATAATGTTGGTTTAGACAAAAACCTCAGCGTTCTAATGACTTATAAGTTTTAATTAAATTGTATTATATTTATATGTTTTTTTCTCAACACTCAAAACATTGTAAATTACCATTATCAATATGTACCAACCAACTTAATTGGTAACCAATTAATTATATATATTGGTGCAATCCCTTTGGTGGTTAGTAATAGTAAGAGTTTTATGATTACCAAATCAAATTGATTGGTACATAGTAAACGAAAAAATAAATTAATAATGTATCAATTCCACCCCTAGTATGTTATAAAGATTATCACCATTTTCTTTAGAAAAATAGTATTGTGTACGAAGTTAGTATAATTTAAGGGTAGAAATTACCACAATAAGTAAAATAAAGCACAAATCATTATTCATTTAAAATCACCTTACAAGATATCCTTTTTTATATTAAAAAAAGAGAATGCATCTAAAAAGAGTTATGTTTTATAATAATACATGTAATATTAGTTATCAATTGTTTAATACTGTAATAGTTTTCAATCCAAAATACTAGGGGTGGGCATAAATCCCGCAAATCCCGTCCCGTCCCGCATCTCGTCCCGATCCCGGTGGGATTTAGAAAAAAAAATCAAATCCCGTCCTGATCCCGTCCCGCAAAAAATACGCGGGACGGGACGCGGGACGGAGAGTTTTTTATCCCGCAAATCCCGTCCCATCCCGTATATACATATATATATATATACTTAAAATTAATAAAAACATCTAAAAATATATTTATATATACAAATATTAACATTTATTACAACTCAAAATAAGTTAATAAAACCATTAAAGAATACAGTATATAACTGCACAGTAGCAATGTATAAAGGCCAAGCAGTAGCAGTGTAGCACCAACAATGTATAGTTAAATATTACTTACTAATTTACATCTAAAGAATATACTGTATTAAACAATTTAAACATAATTGATTATACAACAAAATATTACTGCAAGCACCAACCAAGGCGCGCAAGCAAAGCAGTGTATACGTCGTTCCAATTTTACGATGGATAAGTCCCGTCCCGTCCCGTGAGGGACAAGACCCTGCGGGATTCGGAAAAAAAAATTCCAATCCCGTCCCGTAAAAAATGCGCGCGACGGGACGCGAGATTACCCCATCCCGTCCCGTCCCATGCCCACTAAAATACCTTATAATTTTAATTAAAATAAAATATGAATATAAACTAAAAATTATAAGAGAATACCCGAACTACCTTAGCTGCACAGAGTTTGAAAACAAAATATACTTTCCAATTATGATTATTTCAAAGATAATACATTTATAATTTTAATAAAAAATAAATAAATATGTGGCACTATGTTAATACATGGTAGAATATCACTGGCAAAATATTTAGATGGGAAAAAAATTCACCAGGAGTTGAGACATGACAAAAATAATTATTGCCTTAGTATGGTATAAATGATATAAGATTGTAAAAAATATATTTGGTTTTTAAATTAATTTGAAAATGGAAAGCTAAAATTTGAAACCCCTGGCTTAAGAATTATTCTAAAGTAATTAATTTATTTAAGAATTATTTGATCGAAGAAAGAGTATCCATTGTAGTAAAAAAAAACATGTAATAATTGTTCTGATATCATAAAAATGTACCTTTTTTAAACCTAAAAAAATATGTAATAATTGTTCTGATATCATAAAAATGTACCTTTTTTAAACCTAAAAAAATATGTAATAATTGTTCTGATATCATAAAAATGTATCCATTGTAGATCTGATTGTTTATAAAATTAGACTTTATACTAGTATTATTTGTCAAACCTTAATTTCCTTAATTACAAAATAGAGTGGCATATAGATCTAGCTTTTTTTTTTTTGGAACCCCTTACATCTCACAAATCTCCACTTATGTCTATCACCAAACACAGCCCAAGTTTAATTTATAATTAATACAGTATATCGATCGAACTAGTTAGTTTAATTTATATTTATAACTAAAATAATACGGAGTATAAATAGTTATATATAAGGCAGCTTAATTAAAATGTAAAGGGGATAAGGGGATGTAGCAATAATGCATGGTAGGTAAGAAGAAAGGACAACCTGAATGATCGTCCATTAATCGCCTTTGAAAGTGGGAATGAAGCAGAGGAGATGCAACTATCAACTGAAATGTTTGGATGATTTGGAGGAGGAAGAAGATGAAGATGATGAAGATGAACCCAACCACATTTAAAGCAGCATTATTCACTGGAACGCCCATGATGCCTAAAGCTATCTCCCCTCACATGATTTTGCTATCTCTACTTTCTATAAATAAATAGATGTTTTTTTCCTACCCTCAAAAAATGTTTGTTTACACCTCTCCATGCAAGTGGGCAAGAGTATCCCGAAAGCCATCAAAAAAATTTTTAAACGAAAAGAATTTGAGTGAGAGGGGAGACTCTATTTAGCCGAGAATCTTGTCGGATGATATCACCAAGCTCCAAATCGTCAGGGATTGAAGAACCCGAGAAGTCTTCATCAAGATGCATGCAAAATACGATCAATAGCTCGATTGACTTCTCTGTAGACGTGGCGAATCTGGACGGAGGAAAACAAGTTAGAAAGGACGATGAGTAAGAAATAAGCATTTCAACTTCTCTTGGGGTGTACCAGTTTCCATTAAGGCAATTAATAATTGTGAGATTATCTCCACGTAGAAGGTAGGAATCAACACCAATGACTATATAATCCGCCACTACAACCCTTCACAATCAAGCAGACAACTTGGAGGCACAAAGAAGGGGCTCGTGGATACCAGGGATTACCAAACCTTTGCGAGATTGACAAACACAAGGCAAACCAAGCTGAAACGATACCAATATATGGTGCAATCGATGAGCCTAGTTACAAATCGATTGACTTAATCACTCGATGTGTTTCACACAAAAGAGGAACTTTGATTCAAGAAAATAAAGTAAGTTTTTACAATGGAGGAATCAGCCGTTCTTATAACCCTAGGAGGCTGATTTCTAAAGAAATAACAATTAAAAGAATAAATCCCTAAATTACTAAAAATAACTTAAGTAAAGAAAGTTACCAAAAATAGCAAAAGTTGTTCCACACTTAGGCATTTTCGGCCATAATATATAACTAAGGTGGATCGGCTCCAACATCAAGAATAGAACATAAATAAATCTTCAAAGGCTCTTCTTGAAGTTGAACAGCGCTTGAGAACAAAGCATGACTCACGAACATGAAAGAGTCTTGTTGAAGCTTCTTAGCACGAGCTCGAGTCATAAGTCCATCCCCAAGTATAATAGGCGTGTCCGGAGGTGTCTTGGATGGTCCCACATCAACCCTTATGGTCACAAATGATGTATCCAAATCTGCCATTGTTGTTGTTTGATAAGGTGCCATCAAAATTAAACTTATGGTAGTTGGTTGGCGGTTTGGTCCATTTCGTCGGTTTTTGTCTTTTGCTTGTTTTAGAGCAAGTTACATGTGTCGCATGTGACTCCTCTAAGAGTTTTGCCTTGTTCCGGTTGTAGATTTGTTCCATTGTATAGACGGTAATTGCTTTGGGATTTTGTTTTTTCTTGTTGAAAAGTGCTTTGTTACGGAAATACTAGAGACTCCGCCATAGGGTGGAGACTCTGGTGAAGTTGTGCGTTCCCAGGTTCGTTCTTATGGTGTTTAAGGTATCCTTAATATATGATGTTTGAAGTTAGAGTGAGTGTAGTTTGACATCCAACTTAGGGTCCATGTGATGCAAAGCATCACATGTGACTGGGCAAGTCGGAAGGAGGTGCGGAAGATCTTCGTAACTCAAGTCGCAAAGTGGGCCGGTAGTTGGAATTCCAACCCCTCGACATGCCAATGTAACCGAGGTAGGAATCCCGTTTTTAGAAGCTCGCCAAAGGAACTCCTTTATTTTAGGGAGCGTGTCCAACTGGCATATCCAATTGATGTTTGATTTGGTATGTTGTTTATTGCTCTCGAGCATATCAATAGCTGATTTAATAGGAAAAAAATCATTCTTGCTTCACTTCGAGTAGAGTCGGTCTTGGTTAATCTTTATTGGGATTGGTGTAGAAAGGATGGAGCTTATCGTACTAGCATCAAGCTGGTCTTTGACATAGTCAGTGAGTTTTTGGGCATTTCATGATTTGTCATTGCTTAAAAAAAAACTAGCTTTTAAGTTGGGATCTATCTTAGATATGTCATTTGCAATTGTGATGAGGGGGGCATCTGAAAACCATAGGTCAGAAAAGAAATTAATAAAGCTTCCATTACCAATGGACTGAAGAATACCGGTCTTAAAAATGGGAGGAGATTTGAGAGCTTAGTCCATTGTCAAGAGCAGCAACCCTTTCGCTTATATTGAAAGATGTGTTATTGTTTTAGATATTTTTGTGTGATGATTGTTACCCAATGGTTGTTTGGTTCAGCTCGAATTTTTCAAATTAATTTCAGCTGGAGTGCAAATGTTCATGTCTTCAGAGTTACGGAGGCCTAGACCGCCGTTAGTTTTTTATTTACATACTTCGAAGCAGCTAGTTAACGGCTTGTAGCCATGGTCATTGTTCCAAAGGAAATTCCTATTAATTTTATCAAGCTCGGTATGAATTGATGTTGGTAGCATAAATCACAGCATAAAATGTAATGGTTTGACAGCTAAAGTTGTTTTGATATGGGTGAATCGGCCAGATTGAGAGAGGGAGTTGGCCTTCCATTTATGAAGTTGGGTTTTAGTTGATCCTATTAAGTCGTCGAAGGTTGATTTTGTAACACGCCCAGTGATAACTGGGCAACCCAGATATTTCTCAATGTTGGTAGTAAAAGGGATACCAAGCTCATTGTGAATTATCGTTTTAAAGTGGGCACTTGTATTGGTTGTCACTTGGAAAAGAGATTTATGCCTATTGATATTTTGGCCAGAAAGAGTGCAATATTCATAGATCACTTTGTTGATTTGGTCACATGTTTTTTTAGTTGAGACTGCATATATAAGAATGTCATCAGCAAAGGCTAGGAAAGGGATCCTAACCCAAGGTCTAGTGATAGAGATACCTAAATTGCCTTTAGGCAACTGAGATTCTTGGATGAGTTCTCGAGAAAGGACTTCAGTGATTAGCAAGAATAAGTATAGTGATAGAGGGTCCCCTTGGCGAATGCCTCTCTTGGGGATAAATAAGTTTGTTGGCTCATTGTTGACAAGAACTGAGTAGGAAACGGTTGTTAAGCATTCCTTCATCCAACTACATAAATGAGAGGATAACCCAAACTTGTCAAGAATCAATAGGAGGAAGTCCCAGTCAACCAGATCAAATATTTCGTTAGCTATAAGAATGTTGTCTTGAATGATTCTCTCAAACGAGAAAGCACTTTGTAGTGAATGGGTGATTTTTGGGATGATTTTCTTTAGTCTAGCAGATATGACTTTTGATATGATTTTATAGGTGGTGGAGCGTAAGCTAATTGGCATGTAATGATTTGTGGTAGTTGGGTTGTCACATTTTGGGATAAGGGCTAAAAAAGTATGGTAAATTTGTTTGAGAATTCTTCCACTAAGAAAGAAACTTTTAATTGCTTTGGTGACTGATGGATCGACAATGTGCCAACACATCTTAAAAAAATCAGTAGGGAAGCAATCTGGACTCGGCGATTTGTCATTTGCACGATTAAATGTAGCAGCCTTAACTTCATCATTAGACACCGGCCTGGTAGGCCAGTCATTATCGGAAGGGGAAAGCTTAGCTGTGATATTGTCTAGTAGGGTGCTTTTGATGTGGGGTCGTCGTGTGTTCTCTAATCAATTTTTGAAGTCCTCTTTGATAGCCTGGAGAATATCAGGGTCCGAGTTAAGCAAGACACCACCATGTGTTTGTAGTGTTTTGATAATGTTTTTGTTTCTTCTTTCCGTGGCGATACGGTGGAAATATTTTGTGTTTGTGTCGATAGCCTTAATGTGGACTCGTTTTGCTCTTTGTCCCCAATACGATTTTCGGAAATTTATGAGCTTAATTAGCATCCCCGAAAGCCATCAATGACTTCATTGTTTTAGTGATAATAAACTCTAATATATGACGTGCTTTAGATTGATTAATGTAGGCAAAAAATAAGGAAATTTTGAAGACCAAAGATCAACCTTTCTCATTCCTCTAAATGATGTTACAAAACTCTCTGTTCAAAGGGAGGGTAGTCATGTTGCAAGTATCACTAGACTTGGCAATAAAGTTCACGCGGGAATTAGCTTCTCTGAAGCAATGCCACATGTTGATGGTGCTGAAACGTCTATTCAGATAGTGAATTTACTCAATCGTTCTGAGTATTTCCCAATGGCCTTTCGTCTTTTCTTTAATAGCTACTAGTTCTACACCCATACCAATGGCACGTGATATAATGCTAAAGCAGTGAATATAAAACATTAAAACAAAAAAAAATTCAAAAAAAATACCCATATTATCTATTAGAAAATGATAAAGTTAAGTGTATAATATTTAAATAGTACACAAGTAGATATGCTTTCTTAATAGCGAGTATAATACTCTTATTCCCATCCTAAATGATTTTAACTCCATAGTCACACCGCCACCTCCATCTTCAATGATTGATCGAGAGACCCTTGGAAGTTGTAGGAAATTATAAACAATCAGAATTATAATCTGTGTACTTGTTCTTCTACTTATTTTTTTGAGAATAAAAGAAAAGAAAAACATTGCGTCTCATCTGCAGGTTGCAAGACATCAATTTATTGATTATTAAATAAACCTATAGCATGACTGCATATGAAGATACTAAAAATAAAGACATTGCAATTACATATGAGTATAAAATGCAACAATACTAAATTAGCATATTTCTTGTAATGTGAACGTTAAGAAGGTTACTCACCAGTTTAATTAACCAAGAGATATCATTAGGACAACCAAATAGGAACAGACACCAACAACATGTAAAGAAATTGACTCACCAGTTTAATTAACCATTCGAAAATTTCGTGAGGTATTGCAATTTTCGCGAGCTATACAACACTTTTGCATATTTCACGTGGTACCCTTGAGGTTTTTGAATTTTTTTCGGCTTGCGGTCTTCCTTGTTAAATATAACATATTCCGTTAGTTTTCATGAAAAAAAAAAGAAACGGACAGAGGGCTTTGGAAACCCTCTCAGCTTTTCTCTCTCCTCGAGCCAACCCATGACCCTATCCGGTGAGAAGCGAAGAGAGAGACCAGATCTAGCCCTAGCGAGAATAAAGAGGGAGAGGAAGGTGAGCAGGGAAGGGGAGGGTTAGTGGAGGAAGGCGGTGTCGACGAGGGCGACGAGGAGAGGGGTACTGGAGCGGAAGACGATGACAGTGTCTAGCGGCGGCGGCGACAAAGATGAAGCATTTGTCGGTGGTGGAGGAGGCCGATTTTGCCGAGGAGGACGTCGACGATGGAGGTGAGGTATTGACGTGCGGTGAGGAGGCTGGGGAAGGGAAATTTGGTGATGGCGGCCGCAATAAATATTGAGAAGAATCAGGGCCGATTGAAGGAGTTGCACCGGCGCGGAGGACTCTGGAGTGAGAGAAGAGGGCTTTCATGGACAACACCGAAGCAAGGAAGAAACACCACTGGTCATATGAGAACGGAGAGGTGAAAAGGTGGTGCAGTGGGTGAAGGTGGATGCCGGCAGTTTGAGGGTGAGGACAAAGATCGAAAGGGAAGTTGGCGAGGGTTAGGCGAGGGAAGGAAGTGGTTCGGCGACGGTGGGCGGAGGTGGACGTCGACTGACGGTGTGGTGATGGTTGAGGACGAGCGATGGAGAAGAAGGCACCGGAGCTGCTACAAGGGAGCTTCGGAAGGGGAGGACGGTGGAGCGGAGCGATGCCAACAAAGAGGAAATGATGGAGAGGGCCATGGGTTGGCTTGGAGAGAGAGAAAAGCTGAGAGGGTTCCTAGAGCCCTCAGGAGGATCCGTCCGTTCCTTCCTTTTTTTTTTTTTATTGAAAACTAACGGAATCTGTTATATTTAACAAGGAAGGGTACGAGGCAAAAAAATTCAAAACCTCATGGGTACCACGCAAAATATGCAAAAGAGTTGTATACCTCGCGAAAATTGCAATACCTCAGGGGCTTCGAAACAATAGGTTATATTACTAAATTCGATATTATATAATAAATTATGCAATTTTAAAGTTTTTATATTTTGTTACATGTTATTGCATGCTAAGAGAACAAAAATCAAGTTGCATATTGACTTTGTAGGTTTGAAACGATATATTTTTATACGAAAAAATATTGTTATTGATTAAAATGGCATCGTTTTGAACAAAAAAACGTTGTATTTTGAACTAAAAAAACGTTGTCTTAAACTAAAATATCACCGTTTAATCTAAAATATTACAGTTTTTATTCGCTAAACTATAGAAAAATCTAACAAAAAATGAATCAACAATATGTATAAAACTTCTCCTCTCCTTCGAAAAATTTCTAGATTCGTCTGGAAAAACGGATTAGCAACGTTAACCTTTCCTAAAAGAAGGATCTTTAAAAACCTTAGGGCTTGTTTGGTATCCATTCCTGGTAATCAAAACTGGGAATCGTAATAGATGATCACCGATTTAAGTGTTTGGTATGATTAAAACTTGGAATCGTAATGGTTATCGGGAATCCTCCATTCCCAATTTTGTAGCCCATTTCATTCACATCAAAATATTAGGTAATCCTCCATTCCCAATTTTGTAGTTCATTATTATTGTTATTTATTTTAATATTAATATTAATATTAATATTAATTATATTATATTATATTTATATTTATATTATTATTATAAATACTTTATTTTTTAATATATTATATTATATTATATTTTTATATTTAATATTAATATTATATTTATATTAATATTATTATTTTTTATCAATATTTTTTATTTATATTAGTTTTATATTATTATTAATTATATTATATTATATTTATACTTATACTTTTATTATTATCAATATTTTATTATTTAATATAAATAATATTATTTATTTTTAATAATAATAAAAATAATATATTTCTATTAATATTTTATTTTTATCATTATTTTATTATATTTATACTTATATTATTATTATTATAAATACTTTATTTTTTAAAATATATTATATTATATTTTTATTTTCAACAATAATAATATATTTCTATTAATACTATTATTTTTTATCAATATTTTATTATTATATATATTAGTTTTATATTATTATTATTTATTATATTATACTTATACCATTATTTTTATTATACTTATACCATTATTTTTATATTTAATAATAATATATTTCTATTAATATTATTACTTTTATCACTTTATTATTATTATTATTATTATTATTATTATTATTTCAGGAATGGTTAATTCCGACAGCATACCAAACAACCAACTCCAGTAATGAGTTATTAACATTTTCTGATTCCATTCCGATTCCAGCCCTTATATTAATTGGGGCCTTAAACAATTCTATGATAGGCTCGATCAATTCGATGCAAATCCTCTACCCCAAACCCCTACCCCAACTCCCTACCCCACAAAATTATTTTACTTCTAAATTAATATTAAAAAAATAAAAAAAAAAATATTCCGTATTTAGCTTCTACATACTTATGATAACATATTTGAAAAAAAATATTAAAAAATCAACTTATATTTTTTAAAAAAAAAATAAATAGTAAACTCACATCTTTTTTAAACTTAAAAAAATCTTTCTATCTCTTGTGAATTATTATAATTTTTGTAAGTTGATTTTTTAATAATTTTTTTTTCAAATATGTTATCATAAGTATATAAAAGCTAAATATATTTTTTTTAATATTAATTTAGAAGTAAAATAATTTTGTGAGGTAGGGAGTTGGGGCAGGGGTTTGGGGTAGAGGATTTTCACCTCGATCAAACAGGGGCCCGATAAAACTCAACCATTCAATTCAATCCGCGAAAAGTTTTGTCAAAATTTGAGTTTGAGATAGTGGGAGTAGCCCCTGAGTCGTCACAAACAAGATAGCTACGTACGCACTAAAATTGTCACAAAAAGTAGCCCCTGAGTTGCAAGGAAAGGCAGTCCCCATGTCTTGTCAAATCAACGTCAACTTTCTTTTCTTCTTTTCTTTTTTCAACTTTGGTAAAAGGAGTGTAATCAACTCCTCCGAACTGGCAAAGCTCGACGGTAAAAGGAGTGAACACCAGGGCAGGGCGGATCCAAATCATCATTTCCCTCACAAACTTCCAATTAAAAAAAAAATAAAAATTAAATTAAATATTAAAAGGAAAAGAAAATGAAAAAGATGTTTCCATCTTCAAGGATGTTTTCCATCACTTCAACTGATGAGTCCCACAAAGACAAAAGAGGAGCAATGGTAGTAAAGTGGGGGCCTCATAGTTAGACACATGATGTGTCTAACTATATATGTTTGATTAGTTAAAGGCCAGGCTAGAAGATTAATTTAATTCGATCTGATTGAGTTGAGGAGTGCATAATTAAAAAAAAATGGAGTTAATGGACACAAGCAAATTTATCCATGTTTCTAGCCAAAACCACCAAAAAAGCTAACCAAATTTTAATAAATACACAAGCAAATTTCAACCACACTATCCCAATCTCAAGCAACAATTTCCTAAATTTTAAAATGGAGTTAATGGACAAATTCACATAAATCATAATCAAATTGACAATTAATCTCAACTCACCACCAAAAAATGCTTTACTGTCCATATATTCATATTTAAATTGGGTTAATCTTAAGCAATAATCTCAAACAATATTCAAATTCACATATACATATTCTAATTGACACAAATTCACCATATATTCACCACAAAAATGCTAACCTTTCAAGTTTCAACTCTTCAAATTGACACTTCAAACCTGCATTTCAGTCTTTCACAGTCGACAGATGGGGCTTCCTCTTCCAGTCTTCCTCTTCTCTTTCTCTAAAATCGAATGAAAGGGGCTTCCTCTTCGACTTTCAGCCTTCCTCCTCTGAAATCGAACAGTCGACACTCAGTGCTGGGCTGCTTGCTTCTCTAAAATTTTCCACATGAAGCTTCAATCTGTTCAACTCTGAAATCGAATTAACATTTCAAGTTCAACTCTGAAATCGAATTTACCTTGATGTTCAGTCTCAGATGAGATGTGAAATGGGATTGCGTTTCGACAGTTCGAGCGGAATGGGAGAAGGAAGAGGAGACAACCTTCTCTCACACGGTATGTCTCGGAGACGCGGAGCAGAGTTTGGTTAGGGTTTCAGAAAGAACAATATACCTAAATTACTGGGGCGAGGGGGGGGGGGGGGGGGGCATGTGCATGGAGCATGCCCCTGGCTCCGCCTATGAGTATCAAGGACTATTTGATCGAGCAGATCATAAAAGTGTTCGAGAAGTAGTCCGCCGACTTATATTCTAAGGATATACACAATTTTCGATGTGAGACTCTTTTGGTCTAATTCGCATCCCTCAACACACCCCACGAGTACAACTAACATCTAGCTCCAAGAAAAAGGTCTAACATCTCATTCTCTTTTTAGCTAGTCTAGGATCGAGAGTCGAGCCGTTTGGCTTTATCGCCATGATAACATACTGAAGTCGTTTAGAACTTGTAATCGGGGGTCATGTATACATGCACTTATACACTAATAATCCAGAATAGAAGCCGAGTGATGTTCTATTTTAAAACCAATTCATAATAAGAAAAAGTAGTCCATCAGTTTATCAGTTTATATAATAAGATTTAGGAAAAATGACTCAAAATAATATCAACTATGAGACATGAACCAAAAATAATACAAACTAAAAAAAATCTCAAAATAATACAAACTATCCACCTATAAACTAAAATTAATACAAACTTTAAAATCAACCAAAAATAATACAATCAATGAAATTTTGACTTTAAATAATACAAATTGTTGAGCTCAAATTAGGATAAGATTCAAAATAAAATTTTATTTATCAAAATTATAAAAAAAAATCTATAATTATTCACATTTTGCATAAATTCACCTTTTATATTTTAAATACATCAAACACACTATTTGGTTGTCTAAATTTGTATAATACAACCCCAATTTTTAGAAATTACACAAAATTACATGAATTCTATGATATATATTTTTTTTAACAATTATGGATAAAGTGGGTGTGATTTTATTTAATTTCAAATAAAAGTGATTTTTTAATAAAGTTGAATAAATAAATAGTGGTTTTGATGTATTTAAAAAATAAAAGGGATGCATTTGTTCAAAGTATGACTATATACACATATTTTTGTAATTTTGGTAAATAATATTTTATTTTGAATCTTCTCCTAGCCCAATTTCAAAAGTTTGTATTATTTTGAGTTAAAAGTTCATAGTTTGTATTATTTTTAGTTGATTTTAAAGTTTGTATTATTTTTGGCTTATAGGTGGATAGTTTGTATTATTTTAAGACTTTTTTTAGTTCGTATTATATTTTGTTCATATGTGATAGTTGGTATTATTTTGAGTCATTTTTCCCTAAGTTTTATTATACTTAACTTTGTGATGTAAAACTATTTTATGTCATTTCCCTCTCTCGAACAATTGTCCTCCAATTAGGTAAAGTGTATCTCTGAATTCCCACAAAAAGAAAAGAAAAAAAAATTCCCTTATTTATTACGGGTATGTTTGAAATGGAAATACATGAAGTTGTGGACCATGTTGTGTAGATTGGTTTGAAGCGGAAAACACGGTTACATACTTACATTACATGTTACTTCAATGCGAGTCGTTTGGGAGAGAAGATTAGCTGCAGGATCAGAGAGTCGGACTCGGAGTCAGTCAAGGCAATCCTTCCAACACTTCGTTTGTAAGAATTTCACATTTTGAAAAAGGGAAGCCCGAGCGAGGGATAGGAGGGAAATGAAGAATAAAAGAGATCTGATGCGGGTTGTTTGATCGTTCCAACAAAGGCTCTCGAAAAAAACACAAACAGAAGATTAGACGTCGGTTTGATCATTCGGACTAATGATAGAATACTCAAAGACATCAGTTTTCGGACAAAAACCGATGTTAAAAATACGACAGATTCAACGAAAGAAAAGATATGGGGTTCAAAGGCAATCGGTTGGCCGGAATACTTATATCTAAGAGATTAAACCACTCGTCGGCACAAGTCCCTGAGAAAAAGACCTCCTTCTACAACTTGATTCAAGCCCGTCTTGGATCAAGGGGACGTGGACTTTCTCCTTGGATCACCTACTCCGCGAGACAGATAACCAGAGAGACAAATCGGCACAACGGATTGAAATCGCAATCGAACAAGCAAGAACGCAAGAGGATTTTGACTTAGGGTTTGAGCAAAAGCTTCTGAATAATATTGAATGTGTCTTTCAATGACAAAGAGTTCTCCTTTAAATAACCTTCTAGATTCTATCTAAAATAAAAGATATATCTATTTTCCTAAAATAATAGAATATCAACTAAAATATTAAAACACTAAATAATAGATATACATAGAGTTGTCTTAACATCAATTTGCTCCGCTAACAAGTATGGCCTTCGGGCTTGGCCCTAGGTCTCCGACACTTGGCGTGTTGGCTTGTCTCCCCATGCAGCATACCAAGCTGGCGAGTTTGTCAGCGATCAGTTTAGCTTGACTCTGAGTCACTGGTCCGGCTGGTAAGGCGGGTGCTTCGGGTGCTCCTGCATCATCCTCCCCTTCTTGGGAAGGATTCGACCTCGAATCCGCTTCGTCTTCTCCCGTCGGATAAGGAGTTGTACGCTTCGTCTTCCCGAAATAAAAATCCATCAAACAAATAGAATTTATCTAATGAACCTTTCAATTTACAAGTCCTATAGGTCTCCCCAAAATCAATGTCATTTACATATAGATCCTTAATATAGACAAAGCCTAAAACCCGAGAATCTAATGTAGTCAACAAGCTATGGCGCCTAGATAGAGCATCGGCCACTACATTGTCCTTTCCCTTCTTATATTTAATCACATATGGGAAGGTTTCTATAAATTTCATCCACCTACCATGCCTACGATCCAACTTATCTTGACTCATAAAGTACCTCAAGGACTCATGATCAGTTCTAAGCACAAATTCTCTAGGCCAAAGGTAGTGAGACCATGTCTTAAGAACTCTAAACAAAGCATACAACTCCTTATTATAAGTAGAGTAATTAAGACAAGAACCCTTCAATTTTTCAGAAAAAAATGCAATAGGCTTACCTTCTTGCATGATAACTCCTCCAATTCCAATTCCGCTTGCATCGCACTCAACTTCAAAAGGTCGGTTGAAATCCGGCAAGACCAACAATGGAGCATGTGTCAGCTTGGCCTTAAGGGTGGTAAAGGCCTTCTCCTGGGGCGCTCCCCAAATGAAGTGTTGACCCTTCTTGGTCAATTCCGTCAATGGCGCGGCGATGGTGCTGAAATCCTTGACGAACCGCCGATAGAACGCCGCCAAGCCATGGAAACTCCTCACCTCGCCAACACTTGTAGGTGTCGGCCACTCCTGGATGGCATTAATCTTCCCTTGGTCGACTTGAAGCCCTCTTGAAGTAACTACAAAACCAAGGAAAGTGACACTATCAGAACAAAACTCACATTTCTTCAAATTAATAAACAAGTGCTCAACACAAAGAGTCGAGAGAACTTCCCTCAAGTGAGTTTCGTGATCTTCTAGGGATTTGTTGTAAATAAAAATATACAACAACAAATTTCCCATTTAGCTTTCTAAGAACATGGTTCATCAATCTGATAAAAGTACTAGGCGCATTAGTCAAACCAAAAGGCTTAACTAACCATTCATATAAACCACGTTTAGTCTTAAAAGTTGTTTTCCACTCATCCCCCTCTCTCATCCAAATTTGATGGTAACCACTTCTCAAATCAATTTTAGAAAATAAAGTAGCACCATATAATTCATCAAGCATATCATCTAGCCTAGGGATGCGGTGCCTATACTTCATAGTGATATTGTTAATAACCCTACAATCAACATACATTCTCCAAGATCCATCTTTCTTAGGGACTAAACACAGGTTCCGAACATGGACTCGAGCTCTCCTTAATATATCCCTTAACTAACAGTTCCTAAACTTGGGATTCTATTTCCTTATCTTCTTGAGGATTGGTCCTATAGGCATGGCGGTTAGGCAAAGAGGAACCAGGCATAAAATCAATTTGATGATGAATACTCCTAAGAGGTGGTAATCATATAGGCATCTCATCGGGAGTGATATCCTTGAATTCCTCTAACAATTCCTTAATTCTTGGAGGTAATTGTTTCTTAACATCATCAGAAAGCAAGCATAGATCTTTACACAAAAGCATAAGAGTGTAATAGGAACTTATTACCTCGGAGTGCAGTTCAGTTTTTGACATCAGTAAACTTACTACAGTAGTCTCATGACCTTTTGACATCAGTGTTTCTGCAGCAGCCGATGTTGTAGCCTTCTCAGACATCAGTTTTCCTGATGCCTCCGCCTCCCTCTTCTTCCTAGCTTTCTCCAGCTCATCTGCAACTTGCGAAGGCGTCATGGGTCTAAAGATGATTTTCTTTCCCTTAAAATCAAAGGAGTAACGATTAGTAAACCCATCATGAATAACCTTGTGATCATATTGCCAAGGGTGGCCTAGCAGAATATGGCTAACCGTCATAGGAACTACATCACAAAGAATGGTATCATCATATAAGCCCAAGGAAACATGCACATTAACTTGTCTATCAACCCGTACTTCACCACTTTCATTCATCCATTGCAATTTATAAGGTCTAGGGTGACACAAGGTAGTCAGTTTCAATTTAGACACCATTTCAGTACTAGCAAGATTGCAACAACTACCACCATCGATAATAACCCGACAAACTTTGCCATGAACACGAAATTGAGTATGGAAAAGAGTTTCACGCTGATTATCATCATAAACAATAGGCTTAGACTGTTGATTATGATTCAGATTCAGGCAAGTTATTAGTTTCAGCTTCAGGTTCATCATTATCAGATTCAGATTCATATTGACCTAGGTGATTTATAACCAAAACATGTTGATTATGACAATCCCTAGCCATTACCATGACATTTATAACAGACAATATCCAAAGTTCTAGCATTAGGGTTAGGAGTACTGCCCTTTGAAGAACCGGGTTTACCCAATGGAGTTGCTGGCAATGATGGAATCGGCGGTACTGGGCCCCTGGAGCCCGTCGTGGTTGCGACGGGTGTCTTCTGGCCCCGATTCGTCGTGTTTTGCTGCTCCTTGCCAGAGTTTTGCCAATTTTGGCCTTGGCCTGTCCGGTTGGATGTCGATTGGAATCGCATCTTTCTTTCCACCTTTACTGCTAGGTGAAGTAGCTGCATCATGGTCTCGCAGGAATAGTAGTCGATCTCGCGAGCCAAGGGAGGGTTGAGAATTCCCAAGTATCGCGACATGGTGTCCTCCTCTGCCTCCCGGATGTCACACTTAGTCATGGTTGCCTGCATGGTAGTGTAGACCTCTTCTGCGCTCATGGAACCTTGACGGAGAGTATTCAGGCGATGTTTCAGATCCCGGATGTAGTGCGGGGGAACAAACTGGGCTCTCAGTAGAACCTTCATGTGGGGCCAAGTGGACACAGGCGCCTCCAAAGTCCTCCTCCTCTCTCTTACTAAATTGTTCCACCAAGTTAGCGCAAAACCAAAAAAATTCTAAAACAGCTAATTGAACCTTTTTCTCCTCAACAAAGTTATGGCAGTCCCAAATGTGTTCAATCTTAGGTTCCCATTCTAAATATGCATCAGCATCACTAACACCAGTAAAAGAAGGAATCTTTACCTTTACCCGACCAATACTGTCTTGTTCGGGTTCCCTAGCACGCCTATGTGGGTAATTGTCCTCTCTCCCGGCATCCTCAAACTCATCGTTGATGATGAGTTGTTGATGTTGACCTCCCCTTTGGTCCAGGTAACCCCCGTTGGGTGAAGGTTTAACCACCTCCTGATCATTTGGAGGGGGCTGAATCCGCGGTCCTGTCGCCAAGTGGGCTTCAATCCGCTGATTTGTTTGTAGAAACTGGGTCATGGTAGCATTTATAGCGGCCAGAGTTGCAGCGAGACCCTCCCGGTGTATCTCTTGGTCATTTGCCGGAGTGTTAGACATCACAACATAAAACAAACAAGCAAACACGTTAAAGTTAGTGAAAAACTGATTAACTCCTCGCAAGTGTTTCGCTCTTCACTCAATTTGTGGCGTCTGTGATCTCAATATGTCTCGTGAGAATCTATTCTTCAAGCAGA
Organism: Persicaria tinctoria; assembly: GCA_037127255.1. Classification (NCBI taxonomy): domain Eukaryota; kingdom Viridiplantae; phylum Streptophyta; class Magnoliopsida; order Caryophyllales; family Polygonaceae; genus Persicaria; species Persicaria tinctoria. The sequence continues at coordinate 80,922,090 of JBANSL010000003.1, read as the reverse complement.
GATTAGAAAAACCCAAGAAAATTCAGAGAAAGACTCAAAAGCAAAGAAAATGTTGGGACTTTAGGGTAGGTAAGACTCAGAGTGGTAGCCTGAGACAATCCCACCAACGCTAACGTACCAATGCCTATGATCTGCAGATGGTTGCAAATTCCGAACTTTTAGCTTTCTAGTGCGGGCCTTTATTTCATGACTGTTTTTTCCAACGCACTTTTAATCGCGGGCCTTTATAACAAGACTAATTTTTCCGACGCGATTTCTCTTTCTTGTTTTTTTTTTTCTACAACAATGCCGAAAAGAATTTTTTTTTTTTGCAAAAGAAAAGAACAAGCTTTTAGAGTTTTGCTGGCAGAATTGCAGAAACAGTTCAACAGGCGCAACTAAAAGCAGACACCAACACAACACAGAAGCACTAGCGAGAATTGTTCAGAACGTACCGGAAGGGTTGACACGAGCCAAAGTCGGACCCTAGCTCTGATGCCACTTGATGCGGCGCGGGGTTGTCTGATCGTTCCAACAAAGGCTCCAGAAAAAAAACACAAATAGAAGATTAGACGTCGGTTTGATAATTTGGACTGAAGATAGAAGACTCAAAGACATCAGTTTTCTGACAAAAACCGATGTTAAAAATACGACAGATTCAGCGAAAGTAAAGATATGGGGTTCAAACGCAATCAGTTGGCCGGAATACTTATACCTAAGAGATTAAACCACTCGTCGGCACAAGTCTCTGAGCAAAAGACCTCCTTCTACAACTTGATTCAAGCCCGTCATGGATCAAGAGGACGTGGACTTTCTCCTTGGATCACCTACTCCGCGAGACAGATAGCCAGAGAGACAAATCGGCACAACGGATTGAAATCGCAATTGTACAAGCAAGAACGCAAGAGGAACTTGACTTAGGGTTTGAGCAAAAGCTTCTGAATAATATTGAACGTGTCTTTCAATGACAAAGAGTTCTACTTTAAATAACCTTCTAGATTCTATCTAAAATAAAAGATATATCTATTTTCCTAAAATAATAGAATATCAACAAAAATATTAAAACACTAAATAATAGATATAAATAGAGTTTTCTTAACATCCTTTTGCTCCGCTAACAAGTATGGCCTCCGGGCTTGGCCCTAGGTCTCCGACACTCGGCGTGTTGGCTCGTCTTCCCATGTAGCATACCAAGCTGGCGAGTTTGTCACCGATCAGTTTAGCTTGACTCCGAGTCACTGGTCCGGTTGGTAAGGCGGGTGCTTCGAGTGCTCCTGCATCAAGATCATGGACTAAAATCTCTTTATTTGCATTTTTTTTAATACTATTCATGTTTACTAAAAATTTTTTTAAAAATGTCATATTTAAAATAAAATTTTATAATTTTCTTTCAACATTTTTCAAAAAAGTATTTATATTATGCTACATATATATATTTAGAAAATTCTACTAATTTTTATTCCGATGATATTTAACCAACAATCTTCGCAAAAGAATCAATACGAATCAATAGGAATAGAACAAGAATAGAAATCTCACAACTTTATCAAACCAAAGCTTCAATCCCTATATAAAACGGAAGAGTTTAGCACTCCATGACCATGGAGGCTCCCCTCTAGGGTTATCTCAATTGATAATCTCCAAGTGCATAAACTAAGGAATTAGATGATTAAAATAAAACCCTAAAACGTCCTTATCAGAGAGCCCCACTCTCGGGCCCTTAAGTTACATTTTACTATTTACCTTTTTCAATTACTAAATTATTATTGTTATTTTTATTATTATTATTATTATTATCGTTGTTGTTGTTGTTGTTGTTGTTGTTTGTTGTTGTTGTTGTTGTTGTTGTTGTTATTATTATTTTAATAAATTGTACAATGGAGAAAAAATAAATGTTACACATAACATTCAACTTGATATAAACGTTACACGATACAACGATAACAAGAACGAAACGGAAAATGCAATGACACAAACCTTACCATACAACGATACAAACAAATGAAACTGAAAATGCAATTGTTGAAACGGAAAATGCAATGACACAAACGTTACCCTATGTGATAAAAATAATAGTATATGGGTTTTATTAGTGTAACTTATTTTAAAAAATAACATATGCAAAATGGGTGTCCATGGGTAGATAAAATTAATTCACACTTGAATATAATTTTTATTTTATTTTATAATTATAGAAAATGTCTAAAAATCATTTTTTATAGGGTTAATTCACATGTATCTTCATTGTACGTGTTAAGGGCTTTACTTTTTGGTCTCTTGTATAAGGGCCTCCGGGATGGGGCTCTTAGCCCTTTTGTGTTTCCTTTTATATTTTTTGCTTAGTTGACAATTTTAAGGGCCTAGAGGCCCTCCAATGCACATGCTATTAAAAAGCCTCAAAAGAGTCAGTCAAATAATAATTCTAAAAGTCTAATTAAATAGATAAAAAGTCCATCAACAGATTCGGCATTTCTGCAGAAGCCGAGGGGAAGCCAACCCAGGTCGCGGGGCGGCCAGGCGATTCCGAAATCCTTCGTCGGAGCTTCGGGACGCGGAGCGGTTTGCTTGGCCGCGGGTCGGCCTTTACTGTTCACAACGATTTTGACGTTTCGAATCTGGTCTTGATGTCAACATGAAAGTTGTAGATCTCTGAAATAGCTTTCCAAGGCATGCTTATAATAGTCAATCGGACCACCGAGGCCTCCAGAAAGTGCGAAACAAGTTCAGCATGTCTAGCTACAATTTCTGCGGACTTGTTCTTCACTTAGGCTCTCTAACTTCGATTCCGCTCCCGTGCTCTTCACTTTTCCTCCTTCTCTTCCCTCTTCCTTCATCCATGAGCTTCCTCATTGGGTCCACATATACCTGAAATAATCTATAAAAGCGTATAGATTCCGACTCTACCAACAAAACAAGTATAAATGCAAATCTAGCTTAAACTATACGTTATGCACATCTAAATCATGCTAAATGTATCCTAATATGCCTACCTAAATGTGTGCTATCACAACTCCTTCAACCCTAATTTTAACTCAAATTTTTATTAAGGGTTTGGAAACAGGTCAAATGCTCAAGCTCCATATCAAGGAATAACTCAGTTTGAAGCTTGACCCAGAAATCTTGTGCCAGCAAATCAACCCTAACATGATGAGATCCTTCGACTTATTCTAGATAATTTTAGAGCTACAGAAAAAGTTATAGGACAAATAGCATGGGAAATTAGCAAACTGAAGGCACGTGCTACAAGAAAGCTACCATTGCAAGGTGTAGTGAATCCGAAGGAGAAGGTTACAGAAGAGACCCAGTAAGGGATCAACAAGTTGAGAGGAAACCTAAGCTAGTTATTTTTGAATTATTGCATTAAATTTCAGTCCTCAATTGCATATTTTTATTCATCTCTTAGGTTTATTTCTGCACTAATAAAACTCCAGTTTTCTAGAAGAAGTGTATTTCTGTGATTGTGTTGATCTTATATAGGCTATACATAATAAGTCTCGGAGGAAAAGAAGGAAGAAAAGAAGAACTCGGAAGATCGGCGCCCGCTGCGCCCACCGATGCACGCCTAGAAGATTGATGCCAACCGCACCTCAGCCACGCTCGCTGATGTACACAGAAATGCAGATTTAGTTCGGATTCGACTCGAATTTGACAATGTCTTCAATCCTAATCCAAAATTGATTTTGGATATGGATAAGAAAGTGTATGATCTATCTTTTTGAGTTTTTAATTTATCTTTTATCCCCAAAAATCTATCATTAAGATCAAATTCTTTATTTTTTATCTATTCTATCTCCTATATAGGCTATATATAACCCCTCCTACTTTAATCCGCCCTAACCTAATTTCTTTTGATTTTTTTGAGGCCGAATTTACTCTCTCTCGAAGCCAAAGGTCTGATCTTGGAGAGAAGTCGAAGGATTAAAACCAATTCACATAAAAACTCGACGAACAAGACGAACCCAAAGGATCGGCACCCGCGACTCAGCGACGGGAGCCGGTCTCTAGTAGCGGGAGCTGCTTATGTAGGCGTCTGGCGAAGGTCAGTACCAAGGAAGCTTGTCTCGGTAGGATCTATGTAAGTGCACATCATCAACTTCCTCTACCTACTGACTTGGTATGGATGGCTACCCACTTGCTAGGATCAATGCCTCATTCTTAATTCGGGTTTGTTGGAGAAATCGAAGGGCACCAATCTATTTTCTGGGCTCCACTACGGGCGTCGTGATTTGTGCGGCGGGCGTCGTTCCTGCAGTTCTCCCTTAGACCCTCTTACTTCTTCCTCCATTTTCCAAGCTTTCTTGACATGTGTTGTCAGTTCGACAAGTCTTCCCAAAACACCTATCTATCTCCTATGATCAACCTATTTTATTGAAAAAGAAACTACCTAAGAATTGAAATTGCAAAATTTTGAAAAATTCGAAACCTAACTAGGAATTGAAAAGAAATTGAGAAATCGAAAACTTACCTCGGGTTGCTTCCCAAGAAGCGTCTTTGTTTATCGTCTATGGTCCTATGGTTTATGTGTTCTTCCACTTCAAGCCTTCATGAGGACATCGTTAACACCCTCGGGAGCAAATTATACTCTCTTGCCCATCCGTTGTTTGAGTGAGTGCTTCAGGCGGAGAGATTGGCAAGTAATGATGCTACATGGAAGATTATTGTTTGGACTCCCTTCTTTCGAGCTTGACTCTCCCTCGAGGGTATGTATGACCACCAGGACAGATCCGCTGGCGGTTTGATGAAGTAATGCTCCCATGGATCCTTGTATTCACCTTACTTATGAAGAGAACAAATAGCCTTCCTTGTGTGCGCGGGAGCCACATAAATTGGCTCTGGTCTTGGCCCGTTTATAGGTGAGATGGTGGCAACTTCTTTGGATGGGTGAGGGGCACCAACGCGCACTCGATCTCTTTGGACATCTCCAGAGAATCTGTGTCAATCAGTACGAGATCCTTCTCATTGTCTTTGAAAATCTCATCATTGGTTGCATCTTGGCTCAGTGATTCCTCCTCTTTAACTTGGTCATCCAACTTGTAGAAGAGATCCTATATCTCAGATCATTCTAACTTTTCAAGTTTCTGTTGATCATGGATTTGGCAAGCCTTCTTGATTCCTGAGTCATGCCTTTAAGTATACAAAGGATAACATCTTGCTCCCATTCGAATTCATCTTCCACCCTTTGGATGTATTGGAAAAAAAAATTCACTTGGCGATTGTTGTAGCTTCAACATTGTAACCTCTTTGCCTTCCTAGGTGGAAAGATCTTTGGTGCTTTCAGTGGGTTGGGGCTATTATCCCTGATTTGAGATGTTGAAGTATAAGCCTCCTCCTTTGCTTTTTGGTCAACCAAGTCACAGAAGAGATCTCACATTAATCCTGGTAGTCATAGTCTGCAACAACCATCATTACATATGGAGTCAATCCGTTCTCCCTTTTTTGGATTCACGCCTTCAAGTACACACATCGCCATCTTCTTTATCCCTTCACGATCATTCAGTGCATATTGGTCATCTGCTAAGGCTCTCACTCTTGCAAGGCAGTGGTGAAACTTCACTCTCGAGGCTTGGTATAATCTCAACATTGTAAACAATTAGTGATGGGGTGCCGAAGATCATAAGATATGTCCCTGATAATGCATATTTTACTTACCTCGCAAGGTGTTCTAGTTTGTGAACCTCCCCTCTTTTTTATATATCCAACTTATATTTATATGTTTTTTTTTTATCTAGTGTTCATATGAAAAACATTTTGGGACCTCAAAGCCCTCTGTCGTTTACGACTCTAGCTTGATTCAAATTAAATAGATTTTTTTTTTCAATCATATTTTAGCACTGATTTGAGTGCTTTTTAGCTTCAATTTTGTCAAGGATGCTTTTTGGAACAAGGTCCTCCTTGAACTCGCACCTTAGTGGACTCAATTTCATCATCAATTTCTTTGTGCATGTCCTAAGGAAAACTCGGCAGCATTTCAGTGCTATGAGCTGATCCATGTCGGGATCAAAGTAGCGACGAGAGACTAAACTCTCGAGCCATTTTATTTCCAATTTTGTTTTTGCACCTTCAAACAAAGAAGAGAGTAAGAAGGTAGAGGTCTACCCTCTGTTTCGGAGTTTGAGCAGCAATGACGGTGAAGTTTTCTTTCCTCTATTGTCTGTCATTTCTCTCTCAGTATTTTTTCCCTCCACACTCTCTGTACTCTCTCACACGCACGCATGCACGCGCGCGCACACTCATTTGCTTTCTTCTTTTGGTATCCCTTACCAATCATTAGCATTCTAAAAGGCAATGGAACAATGTAGGCAATACAAAAGAGACAACTATTACAAAAGGTTGGCTCTTGGATCAATCTATTCCTCCATGCCTTTCTTCAACAACTTCCATAGGTTGGCATCGAAGGGCTACACATTCGTCCCAACTCTTCAAATGATTTTGCTTGTCAAGTTTCACTTGTATCTTCACCGCGGACCCTCATCCAGCTGATCAGAACTTCTTCCAAAGGTTGAGAGCTCGTGCTTAATTAAGCTTTGTGCTTAATTTCATGGAAAGTGGTCATATTTTTTTCATATGATATATGTGACGGTATTATTTATGAGATCATAAATTAAATCATTTCACGAAAAATTACCCTCCAACATGTATGTTCGGAGCCACCAAAATTGAAGGTTACTATTAAAGCTGGCAAAATATAACTTGATCCGAGAACCCGATTTGACCCACCCAAATTTAGATATGATCGAACTCGAAAATCTAGCGCCATGCACAACTCAAACCCGAACTCGAGCGTGATCCATTTTGATCTGATGTCCGAATAGACACGAACAAAGATAAACCCGATCCGACTCATCTTGGACTTGACTTAACTCATCCTTATTGTAAAACCTATAGATCGATAAACGAGATAGGCGAATATGCGGAAGCGTATGAAATCGAGCAAGCGATAACAGATCTAATCGAAACACGCAAGTCGAAGAACGAACACAAGCGATTTTACGTGGTTCGGCTATGCCTACATCCAAGGGGCCTCAAGAGTTGGCCAAATCCACTATAATGAGTTCGTACAGGGACATATCAAGTAAAGAGATACAAAACTCCTAGATCTAGACATGCATGAGATCAGAAACCAAGAGAGAAAGAAATCCCCCTGTGTGGGAACCAGAGATCGAAGAAGTCTTCGATCTCAAACCCTAGATCGTCTGGACAAGGAGAGCTGCTGCCCAGAGCTTGGAGCGCCTGCCACCAGAGAACCACCAGGGACACTGTCGGCCACCTTCCTCGCTTCCAGGCTCGGAGAATCTTCAGGCAAAGGGAGAGGAACACCAAACCCTAGAAAACCTTAGAAGAGAGAGCGTTTTGTGGAAGATGAAGAGAGAGAGAGAGAGAGAGAGAGCTCAAACAATACGACGGCAGCAAAGCTCCAACAAGAGCTTATATAGCTAGGTCAACACGGGAGAGCTCCAGTAACGATGAAGGTAAGTCTCTCTTAGTAAATACATATTATACATATAGCTATATCATATTATACTTATGTATTATCACACCATACTTTATACATATATATTCGTTAAAGGATCAAGCTATGCAGCTCAATACGACTCAATCGAATATATGATAAAGTATGCATCCATACATAGTATATATGTTACCTATATGTAATATGTATAATCATCATATACATACATGTTACAAGCATACACATAAAGCATACAAGACATAGGAAATTAACACATAACATTACAAATGCCCCTGTAATTTTCTAAGCCTTGCACTGGGCAGACTCAACTTCACTCTAGTGGATTCTTATGCCAGGTCCGTCCTCAGCCCACACTCACACAGCAAATCAAGTGAGCTCCTCCAAATGGAGGAAGTTCCTGCAATACAAAAACTTCTCATAAGGAACTATTTTTGTACCAAAATCAGCAGGATTATATCTATCATCAATTTTCTTAACATGAATCACATTATCTTCAACTTTTTCCCTTATAAAATGATATCTCACATCTATATGCTTAGTTCTTTCATGATACATGGGGTCACGACACAAGTAAAGAGCACTTTGGCTATCTATATGCAATACAGTAATATAGTGCTTTTTCTCAATCTCTTTCAGAATACCCTGCAACCATATAGCCTCTTTACAGGCCTCAGTGGCTGCAATGTATTCTGCCTCAGTAGAGGATAATGAAACTATAGGTTGCTGCTAGGATTTCCAGGAAACACAGTTACCTGCCCATGTATAGACATAGGAAGTAATAAATTTCCTGGTATCCTTGTTGCTAGCATAGTCAGCATCAACAAAACCATGTAAATCATAAGATGAAGAATGTTCAGCATATAACAGGGATAAGTTCACAGATCCAAGCAAATACTTAAGCAGATATTTCATTGACAACCAATGCTTCTCAGCAGGTTCAGACATAAACCTACTAAGAGTGCTAATTGCAAATGCCAAGTCAGGTCTAGTACAAATCATGGAGTACATAATAGAACCAACAGCAGCATCATAAGGAATAGATTTCATCCTTTTAGACTCAACCACAGACATTTTTTCTTTAAACTTAGTTAAGTCAAGGTGAGGACCAAGAGGAATGTTATTCATTTTATCTCCAGTCATACGAAATCTATCTAGCACTTTCTGAACATAATCACATTGATGCAGCCAAAGCTTCTTATGCTTTCTATCCCTAACAATGGGCATGCCCAGAATTTTCTTAGCAATACCTAAGTCCTTCATGTCAAAGTGTTTTTGCAGATTCTTCTTAATATCAATGATGCCATCAATAGACTTAGAAATAAGCAAAATATCATCCACATATAGAAGAACATATAACACAGGACCAGCATGCTTTAAACCTTTAAAATACAAACATGTATCAAACTTACTTCTCTTAAAACCCAAGCTAAATCTCATACATCTATCAAACTTGATATTCCACTGTCGTGGAGATTGTTTCAAGCCATATATAGATTTATTAAGCAAGCAGGCATAGTCAGGATGAATAGAATCAATGAAGCCTTTAGGCGGTTTCATGTAAATAGTTTCATCCAAGTCACCATGAAGAAAAGCAGTTTTAACATCCATTTGTTCAACACTACTAGAATTGTCTTCATAGACGTCGGTTAAAAACCGATGTCTATAATGCTTTATAACATCGTTTCTTTTTGTAATACCGACTTAAATGCATGAATATATATACATTTTGATAGATTCACCTAATGTTAAACCCTATTATTTTGCATTTCTAGTTATCTAAAGATATGTAGACCAATAAAAAAGTTCATATTAACATCGATATTTTTTTCCAAAAACAATGTTGTAATATTTATTTACATCGGTTATATGTGGTTCATTTCATTTTTATTAACTTTCCCTTTGTATTTTGTCTTCTTATTTCGTTTAAAAAATAGTATACAACATTCCATATTTATAAAGACAATGTTATATGTATATATTTAAATCGGTATATTTGAAAGAAATGATGCCTAAAAAGATTATAACATCGTTTTCTTTATCTATACCAATGTAAAATTTCTCAAAAGACATCAGTTTTATTTTTTATTCTGTTGTGTTTCAATGCATTTTTAAATCGCTTTTTATTGTATTAAATGATGTGTCATTTTGCATTTGTATCAATTAATTGGTTAATTCTCAAATAATCAAAATAGGATCAAATCCATGATACATTATCCAAAATAGTCAAACGCATATAATAAGGTGAAATACATCAATAATCGAATTATAAGTTTCTACTCTTTTACATAGTACCACAAAACAGATGTTCTCATGATGTCCCGATACATACATGTAACATTGTCTTTCTACATATTCAATTAGATGCCTATATCCCTGTTCAGGAGGGATACGATGTGGCTAGTATCCCTGTTCAGGAGCAATAAATCAAGCTGCCTTTTGTCTCCTCTTCCATGTCTTGTTTCTATATACCATCACTATCTAGCAAAGACAAAAAAAAAAGATGCAAACTTTATCTCATGATAGGAAATAACTCAAGAAACTTCAGTTGGCCATTTAAATATACTAGGGGGTAGAGGCCGTGCTTTGCACGGCGCTGATGTGCTCTAGCAAATCTTCTAATCTCGTATGTTGATTAAATTGCGTAAAGATGATACATTTGAATAAAGTTATATGTTTAGAAGTCACAACCCATCCGATACAACAACAAGGAGGGGTACCTGCAAGCAGAGAAGGCCAAAGGAGGCCACCTTATGTGAATTCTGGAGAAAGCTAAAACTGCTCCGCGTGAAACAAGCACCAGATTTCTGTGTCTCCCCAAGCAATCATCAACGTTGAGTTTTAGAGTTATCTGAGAATTCGTGGCCACTGTAAACGCTACTGCGGATGCCATTGCACCACCTCAAAGAGCAACCGTTTCTCCTACCGATTTCCACTGGAAATCAATCCTCATTGTTGTCCAAAGGCAGCGGAATCGAAATCAATAACTTTAAGTAACCCTAATTTCTTCGACGGAACTTGCAACTGACACCAACACTAATACCCATGTTCCTAGAACTAAATGATAACAGGTGAACTGGGAAAATAGATGAGTAATTTGGCAAACAAGGAAATTACAAAGGTAAAATCAGAATGTTTTTCTAGGAAACAATTTTGGCAGGAGGATGACAATAAGACTAGATTAGTCATTAGTACCTCTGCCATTTCTATTGCAGACACTCCAAGTGTGCAGACATCTACTTGAATGGAAAGATCAGGGACATTTGTTAGGTTAAGTATCAATTTATGTGTGATAAAGGATTTTCAGAAGGTGCATGAATGTTTTTTCTTCCTTTCTTTTTTCATTGCAAGTCAAAAATATTAGGCAGTATATAAAGTTGGCACTAGATCAAACCCCATAAAATGAAGCTATCAAACCCCATAAAATATTAGGCAGTATATAAAGTTGGCACTAATTCAAATACCAAGTCTGTTTTTTAAGTATCATATGAAGCTATTAAAGTTGGCACTAGATCAAACCCCATAAAATGAACCTTAATATCTAAAATTAGGGAAATAAATCAGTCGATTGCAAAAAAAAAATAACCAATAGAAAACTATACATGTGAAAGCAGTCAAAGCACAGCAACAAAATATCCTCATTCTCATAATAAGATTAGCCATTTAACAACTAGCTAACAAAAAACTCAAGACCACAATGAAAAAATAAGAAGGAACAACATAGTTCATGATTCTTGTATTCACCATATACTCATATTATAAAATTAGACAAGTAAAACAAAAAAATGAAGAAACATATATCAAAGTATTATCACAAGGCAATTCATGAAAGAAATGTGCACCATACTTCTTGTTTAACCACTGTCGTTTAAACCTAATGGGTGATACACACCACAATTTAATATTGGGAATTTGGAAATAGCAATTTCAGAACAATCGAACAAAAAATTTCAAACATCAGGGGCAGGCGAACAAAAAAATCAGATCAAATAGGAAATTTCAGAAAAAATCGAACAGAAGAAGCAAGCAAAAAAACCCCAATTGAACACCCCTCAGAAATCAAACAGCCTAGCTAACGTGTTTAAATAATCAAATAGCAAATTGAAAATGAAATCGAAAAGGTACTCGAACCTAAATTGAAACCGAATAAATGTGCACGATTCAAAAGCATAACATCAATTTCTTCTAGAGTAATTTTGAACTTCAAAGTGACCAAAGAGACTAGAAATTCCCAAACAGGAGAGCGAAATCAAGTGAAATCCTAAGAAACATTTGAAGAACACACACATTTTTTTTCATTCTATTTCAAATTCAATAGAAAATTGAAATAAAAAAGATCTACTACCTCATTATTTTGCAACAGGTGGAAGAATAAACAAAATTCGGACTGTATAGAATGGAGTTGTGTACACAACTCGAACAACAGCCGGGGAGGAGAGAGTCGGACAACTGAGATTTGGATCGATGGTGGTTACCTATATGGTGGTGCAGATGAATACAATCAGAAACGAGAGAGTCGGACGACTGAGAAGAGTACGAACCTGAGAGAAAGAGAAGGAGAAGGAAACATCAAATCGAAACCCTAAATCTATCAAACACAAAGCGTCTAGCCAAAAATCGAACTCTCTTCGTACCTCTCTCCATAGTCGCTGAGTCTTCTTCGTCCTTCCCCCTTCACGTTCTCTCTCGACGACCGAGCCTCGCCCCCTCAAACCATCGTCAATAGATCTAGAGAGAGAGGGATGGATGGAAGAAGAAGAACGTACCCCTAGGACCCATGGCGGAGGAGCCACCAGGACAACCGTCGAGAGGGCTAAGCTTGTCGGTGAGCACCCTTGATAATCGCCGAAATCGCCGAGGGCTAAGCGCTTCTCACTTTCCTCAATGGAAGAGATGACCTAAATGGAAAATGGGGAATTTGAGAATTTTTTTTTTGTTTTAAGTGTATTCAGAAAATACAAATTTCAAAATAATTTGGCAAGTGTTGGAGATCCGGCCCATTACCCGCTTTTATTATTTCAATTTGGCCAAGTGTTTTGAAGTTGAGGTTTTTTACCGCTTAAAATTTTACATAGTATTTTGCGCGTTTTTGATTTTTTTTTAAAATGAAGTTTTAAAATTGTCCATTAAGTGAAGGCAATGTCTCTAATCTCAATAACATCCGTAATTTTTAAACTGATGTTTTAATTATTTTTAACATCATGCGTTTTTCCGACCGATGTAAAAGACATGATGTCTATGAACAGAATTCTAGTAGTGCAAGTTCAAAGTCATAGACAGCAGTCATAGCAAGCAACAATCTAAGAGTCTTATACTTCACAACAGGAGCAAAGATCTCATTGTAATCCTTTCCTTCCCTTTGAGTAAAACCTTTAGCAACCAACCTAGCTTTGTATCTAGGGGGGTCAGACTTAGAAATTCCTTCTTTGACTTTAAAGATCCATTTACAATCAATCAATCTAGCATCAACAGGTTTGGGAACCAAAGTCCAGGTTTTATTAACTCTCATAGAATCTATTTCTTCATCCATAGCATGCTTCCATAATTTAAAGTGAGTACATCTAACAGCTTGTTCATAAGTTTCAGGAGTATAACTTTGAACCATAGAAGAAACAAGACAAGCAAACTCAACAATGTTATTAATGAATCTCTTATTAGGAATAACAGTCCTAGGACTTCTATCTCTAGTTAATTGCCAATTAGTTAAATCATGTCTCAAAGTATCTGAAGAACTAGAATTGCCAGAACCAGAAACAGACACAGATTCAACCACAGTATCCTCATCCACAGAAACAGGAGTAACAGAAGAGGAAGGCAAAACAGATTCATAACAGAAGAGGAAGGCAAAACAGATTCATTAGTTGCTTCCCCACCCAATTGGTGAGGTTGCATAATCACAGAAGCAGGAGGGACAAGAGAAGGAATAGAGAGAGGGGAGGGAGAAGAATAACCCCTGTCAAACTCATCATCAGAATCAGAATCTATGTTCTTAGGAATATAAAACTGATCATTTTGTTCCTGCAAGTCAGTCTCATGAATCACAGAAGCAGAAGCCTTTTTAAAATGGAATTCATGCTCATTAAAGATTACATTCCTACTCACAATTGTTTTGTAAACACCAGGTTGGACAATTAGTAGTTTATACCCTTTGACACCTTCAGGATACCCCAGGAGAACACATTTATGTGATCTGGGTTCCAACTTACCTTGATTTACATAAGAATAGACAGTACAACCAAAAGGTTTTAAGTGATCAAGTTTAGGTATTCTTTTAGTCCATAACTCATAAGGTGTTTTAAAAGCAATCACAGATGAAGGAGTTCTATTAATCAAATAAGCAGAAGTAACCACAGCTTCACCCCATAAACTATGTTTCAAACCAGAAGAGATTAACATGCATCTAGCTTTTTCAAGAAGAGTCTTGTTTAACCTCTCAACTGTACCATTTTGCTGAGGGGTACCAGGAATTGTTAAATGCCTTTTTATACCATGCTCATGACAGAATGCATTAAACACAGAATTGCAAAACTCCAAACCATTGTCAGTTTTCAAACACTTAACATATAATCCAGTTTCTTTTTCAACTCTAGTTTTTCATATTTTAAAAGTTTCAAAAGCTTCATCTTTAGTCTTCAACAAATACACCCAAACATATCTACTGTAATGATCAACAAGATACATGAAGTATCTTTTATGACCAACAGTTGAGACTTGGGCAGGGCCCCAAAGATCAGAATGTATATAATCAAGAGGAGCAGTAGAGACATGAACAGAAGATTTAAAACTTTTCCTAGTATGTTTACCAAGCACACAGTTTTCACATAACTCAATAGTGCAAGGTTTAGAGTTGAGAATGCCAGATTTATGCAAATGTTTTAAACCTTTATTTCCTACATGACCTAACCTGTTATGCCACATAAGAGTATCACTCAAAGACATGGTTTTCACAGAGTTAGCAATAGTGAGAGCAGTAGCAGAAGAGAAATTCATCACACAAGTAGCAAGAAGTTCATATAAGCCACCTTTTCTAATGCACTTAATAACAGGCTTACCATCCTTAGTAACAACTCTCACACCTGCAGAACTAAACACATCATAATGCAATTCTTCAAGAGCACTTTCAGACATCAAGTTTCTTCTTAAAGCAGGAACCCATTTAACATCTTTAATAACTCTGACCACATTATCAAACATCTTTAAAGCAATAGATCCAACACCTTTAATTTTAAGCACGGAATGATCACCAAGCATAACAGTGCCACCATCAAAGCATTTAAGATCATGAAACCAAGACTTATGATAGGTAGCATGCATAGTACATCCAGAATCCAAAATCCAGGTATTAGAATCAGCAGTGTTTAATAATGCAAGCACTTCATGAGTATAATAAGGATGAGATTCAAACACATTAGACACATTAGGCTGCTTTCCAGCAGCTTTTTCATCTCTTTTTCTTTTGAAACAATGTTTTTCAATATGACCAGACTTAGAGCAGTAAGAACACATCAAGTGAGATTTATCAGGCTTATCAGATTTACCATGTTGACTAGACTCATGTTTACCATTGTCCTTCTGAGGTTTATTCCTGTTTTGATTTTGGTTGTTATTAGGCTAATTGCCTCTGAACCTACCTTTAGAAACAAGAACTTCATTCTTATTTTCAGTTTTGGTGTCAGATTTAGACTCATATTTGTTTTTAAACACTTTCAATGCATCATTTTTCTGCATAATGGACTCAAGGATGACCTTTTTATCCAATTTATCAGTGCTATATTGAACAACATCTTTAAAAGTGTCAAACTGAGCAGGCAAAGCATTTAATAACAACACACACTGTTGAGTTTCCTCAACCTTATCACCACAGCGTTATAAATCTTGAATAATAGTAAAAAATTTATCCAGATTCTCAGATAAAGGACATGACACATCCATTTTAAAGGTAAACAACTTATTGAACAGGTTAACTCGAGAAGGAAGAGATTTTACCAAATAGAGGGCTTCCAACCCCTCCCACAGCTTCTCAGCTGTCTCAAGATTATAGACCTGTCTAGCAACTTCATCTCCTAAGCGTAGCATGATCTCACTGTGGGCTTGTTCATCAGTTTCCAAGATTTTTTCCTTAGCAGTATGATCAGGAAACTTATTTGTCACAGCAACCCAGCATTTTTCTTTTGTCAAGATTGCCTTCATTTTAATCTGCCACATAGCAAAATCTGTGTGGACATTGAAGGGATTTAGATAGGTGCCTTTGTCCCCCATAGTAACCAGTACCTTGCAAAAACAAAGAAACCAAGTTAGTAAGTGAACCAAAAACACTCTCAGATTCAAGAAAACCTTGAATCTTGACAGTAACCAAGTAGATCCAACAAGATATTGCAAGAACAAGCAATAAACACACAGATCTACACACCAGAAGCCAGAAATAAAGCACAGAGACCTAGATCTAGCAAACAAGGGTGTGGTATGTCGTGTAAGGGGGGGGGGGGGGGGTGCGGCACCATCGATGTCGTGCAGTATTATCAGGAAACTTATTTGTCACAGCAACCCAACATTTTTCTTTTGTCAAGATTGCCTTCATTTTAATCTGCCACATAGCAAAATCCGTGTGGCCATTGAAGGGCTTTAGATAGGTGCCTTTCTCACCCATAGTAACCAGTACCTTGCAAAAACAAAGAAACCAAGTTAGTAAGTGAACCAAAAACACTCTCAGATTCAAGAAAACCTTGAATCTTGACAGTAACCAAGTAGATCTAACAAGATATTGCAAGAACAAGCAATAAACACACAGATCTACACACCAGAAGCCAGAAATAAAGCACAGAGACCTAGATCTAGCAAACAAGGGTGTGATATGTCGTGCGGGGGGGGGGGGGGGGGGGGGTGCGGCACCAGCGATGTCGCCTTTTAGGTCCGCCCGGGGCCCTACACCCGTTCTATATCCCTAGAACTCAACAATGAGCCAGGAAATCAAGAACGCGGCACTCAAGCTCTAACACTACGTTGTAAAACCTATAGATCGATAAACGAGATAGGCGAATATGCGGAAGCGTATGAAATCGAGCAAGAGATAACAGATCTAATCGAAACACGCAAGTCGAAGAACGAACACAAGCGATTTTACGTGGTTCGGCTATGCCTACATCCACGGGGCCTCAAGAGTTGGCCAAATCCACTATAATGAGTTCATACAGGGACATATCAAGTAAAGAGATACAAAACTCCTAGATCTAGACATGCATGAGATCAGAAACCAAGAGAGAAAGAAATCCCCCTGTGTGGGAACCAGAGATCGAAGAAGTCTTCGATCTCAAACCCTAGATCGCCTGGACAAGGAGAGCTGTTGCCCAGAGCTTGGAGCGCCGGCCACCAGAGAACCACCAGGGACACTGTCGGCCACCTTCTTCGCTTCCAGGCTCGGAGAATCTTCAGGCAAAGGGAGAGGAACACCAAACCCTAAAAAACCCTAGAAGAGAGAGCGTTTTGTGGAAGATGAAGAGAGAGAGAGAGAGAGAGAGAGCTCAAACAGTACGACGGCAGCAAAGCTCCAACAAGAGCTTATATAGCTAGGTCAACACGGGAGAGCTCCAGTAACGAGGAAGGTAAGTCTCTCTTAGTATATACATATTATACATATAGCTATATCATACTATACTTATGTATTATCACACCATACTTTATACATATATATTCGTTAGAGGATTAAGCTATACAGCTCAATACGACTCAGTCGAATATATGATAAAGTATGCATCCATACATAGTATATATGTTACCTATATGTAATATGTATAATCATCATATACATACATGTTACAAGCATACACATAAAGCATACAAGACATAGGAAATTAACACATAACATTACACTTATAATTACTTTAATTTTCTCATTTTTAATAATATGAATTAACTATATTGAGACATAATATAACTAAAAAAGTGATATTTAATAATCAAGAATTTAAATAAAAGATAGTTATCATTTTATAATAAAATAAAATATGACCCAATCCGACTAACTAGAAATCCATTTTTGATCCAAACTTACCCGATCTTAGCTTATCCGACTCGAACCCGACCTGACCCGAACACACAATATACTTGATATATGACATAACCCAACATTGACTGAACCTGAATGAGTATAGTCGAACCCAACCCGGTCGGGCTAACAATATATGTTGGATCAGACATTGCTAAAGTAAATATTGTACTACAAATGACACAATCCCACACACTAAAAAATACGTCCAAAAGGACATTGTTTACTCCATTATTTTTGTTGTTGTTTTTTTAATATTATATGTTCGGCTTGATCCGAGCTGTATTAATAATGTCCAATCCGACGTTTTTGCCTAGCCCGACCCATTGAGAGTTAAATTATGACGCGGGAGTGTAAATCAAATTATGATAATATTTCTATCTTGCAATGGGTAGAAACACAATGCTCTCTGGTGGTTGACTTAAATTCATGTCGTGGTTCCCTTTACCAACACCATCTGCATCTTCATTCTGGTAATATGCGTAACACGCCTTGAGATCGACTACTACCTCACTCATTGTAGGCCTGTCGTTACCTCTCGGCTTCACACATTCCATGGAAATCTCCAGAAACTTCCATGCTGAGTCAACAATCAAGTCTCCTTGTAGCCTCTTGTCAATTATGGCCAAGATGTCTCCACTCTCTACCTTTGGAGACACCCAGCGAACGATGTGTTCAGTGTCATATTCATCTTGATAGTTTGTATTCTTGACGATGGTTGATTTCCCGGTTAACAGCTGCAACAGTACAATTCCATATGCGTAAACATCACTTTTCTCGCTCAATTTGTTGGTCGGCTGGCAATACCTGAATTCATAGGCAATGGATCGAATTTGTCAATTAATTACTACTCCGTAGTATTTTGAATTCAGATCCATGAATTAGAATTCGTCTTTAGCTTACTCTGGATCAAGGTACCCACGAGTGCCTGCAAGACCTGTCCACACAGCAGCACCTTGGCTGTTGGTAGTGAAAAATCTAGAGAGCCCGAAATCGGCTATCTTGGCATGTCCCATCTCATCCAATAGAATGTTTGCAGGTTTGACATCCCTATGGATGATTGGTGGTCTGCAACCACTATGTAAATACTCCAATCCTACAATATTGGTACGTAAATTGAAATCATGTTCAAAATGTTTGAACTAGTGTATGAATGTGCATGCTAACCTTGTGCAGCATCAACTGAAATCTGAAGCCTTGTTTTCCAACTTATAGGATGCTTGTTTTTCTCTGTGACGGAAAAATAAAAGAAGCTTCATCATCATATATGACGTTCGCAAACTATATATAAAATACTTGATAAATACGAGAGCTACCTGATAATTGTGCTTGCAAGTCACCAGAAGGCATGTACTCGTACACGAGTGCCATTTTTTCATGTTCATCACAATACCCAATTAGCGAGACCAAATTTACATGATGAGTCCTTGTCAAGAGTTCCGCCTGTGAAATTCAAATATATACGTACATATATTTTACGAGTTTCGATTAGGTTAATAGTTCTAATTAAAGGACTTTAGACTTTTTATTTGACTTGCCTCGGTACAGAATTGCTTCACAATGATTGTAGACGATGTATGATTGAGTACCTTGACAGCCACCTGAGTACCATCTCGCAAGACACCATAATAAACAGTTCCAAATCCTCCTTTTCCAAGCACTTTCTTGAAACTATCAGTGATCCTCACAATCTCTGAAGATTTGAACTGCTTGGTTTTTTGCTGAATGGCTCCATCTACCGACGACCCTTCTTGTTTCTTTGTTCGTTTGAATGCGACATAAATGATACCACCAATGATCACAAGGATTGAAACAGAAGCAATGCACACAACAAATAAACGAACACTGAAAGGGTGTGTCTTCCCGATCTTTTTGGGAATCAACTTGTCGTCGCATTTGTACAAGTTACAAACATAAGGATTTCCAGATAGTCTATACCAAACATTAACAAAAGCAGAGGATTAACCACATGTTATTCAAAACTCAATTCAAAGTGAGATATATATGTGAATACCTTAAAACTATGGACCCATTGCTTGCCTTGTCAGCAAGCGCACGAGGAACTGGACCCGTGAGATTGTTTCCAGTCAAATCACTTCACGAAAATGAAATTTTTTAGAACAAGTTTCTGCATCAAAATTTTCTTAGCTCTGCAACAATTTGAACAACATCATCTTACATGTCGTGCAATGAGGTCAGATTTGCTAAAAACTCTGGTATCTTCCCAGTCAATACATTGTTGGATAGATTCCTGAAGGACATATGCAAACTCAAGAGGTTCAAATAGTTCTTATTCAAAACAAATGCCTAGAAAATGAAATATGAATTACTTACAAAGACGTCAATGATGTGAGTTTCGACAGAGAAGACGGGAGCTCTCCAGTCAAATTACTCCAACTCAAATTCCTATGCATCATGAGTATCAGATCTGGTTATAAATCAAACATTAAACAAAAATATAAAAGTAGATGATCAAAACTCACAAGGAGGTTATTGTTGGAGGATTGTTGGCATCATAGTTACAGATGAGGCCATCCCACTGATAATTCACAGGAAGGCAGGGGTCTCCTTGCCAAATTCTGTTTACCGCGTACTTATCCTTGATGTCGGAGACAGCATCAGCTGATGGATCATCAAATTAAGAACATAAGTAATAAAAAGGAAGGTCTTTCAATACATTGTCAGAGACAGAAGCATACCGTCTTGTTGGTTTGTTGGTGACATTGTAAGATTTACGACATAGTAAAACTCATAAGCATTAATAATAGGGTAATGGTTGGATCTGCTCGTCTTTGTGAGTATAAACTCAAAAGATTTTAATCCAATGACAGAGATTCTAGGAGATGACAAGGTGGTGACTTGCAAGTATTTTGGTATAATTCGATCTGGTATGTACCCCTGATCAGAAGGTACAGAAATGTCGAACTCCCTTATGTCGTTAGGGCCAAGCTCTTGAAGCTCAGCCAAGTGCCAGAACCAGTAGGCATAGACGTGAGGTTTAGGATCACCGAGCGGATGTGAAACGAACATGTTAGGGCTGGTGTTGTTTTGCTCACATGCAGTGCTCAACACAGTCGCCGGTACTTTATAAGGATCGGCTTGTGATGCATCAAAGGATTCAGTTGTGCTAATTGTTGTTGAATAGCCACAATCACCATACTTTTCCCATAGGCGAGTATAAGAGTCGTCATTCACCCTACAAATCAAATCAATCCAACAGAGATTCAGAAATCTAACTATATATATATATAAGAAGAGATCGGATTTAGACTATCAGTCATACATTTGGGGGCCTTTTGGAGCACCTAGACACCCAGAATCCTCACGGCGTCGTAGAGTGAGCGACATATGTGGAGAAGCAACGGGGTATGAAGATTCGTCCAGAGGTCGGAGTTCGAGAGCAGATATAAAAGGGGTTCCTTTGTCTTGGTTGATGAGACATACATATATTGACCCTGTAGTTGCAACATGGATTATCTCTTGGATCAGATGTGAACCTTGATGTTCAAAGGAGACTGTGAACCAATAATTGACACCGATGTAGACATCAAATACAGGGATGTAACTCTTGGAATCGTAGTTGTCATACATGAATTGTGCTCTAATCAAATACTTAGTATTAGGCTTCAATGGCGACAGCCGATAGCAGTTTTTCCGTCCGTCGGGAAAGCTTCTTACTGTCTTATAAAGATCTGAAGGGAGCCTACTTGTTGACAGTTCCATGTTGATTCCAGTGCTGATATATTTATCATCAAAAGTGTAGTTCAAACCGGTGTTGCTATCCAAATACGAAGCAGTTGTTGAACCACAGTCAATGCTTATGAACCCTGTCGACTCCCGTATAACAAATTAACAACACAATTAATTAAAAAAAATTCACTACCAAATATAGCATTAATCTATCTAATAAAAGAATCTAATAAAAATTAAGAAAAATTAAGTATTGGTCTATCTGATTGAAATTTTATAGATTGTTTCACCTTTCGATATTAACAAATAGATAAGGGTAAATGCCGTAAAATTGAAGGGTATAAATTACACCTGTCAAAACATAACCCAACCCGGAAATCCGATTCGAACGCCCGAAATTTTTTGGGTCAAGAATCAAAAATTTTGACCCGGGAATTTTTTTGGACCCGAACCCGAAAATCCGATATTTTTCTGGGTCAAAAGGGTTTCGACCCGGTGACCCAACTAACCCGCCCAATTTGTTAAAACAATATTTCACTAATTAATAAAAAGCCAAGAAAACCTCAAAGCCTTATGGTAAGTTTAGTAATTAATATATTAATAAAATTAATTAATTTATAATTATATATTATTAAAATTAATTAATTTATAATTACATAAGATTAAAATTAATTAATTTATAATTATATATGACTAAAATTAATTAATTTATAATTATATATTATTAAAATTATTCATGGAGATTCCAATTTATTACATTTTATAATTACAAAAACTCGATTATTTTTCAAATTAACTTTTATATTTATTTGTATTGTATATATTACTCCCTCCGATTGGTAATATTTGATTTTTTATTTTTCAACACGTTTTTTTTACAGTATGCAAACAATTGGAGTTTGCTACGAGAAACGTAGCGAACTACCAGGATCATCCTTAAGGATGATGGAGTATAGATTCCTATAAAGAGGGGATGTAGACCTAATACAATCGATACCTTTTATTGCTATATAATCTTCTACCTTGTTAGCTTCTCTAAAGCAATGACTAAATTGAATATAATCAAAATCTCTATTTTCAACACGTTTTTAAAAAGCTAAAATAACTCTATTAAATATTAAAATTTTTAATTAAAGTATAAGTACCTTCTAATTTATTTAAGAATTATTTAAAGATTTCATTAAAATATAAGTACCTTCTTAAAACCAAAAAAAAAAAAAAGTACAAGTACCTTTTTAAAAAATGTAATAATTGTTCTGATATCATAAAATTGTAGATCTGATTGTTTATAAAATTATACTTTACACTAGTACTATTATTTGTCAAACCTTAATTTCCAAAATAGAGTGGCATATAGATCTAGTAAACCAACAAGAGAGAGAGAGAGAGAGAAGGGTCATTTACGCAGTGTATCATTCTTCTATAATTAATACAGTACATCGATCGAACTAGTTAGTTTAATTTATAACTAAAATAAGTATATCGCAGCTAATTAATTAAAATGTAAAGGGAATAAGGAGATGTAGCAATAAAGCATGGTGGGTAAAAAGAAAGGACCTGAATGATCGTCCGTTAATCGCCTATGAAAGTGGGAATGAAGCAGAGGAGATGCAACTATCAACTGAAATGTTTGGGTGATTTGGAGGAGGAGGAAGAAGAAGATGAACCCAATCACATTTAAAGCAGCATTATTCATGACTGGAACGCCCATCATGCCTAAAGCTATCTCCCCACTGCATTATTAATATTTTGCAATCTCTATTCTGTATATATAAATAGATGTTTTTTTTCCTACCCACAAAAAATGTTTGTTTACACTTTCCAAGCAAGTGGACAAAGTACCCCATACTGCATTAAACCACCCTTAAAATAGATTATATTACTTAAAACCACCTTTTATATGCGAAATTGCAGCAAACAATCTACTAAATAGACTTTGTTAGCAATAAAGTCACCCGAAGTCATCATTATGTTAACAAACATGTGAAAATACACTTTTACTCTTATTTTTAATAATATTTTAATCTTTTATATAATCAATTATATTTTTAAAAATGAAGAAAATTTATTAGTCCATAAATAATCGATCATTTACCGAGAGTTGAATGCCTAATGTTCAACATTAATTAATCAAATTCGGAGCAACAAATAACACAAATTAATGAATAGCTAGATGTTTTGTCGTCTGATAATGCATATTTTAATAGGCATTATAAAATAATTTTAGATGCATTTTATTTTTATATAATCGTATTTCATACACTTTTAGTGGTAAAGTTCGAAAACTAATGAAGGGAAAATAACACAAATTCGGATTAACAAATAACACAAATTAATGAAAGAAAAAAGTAGACGATGGTGAATAAGGAACGATGTGCGGATGTGGTACGGTAGCGAATGACATGTGCAAAGGCGGCGACGACATGTGGTGGTTAGAGGTGGCAATCGGACGAGTCGGGTCGGGTTATTCGGTTTTTGGATCATATCGGATTCGGGTTGATATAGGGCTGGTGTGATGACAATTCGGGTCTGATCGGGTTCAGGTCAGGTTTATTCAGGCATTATTTTATCGGATACATCGGGTTTTCGAGTCCTATTCAATTCGGCCAAATCGGATTTCGACCTAAACAAGTTCGAGTGAATCGGGTTTCAGTCTAAACGAGTTCGGGTGAATCGGGTTTCGGTCACAATGGTTTTGGTCGAATTGGGTTCAGTCAAATCGAAACCGCAAGAATCATATGGGATAAAACAAATCAAATTTATTTAATTTTTTTTACCTATGATATATTTATCCTTCTACATAGATTAAGCTAATCTTTATCAATTCTTAATCAATACTATATTCTTCGTTAAAAAAAAATTTGCAAGTCTTCTCACTTTTTAGAACATTTTTCTAAAAAGTCAAAATTATATAAAATATTATTTTTTTAATATTAATTTCATACGTATTACTCATACCTACGAAATTATAAAAAAATAACCAAAAATTGATATTTATATAGTTTTAGCATCTTAAAAATGCTAAAAAGTCAAATGACTTTTGTTTAATGGAGGGAATACAAAATTATAGTTAATTATAGAGGAAATTGGGTGGAGTATACCCCTTTCAAGTTTTTTTTAAGTGATTGTACTCCTTCAATTTTGTTTTAGGTAATTGTACTATTTTAGGATAAATATTAAATATTTACCCTTAAAACAAATTTTTACCCTTTTTAATTTTTATCCTTTTTTAAAAGAGGGATTTTGGTGAATTAGACCCCTAGAGATATTTAGTTGGGTGATTAGCCCCCTTAAATGTTTTTTTAGCCGCCCTAGACCCTTTTCAATTTTTATTAGCTCCATGCACCCTTAATGTCAACCGACCTCTCAGCTCCCATGGCGGCTCTCTGATCTCCTCCTCCATCTCTCAGCTTTCGTATGCTCTCTCTTCCTTTTGATTTCGGTTCTCCTCGTCGATCTCCGCTGCCCTGACTTCGTTCGATCCTCGACCTCATCGATGGTGGTTAGATCTATTGATTAAATTAGGGTTTTGATTTCTGTTGCGTATAATAGGCGAGGTAATTTGGGCGTTAAAACTCCCTCCAGTTCCCACAGTTCGTCAAGGTAAATTCATCATTTGCTTTAGATTTCATAAATTAGCATATCGTTGAATTCGAATTTCAATTCCAGGTTTTTGATTCAATTTTAAGCAGGGTTCTTGTTGAGATGTGGGATGAGATGGTGAAATTAGCTTTGGAACATGTAAAACCTAGAGATTATATTTATGTTTCAGGTCTATTGAACTCTACAACGACCTCAGGCTTCAACCGCTGCCTCTCAACGTCAGCTCTATTGAGAATTTCGATTCTCTGCCTGTGCGTTTTATCTCACGGACCAGGATACGGTTGATTGCTACTATATGGTGTTGTTCATTTCTTCTATGCCGGTGATCTTGGCTTCTGTTACAGTGTTACTTATCTTGTGGCAGGTTAGTCCTCGTTCTTTTACTTTAGGTTTTTAGTTGATGATTGCCTTTGTATGTTTTTCACTGAATTGAAACTTGCTCATGGATACGATGTTACGATTAGGTTATTGTACAGCCTTGCTTATCGATTCTCCTTGCATAAATAAGTACTTATCCCTGTTTAGAATCTATGTTGCATTCACTGATCAAATGGTTCCATAATTTCTTTGATCCTATGGTGATTTCTCCCAATTTGGAATCAGTAGACTAATCCTGCAAATTCGTAAACATATTCCATGAGTTCCGAGCTGCGTACCACAGTTCCAAATTTCAGCTGGACAATTGGATACTAATAAGTTGATAATTGGATAGTTTGGTGGGAGTCTTGATTCATTCTTTAGCTGAGGAGCAAATATGCTGATTATGATTCCATCTTGAAGAAAAGCTTACTTCATTCCAGATAATAGAATCTTTAGCTGACATTCATAAGTTTATCAACTGTCTACTTTGAGAGGAAAATCTTGATTCATTCTTTTGGTTGTGATGTTGTAGGACTTCATGTGGCTCACATAACTTTTATTAATACTTGTTGTATGTTATGACTAACTTGTATGGTTCTGTTTGTTCTTCAGCATTTGCACTTTGTCTTTTAATACATGAATACATTTCAACTGAAATTATCCATTTTCATCTTTACCTTTCATCTTGCACATGATGCTCATTCAAAATACCTTTGTGCATTCAAATTTTGCAGTGTGTATTCATGTCTTTACTCCACAAATTTAGAGGCCCTACGGTCAAGGAAAGAAGCTCGTACTTTGTACCAAACTTTTGATGGCCACGTCCTCATATGAATATCATCTCCACTGCATCGTAACTCAGTCGTGCTTTGTAGTTTCTCCTGATGCCATTTGCTATCATCATCATCTTTGTTTTCAGGACGTCTTTCTTCCTGAAAATGGCTTCCATAAAAAAGGTGCTATCGCCTGATTAGGGTTTTAGGAGTTATGATTCAATTCCGCTGTCATTTACTTTTTGTAGGTAAGAGGAAAACGATTCCTGGAGGGGGCATTCATGATGACAAACATTTGGCTTTATGAGTTCTCTGAATGGCTCTCAATTGAACTCCATTTGGCCGAGCATTTCCCTTTGAGACAATCAATCTATCTTGCTTTGGGGGAAAGCGTTTCTTAATTGGCTTCAAATGTCAGTTTATCGCTTCTTTTCTTTTTCGAATTTCCTGTGCTTGACTCGAACCGATTGATTGGAAATTGCATATTAGCTACTTAATTATAATCCATGATTTAATCATTGCTTTTACTTCTTGTGTAGGTCACAACTTCAAAAGCAAATTCAGCTGCTAGAGCAAACGGTTCGATCTAATTTTGTTGATGAAGAGAGCTTCTTGATGATAGATTATTAGTTGCACCTTGTATTGATTGTGAGGTATGAAAAGAGATCATTTGATATTATATTTTTATATAATTCTTGGATTGCTACATTGATGTCACCTTGTATTGATTTTATTGATTCCATATTATATTACTTACATTGATGCATGTTTTTGACTTTTTTTTTAAAGTAGGCAATAATTGATGCATGTTTTTGAGTTGATGACATGTTGTAATAAGTGTTTTTACGTATACAACCAATTTTAATGTCATAGTTTCAAAGACCTTGTGATTTTCCATGTGAAAGAAGATGACAATAATTTGATTCCATGTTTTAAGCGCATATGTCATCAATTATATAAAAATGTCACCATAAACAATTGTGATTAATGAAGTGTGATAACAAATGTAATCAATGAATAAAACTCGTCAATAAAAGATGCAATCAATGAAATGTAATCATAATATATGTTCTATGTCATCAATTGTATAAAAATATCATCAACAAAAAATGTCATCACAAATTAGTGAGATCAATGAAGTCTAATCACAATGTCATCAATTAATAAAAGTCATCAATAAAAGATGTCATCAACGAAGTTTAATCACATTTTATGTCATTGTGTCATCAATTGTATAAAAATATAAAAATATGTCATTAGTGAATAAAAGTCATCAATGAAATATGTCATCAATGAAGTGTAATAACATTTTATGGTCCGAAAAATGTCACAAATGGTTGCACCAATGAAGTGGCATCAAACGATGAAAATAGAATCGATGAAAATATATTGATATACAATTGATTAAATTAAAAAAAGTGGCATCAAACGATTTGATTAAAAAAGCGGCATCAAATAATTACATTAGAAAAATGGCATCAAAACACTACATTGAAAAAGTTGCAATCACCATAAAGAAAAAATGTCATCAAAATACTACTTTGAAAAAATATGGCATCACGGTAAAAAATATCATCAAAAAAATTGACATAAAAAGTGTCATCAGTCTACAGTAAAAAAAATGGCATCAATGGTCAACGTGACATCAAAGTAAACAAAAAATGTTATCAAGGTTTAAAAAAAATGGCATTAAAATAGTGTCACCAAACCATTTCATTAAAAAAGTGGCATCAAATTGAAAATAAAATGACATCAAAACGGTTTTTTTTTTAAAAAAATCCAAATGAGTTGGTCAACGTTGACCAGTCAACGGTAAATGCTGACCGGTTAACAGTCAAATAGTTGACCATTGACCATCCCACTCTATTTGGAAGGGGTCTACAAAAACTAATTAAATTAGTTCACTACTAGAATACTGCAATTAGACATCACGTCATTTAAGTCTGTAAAAAAAACACCAGATGTTAAATTAGTTTGTTATGTCAATTTTTAAATTTACGATGTTGAAAAAAAATTAGACATCAGTTAAATTTTTTGACAGATGTTAAATTATTCATTCTAAAAAATTTTAAAACGCGCGGTTTTGAATTTTTAAGTTGAAAAGCGCGGAATTGAAACACTTAGAAAAAATTTGAACACCCGCCCATACTTTGAAAAAAATAATTTCAACAATCCCCGGACATCCTATGTACGTATCCTCTCTACCTTCACTCTCCTTAGTCTCACCACATAATTTGAGATCTCGACCTCTTTCTCCCAATATTCTCTGTACACCGTTGCCGTCACCGCCATCGCCACCGCCACAAACGCCGCCGACACCGACACCGTCAAATCTCCTCTACTCCTTCTCCTCTCCCTCATAATCTGAGATCTCGGCCTATTTCTCCT
This sequence comes from Persicaria tinctoria, assembly GCA_037127255.1. Lineage (NCBI taxonomy): Eukaryota > Viridiplantae > Streptophyta > Magnoliopsida > Caryophyllales > Polygonaceae > Persicaria > Persicaria tinctoria. The sequence goes on along the minus strand of JBANSL010000003.1, from coordinate 80,893,787 downwards.
GGTGTTCTCTGTAAACTATTTTTAACGTCGCTGCTACCACCGCCACAACTGTCGCCGCCACCTCTCCACTTTCTTCTACTTTCATCCTCAATTTCTCCTTGTCCTCTCCCTCCACTCCAGATCCGAGATCTCGGCCTCTTTCTCCCGATGGTATCCTGAAACCTCAAACCTTACCATTCTCTCTCACCAGATCTGAGAACTCTCAAGCACCGGTCGGCGCATTCATCCTCGTGACTGCTCTCTCTCTCTCTCTCTCTCTCTCTCTCTCTCTCTCTAGCACAATCCCTTTCCGAAACCCTAAACCTCACCACATCTGTTCTCCGGGTACACTCCTTGCGGAGCCTCTGTTGGAATGGTGGTTGTCCCACATCGGTTGTTTAGAGAATGCTTGAGCAACATATAAGGTTGGTGGGCTACTCCTCTCATTGCCAATTGGTTTTGAGATGGAACCCCGTTCGGGTTTATGTGTTGTTCGAGTCTCCCGTATGTGGGCCCGCACACACGACCTCCCTTCAGCGTCTTGATCCGCACCAGGACCAACCGAGTTTAACATGGTATCAGAGCCGGGTTCGGCTAGTTTCGGTCTTCGGATTGGTGGGGTTGTTGGCTGGCCTTGTGGCATGTCGCGGGCATTGGTTCCCATATAAGCGCATGTGGCAAGTGCAACTTGTTGGCTAAAAATGCCGTTGCACTTGAGGGGGCGTGTTGGAATGGTGGTTGTCCCACATCGGTTGTTTAGAGAATGCTTGAACAACATATAAGGTTGGTGGGCTACTCCTCTCATTGTCAATTGGTTTTGAGATGGAACCCCGTTCGGGTTTATGTGTTGTTCGAGTCTCCCGTATGTGGGCCCGCACACACGACCTCCCTCCAGCGTCTTGACCCGCACCAGGACCAACCGAGTTTAACAGCCTCCTCCAACCATTCTTTCTTCCTGTTCTCACCATCTTCCATCAATTTTAATTTGGGGGTTTTTTTTTGTTAGGGTTTTCGACAGCGAAGGAAGAAAGGAAAAGCTGGTGAGAGATAGCCTATAATGTCGCTCTTGGCGGCGCTATCGGTTGGCGTCGTAGGTAAGCTGTTCTTCTTCTCTCTCATAAACCCTAGCCTGTAATGTCGTTTTTTTATTTCTGTTACTATCATGAATGAAAAACCCCAGTGTTTTGGTTTTCCCCATTTCTAGCCCTAGATTTTGGGGATTTTTTATTAGTTTATCGATCCACTTGCTGGCAAATAGAAACAATTTGTATTCTGAAGCTCTTTTTTTGTTTGCTAGATCATAGATTTCTTTGGAATTTTGTTTAATCTTCATGGTTTCTGTAGCTACTTCCGTTATCTGACAAACCTTTTTTTTTGGTGCCTTTGTTTCTACAGATATCCCTGGGAGGGCAAAGCTTCCTTTAAACTATCAATCTTTGGCTTCTAAAGTGAGAGTTGGACGAACTACAAAATCTTTAATTTGCAAAATTAGGCCTCAATCTTGCAAGACAACACACTTCTCATTTGGATGCACAATATATCCTATAGTTGTAAGTTGGAAATCATAGTTGAGAAAGTTTTTGGAATTACATTTAGTGCTCCGTTCTTTTGCAAGTTGTTAACTCATAATGAAATTATGAAAACATAAGAGAACAAAACACTCAAGTTAATCATACTTTTATAGGCTGAAAATTATGATGTATTGGTGTTCATGCACATGATGGAAAATCAAAATGAAGAATTCTAGGAATGTTTAGTATAGTATTTGATTTGTAATAGAGATTTGTAGTTTCCGATATTGGGCTATGGTTACAGTCAGTTGCACTTTTTTTTTTTCCTAATCATGTATCAGGATCCTACCTTGGAAATTTTTTTTTGTAAGCTCCCATATTTTAGCTGATATACCTATCTAAGCCCATTAAGGCCTCTAGGAAGATTGTCATTCTCTTGTTTCATCTTATGTTTGCTGTTCTTGCATGTAATTAAAGTATCTGACTTGTTAGTTTTGTGTCAGCTTGAATACTTTACACAGTAAATTTTGTTACTTGCTCTTCTTGTTTTCCCCTTTATATTTTTCCATTTTTATTTGTACTGTCTAAATTTTTTGTTTGGTAGTATCCTTGAATGATATCTTGTGTTTTCTTTATTACATATCCTGGATTTGGAATCAGGTGCAATTCAATCATGCGAAAGGGTTGCTTTACTCTTCAATTCTTTCAATTCAATTACTTCTTTTGTTTTATCCTGGATTTTGTTTTATCCTGGATTTGGAATCAGATTCAATTCTTTCAATTCAATCAGATGCATATCCTGGATATTGTGTATGTGATTATTTGTATTTGATTTAATTACTTCTTGTGTTTTATATCAATTCACTAGCAAATGAAATAGATAAGATGTGTGTAATAAATTAGAACTTCTAACATCTAGACTGAAATATTAACCTTTTACCATATGTAGGGTATCTTTGGTGTTCAAGAAAGGACTTGTTTCTATCCTGTATTGTGCCTACTTGCAGATTAGACATGCAAAAATCCTCAGTGGTGGTGGTGTGGAGACCTCGTTATTGGGATCACACGATGAGCGTGCACATAAATTGGCTGTTGAGCCAGGGAGCCCACATATTTTATACTTGTTTAGAGGATGAAATTGTGCAAATGTAAGTTATAATTTTCTCTTTAATTTAATTTATTTTAATGAGGTTTATAAGTAAGAGCCAATTTAACTTTTGCATTGTGGTTTCTGAAAGGCACAACCAAATTAGTCTCTGAATCATATAGAAACTATCCATCACTCTTATCCTTCTAATCCTTTTTTTTTGTTGGTGACCTGAAACTAAAATGCATGATGCAACTTGTATAAAGGAAGCCCTGGAGATATAAACTATAGCCTTTCCTTGTTATCATTTTGACGACCATTAAATGAGTTGAATCAATACGTGATTTAGGTTGGTCTTATAACTTATGCTTTTGGTAATCATTTGCAATGATTATGGATTATAATGCCCTGTCTTAGTGTAGATTTTTGGCTAGATGATTGATTATTTCATGGAAGCTTCTAAATACATGTTAATCGAGGTGGTTGTAGATTCTACTTCTCTATGTCACTATGTTTTTTGAGCTTGCTGCTGAAATTCTTGTTAATTCAGTTTGATCTAAGAACTAAAGCTGATACGAAACTTTTCACATGTCGCTTAATTGATGATCGGAGGAGTTATAGGTCTGCTAACCAATTGAATGCAATCAAAATCAATCCTAAGAACCCTAATCTATTTGTAGTTGGAGGGATTGATGAGTATGCTCGACTCTATGACATACGAAAGTTTAAGTTGAATGGGGCAAATGATATTGGAAGAAGAAATGTGGGGAGCTAATTCGTGTCATGGAAGCTGATAAGGATGTGGTTAACTATATTGAACCCCATCCTTATACTACCATGTTGGCCAGTAGTGGAATTGACCATGACATCAAGATATGGACTCCTATGGCTGAACATAAAGCTACTTTGCCTCCAAATATTGATGAGGTAATTTACTTCTTTCATGAAATGAACTTGCCTCATAGTTTGATATTTAACTTCTTTCGGGTAATCTAGTTCATTAATTTTTTTACGGGCTTTGACTGATCTGTACATGAACTAGAATCTAACTACCTCCTTTCGCCAAAACATGTCATTAAATATACTTTCTTATTATCAAGCATTTGAGGATGAATATGTTGTTAAAAATAGCATGGAATGGATTAATGCAATTTCTGTGTGCTTTGGATTGATAGTCATATGTGATTTGGAAGTGTCCTGTTTTGAACCTGCTGTCCTCATGTGTGTTTTTCTGATGATTGTGTTGCTTGTCTTTGGACATATGATGTGTTATTAGTTATTTAGGATACTAGAAATTTTCTTTTTGTGCTACCCATTAATTGATAACTTTGGTCTTATGCTAGTGTAGCTTTGCTCTTGCAAGTATTTCTTTTCTTTTTAAAGGACCGTCATCTTATACTTCCAGTGTAGTGAACATATCTATTGTTCGTGTATTAACTAGCAGACTTTTATTTATGCAAATAAGCATAATTAAGCAAAAGATATTATAACTCATATTTTTACGATCAATTGACATATGCTAAGCCCCGGGCTTTGTGAAAAGACTCAAAGATGGTAATGCATGTTTTATTCGTGGGGTTATCTTCTTACATGAATCTAAGTTTTTAGTTATTCTGTTAGATATTCCCTTCTCATTTATGGACTTGTGTTTATTGATCTATATTTTGAAGCATTTGGAAGTGGTCACATTTTTGGACACATGTTTTTTTGTTTTTCTTTAGATGGCAATGGATCATTTCCCAGCAAGTTTTATGTCCTTCACTCCTCCACATGTCGTGCAAATGAAGATGGTGCTACTTAAATTGGACATATAACCAAATTCCCACTTCAAGTGAAGAGGGTGCTAGCCTTACCTTTTTTTTTTTTTTGAGATGTGCCTATGAATAGCGGCGTCTTATTTTGTAAATGTTATAATATGATGCTATTATTTATGTACATGTTTTCATTAAACACCCTATCCTATCAAAGAACAAAAAAAAAAGTGATGTTCTATCAACAAAAGCGTGTTGTGTATCCAAATAAAAGACATCGAATTATATATGACGATAGTAGTGTGTTCATACCTTTAACATCAGATCGATCTATGAAAACAGATGCTAGTATAATTATACACATCAGTTCATTCATTTAAATCAATGTGCAACACTAGTTTGAACATTAAAATGATATATAAACTGATATTTATTTATCAAAATAATATCGTTATTTGTCAAATAAATCGATGTGTCATTTAAGCAACAACATCATTTTATTTTGAAAAAACTGATATAAATGTGGGAAACGACATCTTCTGTGTATAAAACCATAACAATGCATTATTTTAGAACAATATAATATCACGTATAATGAACATGAAATTAATACACAGGGAATGAATACTCTGAATGCGATGTCGATAATATGAAAATACATCAGTTATGCCTATATTTCATGTAGTTGGTTAAATTAAAACAATATAAAATCATAAATTATATATCAAACAAGATTATAAATGTGATCACTAAAACAAAAACTGTTGTCTATTTTGTTTTAAGACATTACTTATTTTATAAATACAGATGTAATTGTCACTTTTTTGCTTTATGAGGACATTATCACATGTTTTCAAATGACAAATCATGGATATTCATCAACAAGTGAATATGTCATAACCAAAATTTAGAGGTTCTAATTGAGAAAAGACATCTGCTTAAAACCGATGTGAAAATTTGGATCTTTTACTACACGCACAAAGAGATCGGAATTTTTTTTTTAAAGACATCTGTTGACAACAGATGTCTAATGGAAGTTTTCTAGTAGTGGTTTGGGGTCTAAGTACCTAATTAAACATTCAAAAGGGGCTATGTACCAAAATCACCCCTTTTAAAATGATTGATGATGAAGATATTTTAACAAATCAAATTTTATCCTAATTTTTTTTTTATCTTTTTTAAAAGGATTGGTGGATGAATATATTTTAACAAATTTTATCCTTTTAAAAACTACTCAGTTATCAACGGAGAATTTTTTAGGGTAGCACTTCAAGAATTTTCTAGGTTAGGTAACGTACGTGACTCTTCAAATTATTTGATTAGAATCGTTTATCGATCAATTCTAATCGATCTAAATGTCCATTGTAGTATATTGTAAGAACAATTCCATCCATTATTTCCAATATGTAAAAAAGCCAATTACGTTCCACATACAATCCAACAATATATTACAATAAAAGTAAACATTACATTAATCATTCATGTAATACGATAATATTCATGTAATACAATGTCATGAGTTACAATGCCATGAGTTACCTACAAGAAATCACACTCCTTTCAATATTTATGTTCCCCTTTCAATATTCATGTAATACAATGCCATGAGTTACTTACAAGAATGTCAAGAAATCCAACTCTTGTAATACAATAATATTCATGTAATCAATTCCTGTAATGAATGAAATATTCTACCCATTAATACTATACCCACATTTGTCTTGTAGAGTTGTATTACAAGAAATCACTATAAGCAACTAAAGTAGCATACAATTATTGTAATGAATGATTTACTGTAATGAACGAATTCTTATACCCATTACTATAACCATCTACAATAGCATACAATTATTGTAATGAATGATTTCCTGTAATCACTGAATTCTGGTAAAGACATGTATCAATTAAAGTTTTACTATAATGAACAAATTCTTGTACCCATTACTATAACCAACTACAATAGCATATAATTATTGCAATGAATGATTTCATGTAATGATCGAATTCTGGTAAAGACATGTATCAATTAAAGTAGCATACACTTATTGTAAAAATAGATAACGATTATTGTAACTTAAATTATTGTCCCTAACTAACAAGAAGCGAATACAATATCAATAGTTAAGATATCGATTCCCTGAAGCTTCCATCTACCTTACATCTTTATTCTTTCATCTACCCTGCATCGTCGTTCTTTCATCTACCCTGCATCATCGTTCTTTTTTGAAAATCACAAACGATGATGACAAGTTTTTGTATCTGTATCGGGGCGCCTAATTCCCGTGATTGAATTATGGTTATCAAATTAGAGTTTACTGTACCATAGAAGTTGCAGTCACAATCACATAAACAAATAAAACAAAATTACCAACCTTCAATGTCTTCGCAATCACTGTGCTTCAAGGAAGATGCAATGGGATGAGCGTCACTTAATTGAAGAGGGAATGGAAAAGAACGAGTGTTGATGGAATGGGATGAGCGTTAATGAAATTAGAATTAATTAGAGATTTCTACGATTAGTTGTTACAATCAAATCAAGGGTAAATATGTCATAACAAAAAACAAAATCTTCAAGTGTACATTTACCCAAAAAAAACTTGAAAAGAGTATAACTACCCAACTTGGCCTTAATTATACTATATGCATGATAATATTATCATCTATTATTAAGTAATCAAATACTTAGGTTGTTTTGAGTATTTTAGGGAAAATGCTAAGATTTTTTTTTTTGGTTTCGGATATAATCGGGTTTGAGTTTTTTTGGGTGTTGGGTATAATCGGGTTCGAGTAATTTTGGGTTTCGAATATGTTCGGGTCGGGCAATTTCGGGTTGATTTTAGGTTAGTCCATTCGGATATAATCGAGTTCGAGTTATTATTGGGTTCAAATTGCTTTCAGATTTGGGCTTAACTTAGATCGGGTCCGTCAGTCTCGGATCAAAACTTTTTTCCAATTATTTAGGTGTCGGACGGATTCGGGTCAAATGAGTCCATCTTCACTCCTTCCCCCTTTTAACCATTTTTAGTTTTGACATTGGCTAGTTAATATTGACCGTTTCAGTCAGTGCATACATTTGAGGATAGTTTTTCCGGTGATAGTTGAATATATTTTTCCGCTGATAATTGTTTTTGACAATTTTTTCGGTGATAATTGAATTTTTTGATGACATTTTATTTTTTTTGGTGATAGTTGGTGGAATTTTTTTTGTGACATAGTAATTAATCTTTTTATTATTATTTTTTACTATTTAATACTCCCTCCGTTCGGCAAAACTTGTCGTTTTAGAGTTTTATTTTTGTTCGGAAAAACTTGTCATTTTAGGTATTTTTGCTTCTACTTTACTAAAATGCCCTTGATTTGATTGATGTGTTGTGAGTTGTAGATTTTGATAAAGTAAAAAGTAGAGTAATAAATGAGGGTAAATTAGTAAAAAGGTAGTGTAATTATTAGCTTTATTAAAAGTTGTGTGGAGAGTTAAAATGACAAGTTTTGCCGAACGGAGGGAGTACATATTACTAACAAATATTAAGTTATAAAAAATTAATATTTTATACTTCCTCCGTTTAAAATTATAAGTCATTTTAGGTGTTTGCACACATATTAAGAAAAGCACAAAAATGTTACTTTTATACCTCTCATTTAATTATCCACAACCACTAACAACCAATAGCATTTCATAAAACAAGTGGAAAAATAACTTTTCTCTTATCCCAATGCCTAGTAAACCTAAAAAGACTTATATTTATAAACAAAATTTTAAGCCTTAAAAGACTTATACTCCCTCCGTTCGGCAAAACTTGTCATTTTAACTCTTCACATAACTTTTAATAAAGCTAATAATTACACTCATTTTTTACTAATTTACCCTCATTTATTACTCTACTTATTACTTTATAAAAAACTATAACTCACAACATATCAATCAAATCAAGGGAATTTTAGTAAAGTAGAAGCAAAAATACCTAAAATGATAAGTTTTTTTGAAAAAAAAAAAAAAAAAACTCTAAAACGAAAAGTTTTGCGAAACGGATGGAGTATTTTTGAATGAAGGGGTATAAGAAAACAAATTTTGCAGCTATGCCATGATGTAAATTAAACGGCGAAGTCCACCAAAGTCATTGCATGGTGCGTAAATGGAGAAGTCAACCAAAGTCATTGCATGGTGTAAATTAAACGGCGACCAATTAATAAAGAAGTTGAAATTTCAATGCAAAATCTCCTAGTTTGACTGGCAGAGTCAATTTACATTCAGTACAAGCTTTGAATTGACGAGAGCCAGGCAGAGCTCGCAAAACCCTACCCGAACCCGAAAATTCGACTCGGTCGACTCGAAATCGATTATTCTGAATACCGACACAACCCGTCTATTTTGGAATGAACCGAACCCGATTAACCCGAAACCCATTAAGACCCGAATCCATTAACCGAAACTCGAAATAACCCGAATTTTAAGCTACAATCTAGTAAAATTTTTAAAATGAATATTGAAATAATGAAAACCCGAGACGACCGAAACCCGAATAACCAAAACCCGAACCTGACCCAACCGATTGACCAAATTATTAGACATTACCCGAAACCCAAATGACCCGAAACCCGACTAACCAAACCCAAACCCGACCAGACCAGACCCGCCCGATTGCCACCTCTAGAGCCAGGGCTCAGTCTAGAAGTTTCGTGAAAGGTGAAATGAAAAACAAAAAAAAAAGACCGATGGAGGTTAAAAAAATTGAATAATGAGGGCTGAAGGTGAATCGGTCTCCCCATGTACATTTAACTAATTTATCCCTCTTTTAACTAATTCAATTTTTTCTTTTTTTTCACATGCGCTGCCAATGAGATTCGAACCTGAATCTGTAACAACTTGGGAGGAGAAAATGAAGCTTTTGATTTCACTGTTTGATTGATATTTTTGGTTTACAAAGCAGCTGCTATTTATACATCTTGGAAAGCAAGATTCTTAACTAACACACCCTTACAATGCTAACCACAACATGATTCATCTAATACTTGACCTATGGTCAATACGCCCCCTCAAGATGGAGGGTGGTACAACCCCAGCTTGGAGAGAATGAAATTCTGTTGATGGGAAGGCAAAACTTTGGTGAGAACATCCGCTAACTGGTCCGAGGAAGTGACAAAGGAGAGTTGTAGGAGACCATCAAGGACCTTGTCACGAGTGAAGTGGCAGTCCACTTCTATGTGTTTGGTGCGCTCGTGGAAGACAGGGTTGGATGCAATCTGGATTGCTGATCGGTTATCACAAAACAATTGGACTGGCTTGATCGGATTAATCGAGAAATCTTGAAGCAAACGCACCAGCCAAGTGATTTCAGTAGCAGCATTGGCCATGGCCCTGTACTCTGATTCGGAAGAGCTGCGGGATACCACCGATTGCTTCTTGGATTTCCAACTGATTGGAGAAGATCCAAGGAAGACTATATATCCAGTGACAGAGCGACGGGTCATAGGACAAGAAGCCCAGTCAGAATCGGAGAATGCCTTAAGAACTGGAGATGCGCAACCATTGAGTAAAATTCCTTGACCTGCAGTGCCCTTGACATAACGAAGGGTGTGCATCAAAGCATCAAAGTGAAGGGAATGAGGACTTTGCATGAACTGGCTCAAAGTCTGTACTGAATAGCTCAGATCAGGTCGAGTGTTTGTTAAGAAATTCAGTTTCCCAACCAAGGCTCGATAAACAGAAGGATCTGAAAGAGGCACTCCATCAGTAGCAGTAAGCTTTAGATGAAGAGGTAAAGGGGTGACGGCTGGTTTGCTGGAATCCAAGATACCAGCATCTAGAAGAAGTTCTTTTGTAAACTTTGATTGGGTAACAGCAAACCCAGTAGGAAGAGATGTGATCTCCATTCCTAAGAAGTAATGAAGGTCCCCCAGGTCTTTAATACTGAAGGCAGAATGAAGGAAGGACTTGAGAGCCCGAATTGCATCCAAATCATTACCAGTGATAAGGACGTCATCAACATACACAGCTAGAATGGTGATGTGGTGAGACTGGTGCTTTATGAAGACAGAATAGTCATTTTTCGATTGAACAAAGTTCAATCCCTGCAGAGTAGTTGTAAGCTTGTGAAACCACTGTCTGGAAGCTTGTTTGAGACCATACAAGCTCTTCCTTAGGCGACAAACATGATGGATAGGATTGGGAACTCCCTCAGGCATCACCATGAACACTTCTTCATGTAAATCGCCATGAAGGAAGGCATTATTGACGTCTAGCTGATGAATCGGCCACTGTTTGGAGGCAGCAACAGCAATCAAAGTGCGGATGGTAGTCATCTTAACCACTGGAGAAAAGGTCTCATGGAAGTCAATCCCTTCCTTTTGGGTGAATCCCTTAGCCACCAGTCGGGCTTTATACCTTTCAAGAGAACCATCCGACTTAAGCTTCACCTTGAAGACCCACCTGCAACCTATAGGAGACTTACCTGGAGGTAAGGGAACTACATCCCAAGTCTCATTAGCAGTTAGAGCATCAATTTCTTTATTCATAGCACAAACCCAATTTGGATCACAAGAAGCAATTTTGTAAGAAGAAGGTTCTGTATATGAGGATATATGTGTGAGAAATGCAAAATGAGAAGCTGGAAGACAAGAGGAATCAACCACATTAATCAAGGCAGTAGAGGAAGGTCCAAAGTTGCAAACAAAATCCTTCAAATAGGCAGGTGGATGTCGAGGTCTAGTAGATTGTCTGAGTGTGGGTGGTGGTGGTGATGGTGTAGGGGTAACAGAAGATGATGTACTGTCAGGAATGGGACTGGCAATCAAAGGAGGTGGTGATGGTGGTGGGGTTTGGGATTCATCTAACAAAGAAGAGGTGTGGGAAAGATTGGGAGTGGTTGCAATTGGTGTAAAAATAAAATCAAAATCATGATCAGAAGACATTGCAGCAGGTAGAGGAGCATCAGTTTGAAGAGGTTTAAGATGAAGAGGGAAATGTGACTCATGGAAGATGATATTTCTAGTGACATGAATGTGTTTAGTGGCAAGATCAAGGGCCTTGTAACCTTTCTTGCCAAAACAGTATCCAAGAAACACACAGGGAGTGGCTCGAGGATGAAATTTGCCAGCAGTATGGGGATAATTTGACACAAAACAAAGACAACCAAAGGCTTTTATGAGGCTGTAGTCTGGCTGTTTATTGAATAGCAGAAAGTATGGGGAAACATTCTTGAGAGAGGGAAGAGGTGTGCGGTTAATGAGATATGTGGCTGTCAAGATACACTCTCCCCAATATATGAGATGCACATTGGATTGAAAAAGGAGAGCACGGGCAACCTCAAGCAGATGCTTGTGTTTCCTTTCAACAATTCCGTTTTGTTGTGGTGTATAGGGACAACTTGTTTGATGCAGAATGCCTTTGGTTGTGAAAAGGTGGGAGGCTTGATGGCCACAAAACTCTGCTGCATTGTCAGACCTGATGATTTTAATTTTTGAGCTAAATTGTGTAGCAACCATTTCAATGAATGAAGAGAGAAGAGGAAGAGCACTGCTCTTAGTAGGCATGAGAAATGTCCAGGTAGCCTTTGTGTGGTCATCCACAATGGTCAAAAAATACTTATGACCATTGTGAGTAGGGGTATGGAAGGGACCCCAAGTGTCTATATGTATAAGATCAAAGGGGGCCTGAGCTCTAGACATAGAGTCAGGGAAAGAGTTTCTTTGATGTTTAGCCTTAGGACAAATTTTGCACAAGTAAGATGGTTTGACAGCATCACCAACAACATGAATATGCTTTAATTGAGAAAAAGGAACATGTCCCATGCGACAATGCCACAATTCAAGTAAATGAGATGCAAGTGTAACAGAACAAGCAAAAGGTTTATGCAAGACAGTATAGGACACATCTTCTGAGGGGCTAACACCTTGCTTACAAGAAGGATTCATGTGAACAACATATAGACCTTTAACCTCACTGCTAATCAAAAGGGATGTCTTCGTCAAAGGGGCCTGAAGGAAACAAAACTTCTCAGTAAAGAGGATATGAGAATTAGAATAAAAAATAAGCTTGTTAACAGACAAAAGATTGAAACAGAAGTCGGGAACATGAAGAACATTAGTAAGTGTAAGAGAGGGAGAAAGGATAACAGTGCCAAAGTGAGTGACAGAAGTAGATCTGCCATTTGGCATGGTGATCAGAATAGGTTTAGAAAGGGGAAGTAATGATTGAAACAAAGAACGATTGGGAGTAAGATGATCAGTGGCACCGCTATCAATGATTCACGCCGGATTTGTGCTAGAACTTAGAAAACTGAAATTCGTACCTGCTAGGAAAGCTGCAGTCTCAGATTGAGGAACATTCGGCTTGCTAAGGAGGGCGAGAAGCTGGCTATACTGCTCCGAGGTCAGGGAATTGAGTGAAGTATCAGCAGCGGTAGCAGCAGTGTGTTGTGACGGGCCCTTACCAGGAGGATAACCATCCTTCTTCCAACATTTCTCCACCAAATGACCACCAAGCTTGCAGAAGTCACAAAATAACGTATGGCCGTGCAGTTTCCAGCAAGTATCCATCACATGACCACCAATTTTGCAATGATCACATAATAAGGTACCACGTCCTCCTGTGGAGGATCCTCGTCCACCAGTAGGAGCTCCACGCCCCCGTGGAGCTGGAGATTGACCACGACCTGCACCTTTGCCTGGATCTGAAGGAGGAGAAAACCTTTGGGACGCAAGAGCAGTACTAGCATCAGTGGTTGAAGAAGACAATTTAGCGCTAATTTCTCGCTGCTCCTCATCCTGAACAACCAGTTGATAAACCTCAGCCAACGGAGGAGGAGGCTGAATCATGAGGATCTGAGCCCTGAGAGCAGCGTATGACTCATTGAGGCCGACGAGGAACTGGATGATTTGCTGATCTTCAAGGAGCTTCTGCAACAAGCTCGCAGATCCACATTCGCAAGCGCGATCTTCAAGAGTAAGAGCATATTCATCCCAAAGCTTCTTTAATTTGGTGAAATAAGCTGAAACAGAAAGAGATCCTTGAGAGATCGAATTGAGATCGCGATGGATCTGGAAAACACGAGTTCGATTTGTTCGATTGAAGCGAGTAGCCAAATTTTGCCAGATCGCAGCCGCAGAACGAAAATAGATGACAGATTCGGCAATATCTTTCTCCAGGGAGTGCAATAGCCAAGCAATAACCATGTTATTACATCGATCCCATTGAGTAGCTAGAGTCGACGAAGGACGCTTACAGGAACCAGTAACAAAACCAAACTTGTTCTTAGCGTAGAGAGAAACCTCTGCAGATCTACGCCAAGGGCCATAGTTGCGGTCATTGAGGAGGCAAGTAGAGAGCATGAATTTTGGATGATCCGAATGATGGAGGAAGAGCTCGTCATTTGGATCTAGAGAAGCAAAAGGATTGGTGATTTCCGGATTCTCCATGGAACCAAGCCTGATACCATGTAACAACTTGGGAGGAGAAAATGAAGCTTTTGATTTCACTGTTTGATTGATATTTTTGGTTTACAAAGCAGCTGCTATTTATACATCTTGGAAAGCAAGATTCTTAACTAACACACCCTTACAATGCTAACCACAACATGATTCATCTAATACTTGACCTATGGTCAATAGAATCTTTGGACAAATATTTAAGAAAATTTAGTGCCTCATTCTACTAAACCTATTGGAGAATTTGGAGCAAAGATCCCCCCTTAAATTAAGAGTTCAACTTCTAATATTTTCCTAAGAAATTGATCTAAGTTTGTCAATTAAATCAACGGTCACAAATTAATTGACCCATTAAAACTAATATGACGTCATATTTAAGGAAATAGTTTTAAAATTGGTGTTTTTAACCTAAGCCCACAATATACACTAATACCATATTTTATTATTGGCAAAAATGCATAAAATCACCCACTATTCATTGTTGTTTGCAAATAACCACCCTTTATTAAAAAAATTATCAAATAACCACCCACTATTCATTGTTGTTTGCAAATAACCACCCCTTATTAAAAAATTGTGAAATAACCACCCATTATTTGCAACTAACCACCCATATTCCTTTTCTTGTTAAACCTCACTTAATTTAATATGAAAATACAATTATACCCCTATTCTTTAATGTTTCATTTTTAGTAAAAAGACAATTATACTTATCTTTGTTGCTTGATTTTTCAGGTATTACAATTAGACCTGTCAAAAGGGTCATTCGGGTCGGGTCACTTCGGGTCCCGAGTAAAACGGGTTCCGGGTACATCCAGGTTGTCTCGAACCCGGGTTTGACCGAGTTTCGGGTCATTTTGGGTTGGTCAATTTTTTCTTTTTTAAATTAAAAAAAAATCACGATTTGATAAGTTTGGATAATTTTAAAATTCTACAATTAAAGACGTTGTTCATAAATTCTAGTGCTTGTAATTATATACTATATCTGGTCTAAAATATTTTATTTTTATTATTTCTCATAATTTTTAATAAAATGTAATAATATATAAATATCAAAATTTTAAATAATTTTTTTTAAAATTTTATATTTTATATATTATTACATCTTATTAAAACATTTGTTTTTATTATTTCACATAATTTTTAATAATAGGTAATAATATATAAAATATCAAATTTTTAAATATTTTTTTAAAAAAATAATTTCATGTAATTAGTAATAAGCATAGAATTATTTTAATATTTTTTAGAACTTTTATCTTCTTAAAAAAATGTGTTGAAAAATAAAAAATCAAATACTATCGATCGGGCGAAGTATTAAACAATATAAATAAATATAAAAATTGCTTTGAAAATGAAAGATCAAGTTATTGTAATTATAAAATGTAATAAATTGAAATCTCCATAAAAAAAATTTAATCATATATAATTATAAATCAACCGGGTCAATCGGGTAAATCGGGTAAAAATTACCGAGTCAATCGGGTCACCACGTCGAAACCCAGATTACTCGGAAAATTTTCCGATTTTCGAGTATAATTGTCTTTTCATATTAAATTAAGTGAGGTTTAACAAGAAAAAAGCGACATTCCATGCCTAATCATGGGAGATTTAAACGAAATAAGTCAACCATCGGATAAGAGCGGAGGGGCAGAAATCCTACCAGGAAGATTTCTGATAATAATGGAATTCAAAGATGCATGCTCCTTGCTGGAGATCCCCTCTTACGGTAACCCATTTACTTGGAGAAAGAAGCAATTTGGCCCAGATAACATTTTGGAAAAACTTGACAGGGTGCTTGTCCATCATGAAATAATCGACAAGTTCCCCGATTTGGAAACTAAAAATGGAGCATTCTCTGACTCGGACCACTGCCTTATTTCAATTAACATTTCCAAAAACACTAGCTTTAAACCACCCCCTTTTAAATTTGAAAACATTTGGTTGCAAAGGAGAGACTTCCGAAATATTGTTAAACAAGAATGGAGAGCCTCATGTGCAGGCTCTGCTATGTTCCGAATTACACACAAATAAAAAATCCTCAAACAAAAGGCTAAAATTGGAATAAAAAAACATTTGGAAACATCTTCCGACAAATACAAGACGTTGATGAGGCCCTAATCGAAATACAATCTACCCAACAAACTAACCAAAACCCAGAATCATACACAAAAGAACAAAATCTATTATCTAAAAGGGAAAAGCTACTCCTTTTTCATAAAACTTACTGGAACCAAAAGAGCTAAATCAAAACACTTAAAGTTAGCAGATACCAACTCATCCTATTTCCATAGAGTAGCCACAAGGAGAAGAAATCGGAAGATAATTAGAACAATTACCTCAGCAGAAGAAACTAACATAATTGGCAATGAAAACATTAAAAGGGAAATTCAAAGAGACTTTGAGAAAAGATTTAATCGGGAACAAATGTACATGACCCCCCAATTAGAAGAATACCTTTCTGATATCAAACCGGTCATTACAGAAGAGGAAAACAAATCACTTATCCAACAACCAACAAAAAGTGAAATAAAAAAAGCAGTCTTCTCAATGGGGAACGACAAATCCCCCGGCCCTGATGGAATGACGGTTGAGTTCTACAAAAATTATTGGGACATCGTTGGCTCTGATATCATCCGGGCTACAAAAGCTTTCTTTCACTCCGGCAAAATGTTAAAACAAATTAACTACACTTTTATCTCCCTCATACCAAAAATTGATAACCCCTCCATGACTACACATTATCGCCCGATTAGCCTATGTTCTACCTTATATAAAATCATCTCAAAGATAATAACAGAACGACTAAAAATAGTAATAGGAAAACTTATACACCCATTACAAGGAGCCTTTGTTTCCGACAGAGCAATCCAAGATAATATCCTAATAGCACACGAGGTATTCCACTCCTTTCGGAATAGAAAAGGTAGCAAGGGTTGGGATGCAATAAAACTTGATATGGAGAAAGCATACGACAAAGTAGATTGGCATTTCACGAAAGTAGTTCTCCAAAAATTTGGTTTCAACTAAAAAATTGTGGATATTATTATGGAATGTGTGACCACAGTCTCTTTCTCTGTTTTAGTAAACAACGGCCCTACAGATCCTTTCAAACCTTCAAGGGGTTTGAGGCAAGGGGACCCTCTCTCCCCGTTTCTCTTCCTGCTCGGGGCAGAAATTCTTGCTCGTAAACTCTCGAGGGAGGCAGAATCTAACCACAACAGCATCGGATTTAAATTTGGCCATTCGGGCCCCTGCGTTCCATTCCTGGCCTTTGCGGACGACATAATAATATTCTCGAAAGGAAGTAATGCTGCATGTAAAAAAGTTAAAGAGATAATTGAAGACTATTGTAAGTTCTCAGGGCAAAAAGTAAATTACCACAAATCGTCCTTTCAAACCACCCCAGGTATTCCTAGATCAAGAGCTCGAGACCTAGAAGGAATTCTAAACATACCCCTTGAACGAAACCTGGAAAAATATTTAGGTTGTCCCATCATTAATGGGAGGGTTACCAAGGAAACCTTTGGCGAAATGATATGCAAATCTAAAGACCAATTGAGCAAATGGCGTGCTAATGCCCTTTCTCAACAAGGCAGAGCAACCCTAATAGTGTCTAATTTATCATCAAAACCTTTATACTCAATGCAGAGCTTCATGCTTCCGGTAGCGGTCCACAAACAACTAGATCAAATCAACAGAACCTTTTTCTGGAACAAAGATGCGCAACATAGCTCATTAATCAGCTGGGACAAAATATGTTAATCAAAAAGGGATGGAGGACTGGGAATTAGAAAAACCAAAGATATGAATGAAGCTCTTCAACTAAAACTCCTCTTGAAAATTCTGGCTAAACCAGAAAACAACTCCTCGACATCGAGGACCCTAGTCGATCTCGACCAGACCAAGCAGCCTCCACCAGCACCAGCCTCGTCGAGCAGCAACCCAGAAGAACAAGGCTCCTCGATCTCGACTAGGCTTGTCGAGATCGACCACCACTCTGCAGACTCGACTTCGCCTTCCTCGACACAGAAACCACCAGACGAACCAGGCTCCTCGATCTCGACCAGCCTTGTCGAGATCGACAACCACCCGACTCCACCAGAACTTTCTTCCTCGACGCTGCAGCCACCAGGAGCAGAAAGCTACTCGAGATCGAGTAGTCTACTCGAGGTCGACAAGCCCTGTCCTTCGTCGACTTCTGCATCTTCGAACAGACCACCACCAGAACCTGCAGCCTTGTCGAGATCGACTAGTCCTAGTCGAGATCGACCAAACAATGTGGTCTCCGATTCCGTCTCGGCGAAGGTAAGCCAAGGTATGGATCTTTCTTCTCCTATTTCCATTAAAGATTTATCTATACATGGGAGAGGTTTGCCTTGGTATGTACGCTTATGTAGGATATCCAATGATGAGCCCAAGGAGTATGAAATTGGAGACAAGCTCTATGTCTCTAAATCAAAGGATCATTGGTTCCCCAACAAATTTACCAAGAAGAGGATGGGTCCTTTCGTGGTGAACAAGATCCATTCTGGAGGATTACAGCTGATGGACAAGAATGGAGTCTTATTTGAGGCCCAAGCTACATGGGCCCTGTAGATGCCACCTTGAGCTAAAAGGAAAGTCGGCCTAGCGACTATAAAATCTAGAGTTTGTACATAGACATTTACTTTTTGGGACTTTTTGGACATTGTTGCTTTTTGTTTGTTTTTGGTTTTGAACATTTTTAATTTTTCTATTATGGGTATATGTCTTCTACATTTTTCAGGTTCATGGATAGAAGCAAGCTATATTCAGACTCGGCCCAGGCAATTCTTTCATTCAATATTAAGAGGTCCTGCACACCTGTCTAGTGAGTTTCTTTCTTTACCCTTGTTTTTATACAGTGAGGACACTGTAATGTTTAAGTATGGGGTGGGGGAAAGGCTTACTTTATGCATTATTTTCCATATTTGACATTATTTGTGCATATTTAGAATTTATTTCTTTGAATTGCTACATGGCTATTTTGGAATGCATTATTGATTTATGTGCTTATATGCATGTTTTCCAAAATTTTGAAAAAATGACCCCCATTGAAAATTTTGAATAATGTCATGGAAGCTTTATATTGAACTCGACGATGCAAAATTGGATTCATTAGAGATATAGCATGAAATTGCCTAGTAAAGGGAAGTCACAATGAAGTGCATTATTTCTTGAAAACCATAAAAGGAGGTAAAATTGATGTTGCTTTTGACATGTTGCATGATAAGAGGATGGAGGACTCTATATTTCAATATAATGCTCATTGTTTATATTCCTAGCCTTACCTATGCTTATGCATCACAAAAGCCATATTGAGCCTTGTTTGCTCCACATGATCTAAATATTTGTCATTCTTTACCTTATACGGGGATTATGTTGAGAATGATGTTACATTATGGAGATGTTATATGGTTATTGTGTTGTTATTATCATTATTGGAGTTTGGCAGGAAATTGTTTGAAATATATGGAAAACTTAATGAGTGAAAGAAAATCCAATCACCTCAGGAGATAAAGGTAGATTGACCCTGCTCTCTGAGATAATAGTTTGGAGAGATGGGACACCAATGTGAGGAGTCCAAAGCACTAAGTATCCGGGACCATTCATGACACCCATGTTTGCGACTCGCGAGAAGGCAGTGCTGAGGTCAGAGAGGTAAAAGCATTATTATTGAGAAAAGCAATATGAAAGGTGATGAATCTTATGAAAAGGAATGTGGAAACTCAAGTTTGGAAATACTCCATTTCTCCGGATCATTAGCACCACATTGCCAGAAATTGCCCACCTTTTAGCCTTTTACCAATCTACTTCTTATTTGAGATACAATAAAAGTCCTCTTGATTATTAATGCTTTGTCATGTAAATTGTTTTTGCATAACCCTCCTTTTGTGAGTAGATGTTGCTTTTGTATATTTGCACATGCATGGATCTGTGACACTAGTACCTTTTCGAGGATGGTAATTGATTGCAGGGTTATATGAGAATGAATCTAATATGTTGAGAGTTTTGATTTCTTCCCCTGAATGACAAATAAAAGTATTGCTTGAGGACAAGCAAGCTTAAGTATGGGGTGTTTGTAGTAAGCCTAATTTGCCATGTTTTACACTTAAGTTTATACCGATTTCTGCATACATTTCATTCATTTGGGCTAAGATAGTACAAAATCTATGTAGTTTATGTTTATTTGCCAAATTATGGAATCTACACCAGTTTCTGTTTAATTTGCAGAATTCGAGACACTTTACAGCAATTCTAAAGAAGGTCGGAAAAGCTCGGAAAACCACTACAGAAGTCCAAGGTCAAAGAAGCAGCGGAATCAGTCGAATCGAGCTGAGAGCCCAGGTTACTCGATCTCGAGTAGACCTTACTCGATCTCGACGAACATGTCCGAGCACTGCCTTGTCGACTAGGAGCATTGTCGAGAGCCAGACCAACCCAGCTCCGGAAGCCAACTCGATCTCGACAAGGCCTAGTCGAGATCGACGAAGCCCAGTGCCACACCCGGAGTCGATGAGAAGAGAAGCTGATCGAGAAGCCGAGGACGAAGACGCCGAGCACATCTCTACTCGATCTCGACTAGACCTTGTCGAGATCGACGAGCCACCTAGAGCCTGTCTGAGTCCAAGTCGAGCAGAGTCACTCGAGAAGCCCAGCCAGACCAAGTCGACAACCACACCTCTAGTCGATCTCGAGGAGCCCTAGTCGAGATCGACGACACCCAGGAGCCCAGATCCGAGTCTGTCGAGGACCAGCTAGCCGAGACGACGAGCCGAGCCAGTCGACCACAATCCTAGTCGAGATCGACTAGACCCTTGTCGAGATCGACGAGCAAAATCCGAAAACGCGTTACGCGGTTGGGTAGTCCATGTCGAGCTGGGATTCCTTGGGCACGAAGGAAGCCGAGATATCCGAGATCTATCATCATTCTATCCATGGAAGGAGATCTATCAACACATGAAGACTTACCTATTTAGATTTATCTTTTCCTTTTAGATTTAATTCCTAAATTGCTTTTATTTATCTTTTTAAGCCTTTAGATATAGATTTAGATATAGATAGATATTTCTATCCTTGAATAGCAAGGAATAGAAGGCTATAAATAAAGCCCTAGGGGCTGGTTTTTCATTTATTCCAACACACATTCCAATTCAGAGACACAGTTCCACATAGAAGTTTTAGGAAATTCTAAGGTTTTTAGCGTTTTGGCTTTCTGCGAAAGTTGATTGCCGGGATTGTAAAGGCTTTGAATTTAGTTAATGCAAGTTTATTTTTATACATCAATGTCTGCGATTGCGATGAGGCGTGAGTAGTCCACCCAGTTCTGGGGCTGGGGTGAGCCCGACGGTGGCCATGTGAGGTGACGCGGTAAAGGTCGGATCTTTTTATGCGATTCGTCTTCTATCCCTATGAGCATGATTCTTTTGCGAGAGTTGAAGGTGATCCTTGTTTGTATTATTGAAGCGAAAGTGATCTTAATACAACTTGGGTTAATTATGTGAAAAGGGTTAGTAACAATTAGGGTTTATGCGAAAGCCTCTATATGCCTATTTGTTAATAACGAAAGTTATTTTGATGGAAAGAATGATCTTTTATGCCTTTATATGTTACTTTGCATGGTTATCGTTGTGGCGTTTGTTGTGAGCTGAATCTGTCATGTTTTACAGTAACTTTTATATCGAATTCTGTATACATTGCATTCATTTGGGTTTAGATAGTACAGAATCTATGTAGTTTATGTTTATTTGCCAAATTATGGAATCTACACCAGTTTCTGTTTAAATCGCAGAAATCGAGGCATTTTACAGCAATTCTACAGAAGGTCGGAAAAGCTCGGAAAACCACTACAGAAGTCCAAGGTCAAAGCAGCGGAACAAGTCTGAGAGTCAAGGCTACTCGACATCGAGTAGGCTTACTCGACATAGACGAGCCTGTCCGGGCACAGCTTGGTCGACAGAGCCTGATCGAGAGAGCCAGACCACCCGAGCTCCGGACCCTACTCGATCTCGAGGACCACTGGTCGAGGTCGACGAAGCCCAGACTCCCTGTCCGGAGTCGACGAGGAGAAGCTGCCCGAGAAGCCGAGGACGAAGCCGAGGACGACCAGGCGAGACTCGCTGCCAGCGGACAGAGCAACTCGAGGAGACCTAGTCGGCAAACCTTACTCGAGGTCGACTAGGGCTTGTCGAGGTCGACGAGCGCCAGAGTCCTGATCCGAGCTTGTCGAGCACACCAACCCGAGGAAGCCCAGTCGAGCCATCTTAGTCGAGATTGACTACGACTGGTCGAGATCGACAAACACCCAGGAGCCCAAGTCCGAGCCACATCGAGCAGAAGCCACCCGAGGAGTCCAGTCGACGAACCATCTTACTCGAGGTCGACAAGACCTACTCGAGGTCGACTAGACCGCGTTCCAGAATCTTCTCGACGAGCCTTGTCCGAGTAGAATTGGAGTTCCTTGGTCGCGAAGGCGGAAGATTCTATCCGATTCCATCAAGTTCTATCCAAAGGAGACAAGATCTATCACATCATGAAGACCTACCACATTAGTTTTATCTTTCCTTATGGATTTATTTCCTTAAAACTTTTATTTATCTTTTAAAGCTTTTTAGATATAGATAGATATCTTCTTTCCTAGAATAGCTAGGGAAGGAAGACTATAAATAAAGCCCATGGGGCTGGCTTTTCGAAAGATTCCAAGTTACATACAATTCCATACAGAGCAGTTTAGGAGTTCTAAGGTTTTTAAGGTTTTGGCTCACAGCTAAAGTTGATTGCCAGGTTTTTAAGGTTTTGGCTCACACCCACTTCTGGGGCTGGGGTGAGCCCGACGGTGGCCATGTGAGGCGATGCGATAAATGTCAGATTTTTATGCGATTTGTCTTCTATCCCTATGAGCATGATTCTTTTGCGAGAGTTGAAAGTGATCCTTGTTTGTATTATTGAAGCGAAAGTGATCTTAATGCAACTTGGGTTAATTATGTGAAAAAGGGTTAGTAACAATTAGGGTTTATGCGAGAGCCTCTATATTCCTATATGTTAATGACGAAAGTTATTTGATGGAAAGCATGATCTTTTATGCCTTTATGTGTTGTTTTTCATGGTTATCGTTGTGGCGTTGAAACCCTGGCCTTGGAAGTCTTTTTATATATTGAGTTAATTTCTGTCAAAAATCTGCGTTTGTGTTTAATTCTGCAATTTACAGTTTTCTGCATAGTTACTCGATACAGAGGAGATCTTGTCGATCTCGAGGAGAGTTAGTCTAGGTCGAGTTGGTTTTTTTTCTGTTTTCGATTTCTGAAGTTTCTGTCTTTACTGTTTCTAGTCGAGATCGAGTACCTCTTGTCGAGGTCGAGTACGCTTTGTCTGTCGAGTTGTGTTGATTTCTGTCTTCTGAGTTACTGTTGTCGACTGCCTTTGTCGATCTCGAGTAGTTGTAGTCGAGATCGACCAACCCTTTGCCTTGCTTTTAGTTTCTGCTTTGCTTCTGTTTTGCTTTGTTCTTTACTTCCTTTGCTTTACTTTCTGTCTTTACTTGTTCTTTACTTTTGTTTTTAGTTGCCCTTTCCGGGTTTATTTCTGTTTCTATTTCTGCTTGTGTTTCTGTCTTTTCTGCTGCTTTTGTGAGAATTTACAGCTACCTAAGAACTGCTGACGTGCTTCCTCGTGGATTCGATCCTGACTTTCTCTTACTACAACGGGAGGAGTCTTGTATTTATTTGCTGAGACAGGGGAGTCAATCTGATCTTTATTTTATACTTATTTCATACTCGATTACCTCCTGCAACAACAAATTGGCGCCGTTGCCGGGGAAGCTATCAATCGCGCCTTAGGTAGTTAGTTCTCACTGATTCTTTGAGTTACTTTTCAGGTGTATGCGCCGTTCTGGTCTCCCACCTGAGTATTACGGCTTAGACGACCCAGAGCGCCTTTTACACGTCAGAAATAAACTGCAAAGAGCCATGTCGGCCGCTGAAACACAGGAGCAGCTGATACAGAGGCTTACCAGGGATCTAGCCGCCAGAGATGCTGCTCTCGCCACTGAGAGAGCAGCAAGGGAACAAGCCAATGAGCGCGCAAGGCAAGCGGAAACTAAGCTTGCCCAATACCCAACCACCGCTGAGGATTACATGCATCCCACGCTCATTGTGCCTGAATCGGCGATTCTAATCCCTGAGAACTCTTTTGAAATTCGCACTCAATTTCTTATAGAGCTTAAAAATAATGCCTTTTATGGTAGATTTAATGAGTGTCCTCTTGAACATATTACAAACTTTTCTGACATGTGACGTACTCTTGCTGAAGGTACAACTTTGGAATATGTCAAGATGAAAGCTTTTCGCTGGTCTCTCGCTGGGCCTGCACTGAAATGGCTGGAAGGGCTGAAAGCAAGATCACTCACAACCTGGGCCCAAGTAGAGCAAGAGTTTCTGAACAAATTCTTCCCACCTGCCAAAACAGCACATCTCCGCCAGAAAATCACCGCCTTCAAACAAAAGCAAGGGGAACCGCTGGCAAAGGCATGGGAGCGCTACAAGGAACTTCTGCGATCTTGCCCTACTCATGGACAACCACCCTACATCATTCAGGAGATCTTCTTCAACTCTCTAGATCAAGTCACTAAGGACAGAATCAACAATTATACTCGCTATGAGTATCTGACAATGCCTCCAAGTGACGCATGGGGTGTGCTAGAGAAGCTTACTACCTACGATAACAAGTATGGGTCTACTGTAACCTATGAAGAGAACCCATACGCCAGGCCAGCACCATCCATGCCCCTATATGAGCCTCCTAAGGAGATCGATCCAGATGTTAGGGAGCAATACTACAGAGACCAGAATAAGAAGCTGATCAAGCAAGTCAAATATCTCTCTGTCAATCAGCCTTGCATTGAATGCAGATCGCAGCGGCACACCACTACTGAGTGCCCACATGCAGAGCAAGTCAGGCTGGCAGAGCATCATGAGGAGGCAGCTTACGCAGGGGGTCCAAATCGCTATATGGGGGACCAAAGGTTTCAGCAACCACAGTGGAACCAAGGTGTCCCTAGGAACCCCCCGCCCTACAGAGCTCCAAGACATCCTGAAAGGGACCAGAAAAAGGATGATATACAGACAGCCCTGGAGGAGATACGGAGGAACCACTCAGAAACTAGGCAATCTTTCAACTCCGTCTATACTCAGATGCAAGGTGTCAACTCTAGGCTTGGGGAAATTGATACCTGGCGGAAAACAGTTGATACACAGATTGGTCAGCTAGCAGCGGGAATCCCCAGACAGTCAGGCGCTCTCCCTGGATCTTCAGAACCAAATCATAAGGGAAAGACAGGACACATCGCTGCTGTAAAACTCAGAAGCGGCCATCAACTGCAAGAGCCAGAGGTCGGGAAACAGCAGAATGACGAGGAACAGCAAGTCGACCTCGACAAGACAGTAGTCGATCTCGACAAACACCTGGTCGACCTCGACAAGACCTTCGTCGACCTCGAGGAGAAATTGCCAGAATCTTCGTCTGCGCCGAACAGCAACTCGACTGGGCCCAATCTGGTCGATCTCGACAAGACCCTTGTCGATGTCGAGGAGCCCCTGGTCGAGAAATCTGCAGCAACTCCGACGTCTGTTCTGGCTCCGACTCAGAAAAAGAAGCTGCCTTTCCCCATAAAATCTCTAAAGGACCCGGCGGAGAAAAAGTTTCAGCGCTTCATCAAGATGCTTCAAAAGCTCAATGTCACCATCCCCTTCACAGAAGCTCTCAATGAAATGTCATCTTATGTCAAGTTCCTGAAGGAGATTCTGAG
This sequence comes from Persicaria tinctoria, assembly GCA_037127255.1. Taxonomy (NCBI): domain Eukaryota; kingdom Viridiplantae; phylum Streptophyta; class Magnoliopsida; order Caryophyllales; family Polygonaceae; genus Persicaria; species Persicaria tinctoria. The sequence goes on along the minus strand of JBANSL010000003.1, from coordinate 80,868,212 downwards.
CAAAAAGCGATCGATGGCGGAAATCACAGAGGAATGCAGCCATCTGGACATATTGGAGAAGAGGCCGGATCCAGGTAAGTTTGCTATAACTATTGGATTTGGTCCATACAAAATTAATGCCCTATGTGATCTTGGAGCTAGTGTTAGTATTATGCCTTTAACGATTTGGTCCAAGATTAAGATAGGTGCCCTGGAGCCTGTGGATGCTAGACTTTACATGGCCAACAACACGGTGGTCATTCCAACAGGCATGGTGGATAATGTGCCAGTACAAGTAGGTAAATTCTTCGTCCCTGCTGATTTCTTAATTGTTGATATGCAAGAAGATCCTGCTTGTCCAATTATTCTAGGGAGACCATTCTTGGCGACTGTGGATGCCAACATAAGCGTACGGAAAGGAGTGCTCACCTTCAACATCGGCGATGAGGTAATTGAGTATTCCTTTAATAAAACTGAAAGGCATACAGGTCCCATGGAAGAGGTCAAATCTATCTCAGCTGGCTACATCACCTACGGGGAACCTAAGGTCAGGAATATGACCCCTGAGGAGCTGGAAAAGAGGGACATGGAGGCCCAGGTGGAGGAGATCATGGCAATCCTCAAGGAAAACACAGAGAATCCCATCGACACAGACCAAGGTAAGTCCTTGTGGATTCATTATTTTTCGGATGCCTTGACAGGAGCTAAGTATGGGGTCAAGATCGACCAGGGCTCCTCGACATCGAGTAGAGCCCTAGTCGATCTCGACCAGACCAAGGAGGCTCCACCAGAGCCAGCTTCGTCGAGCAGCAAACCGGAGGAGCCACCCTACTCGATCTCGAGTAGGCTCGTCGAGGTCGACCAAAACTCGGGGAGCCCAGAGCCTGCTTCCTCGACGCTGAGAACACCAGATCCAGGAGCCTCGTCGAGGTCGACCACGCTTGTCGAGATCGACAAGCCCTATGCTGACTCGGCTCTATCTCCCTCGACACAGACTCCACCAGACGGACAACCCTCGTCGATCTCGACAACCCTTGTCGAGATCGACCACCACCCGGCGCCACCAGATCTGCCTTCGTCGATGAGCAAGCCACAAGGAGGAGAAGGCTACTCGATCTCGAGTAGCCTTGTCGAGATCGACAAGACCACGTCTTACTCGACGGCACCATCCTCGACGCTGCAGACACCAGGACCAGAGCCCTTGTCGAGGTCGACCAGGCTCGTCGAGATCGACCAGACCCTGTCTTCGTCGACTTCTGCCTCTTCGACCAGGACACCACCAGGTACAGCAGACTTGTCGAGATCGACTAGCCCTCGTCGAGATCGACCAAACACAGTGGTGCCCGATTCCGTCTCCGCGAAGGTGAGTCAAGGTATGGATCTTTCTTCTCCTATTTCCATTAAAGATTTATCTATACATGGGAGAGGTCTGCCTTGGTATGTGCGATTGTGCAGGATATCCAATGATGAGCCTAAGGAATATGAAGTTGGAGACAAGCTCTATGTCTCTAAGTCAAAGGATCATTGGTTTCCAAACAAATTCAACAAGAAGCGGATGGGACCGTTCGTGGTGAACAAGATCCATTCTGGAGGATTACAGCTGATGGACAAGAATGGAGTCTTATTTGAGGCCCAAGCTACATGGGCTCTACAGATGCCACCTTGAGCATTAATGGAAAGTCGGCCTAGCGACTATAAAATCTAGAGCATGTACATAGACTTTTTAGGACATTTGAGACTTTGTTTTTGTTTTTGGTTTTGAACATTTCTTTGGTTTTTTTTGTTGTTTCTATTTTTGGTATATGTCTTCTACTTTTCAGGTCAATGGATAGAACCAAAGCTTACTCGGACTAGGAGGTGTTCCATTCGAAATTTTTGCAGCTCTGCACACCTGTCTTGTGAGTTTCTTTCTTTACCCTTTACCTTATTTATATAAAGTGAGGACACTATAATGTTTAAGTATGGGGTGGGGGAAGGGCTTACTTTATGCATATTTTCTTTATTTGACAGTATATGTGCATTATTTCTTTGAATTGCTACATGGCTATTTTTGGAATGCATTATTGATTTATGTGCTTATATGCATGTTTTCCAAAATTTGAGAAAAATGACCCCCATTGAAAATTTTGAATAATGTCATGGAAGTTTAGTTTTATTAAACTCGACGATGCAAAATTGGATTCATTAGAGATATAGCATGAAATTGCCTAGTAAAGGGAAGTCACAATGAAATGCACATTTTATTGAAAACCATGAAAGGAGGTAAAATTTGAAGTTGCTTTTGACATGTTGCATGATAAGATGATGGAGGACTTTATATTTCCATATAATGCTCATTGTTTGAAATCCTAGCCTTACCTATGCTTATTCATCACAAAAGCCATAATATGCCTTATTTCAAATATTGCTCCACATGATCTAAATATTTTCCATTCTTTACCTTATCCGGGGATTATGTTGAGAATGAAGTTACATTATGGAGATGTTATATGGTTGTTGTGATTATTATCAATTATTGGAGTTTGGTGGGAAATTGTTTGAAATATATGGAAAATTTAATGAGTGAAAGAAAATCCAATCACCTCAGGAGATAAAGGTAGATTGACCCTGCTCTCTGAGATAATAGTTTGGAGAGATGGGACACATTGTGAGGAGTCCAAAGCACTAAGTATCCGGGGCCATTCATGACACCCATGTTTGCGACTCGCGAGAAGGCAGTGCTGAGGTTAGAGAGGTAAAAGCATTATTATTGAGAAAAGCAATATGAAAGGTGATGAATCAAATGGAAAAGGAATGTGGAATGAAACTCAAGTTTGGAAAGTACTCCATTTCCCCGGATCATAAAAGCACCACATTGCCAAAAATTGCCCACCTTTTAGCCTTTTACCAATCTACTCCTTCATGAGCTTAAATTAAAGTCTTCTTGATTATCAATGCTTTGTCACATGAATTATTTGTGCATAACCCTCCTTTTATGAGTAGATGTTGCTTTTACATATGTGCACATGCATGGATTTGTGATGCAAGTACCTTTTCGAGGATGGTAACTGATTGCAGGGACATATGAGAATGAATCTAAGATGTTGAGAGTTTTGAATTCTTCCCCTGAATGACAAAAAAGAGTATTGCTTGAGGACAAGCAAGCTTAAGTATGGGGTGTTTGTTGTGAGCTGAATCTGCCATGTTTTACAGTAACTTTTATATCGAATTCTGTATACATTGCATTCATTTGGGTTTAGATAGTACAGAATCTATGTAGTTTATGTTTATTTGCCAAATTATGGAATCTACACCAGTTTCTGTTTAAATCGCAGAAATCGAGGCATTTTACAGCAATTCTACAGAAGGTCGGAAAAGCTCGGAAAACCATTACAGAAGTCCAAGGTCAAACCAGCGGAACAAGTCTGAGAGTCAAGGCTACTCGACATCGAGTAGGCTTACTCGACACAGACGAGCCTGTCCGGGCACAGCTTGGTCGACAGAGCCTGATCGAGAGAGCCAGACCACCCGAGCTCCGGACCCTACTCGATCTCGAGGACCACTGGTCGAGGTCGACGAAGCCCAGACTCCCTGTCCGGAGTCGACGAGGAGAAGCTGCCCGAGAAGCCGAGGACGAAGCCGAGGACGACCAGGCGAGACTCGCTGCCAGCGGACAGAGCAACTCGAGGAGACCTAGTCGGCAAACCTTACTCGAGGTCGACTAGGGCTTGTCGAGGTCGACGAGCGCCAGAGTCTTGATCCGAGCTTGTCGAGCACACCAACCCGAGGAAGCCCAGTCGAGCCATCTTAGTCGAGATCGACTACGACTGGTCGAGATCGACAAGCACCCAGGAGCCCAAGTCCGAGCCACATCGAGCAGAAGCCACCCGAGGAGTCCAGTCGACGAACCATCTTACTCGAGGTCGACAAGACCTACTCGAGGTCGACTAGACCGCGTTCCAGAATCTTCTCGACGAGCCTTGTCCGAGTAGAATTGGAGTTCCTTGGTCGCGAAGGCGGAAGATTCTATCCGATTCCATCAAGTTCTATCCAAAGGAGACAAGATCTATCACATCATGAAGACCTACCACATTAGTTTTATCTTTCCTTATGGATTTATTTCCTTAAAACTTTTATTTATCTTTTAAAGCTTTTTAGATATAGATAGATATCTTCTTTCCTAGAATAGCTAGGGAAGGAAGACTATAAATAAAGCCCATGGGGCTGGCTTTTCGAAAGATTCCAAGTTACATACAATTCCATACAGAGCAGTTTAGGAGTTCTAAGGTTTTTAAGGTTTTGGCTCACAGCGAAAGTTGATTGCGAGGATTGTAAAAAGCTTTGAATATAGTTTTATGCAAGTTTCTTTCGTCAATTCAATGTCTGTTATTGCGATGAGGCGTGAGTAGTCCACCCACTTCTGGAGCTGGGGTGAGCCCGACGGTGGCCACGTGAGGCGATGCGATAAAGGTCAGATTTTTATGCGATTTGTCTTCTATCCCTATGAGCATGATTCTTTTGCGAGAGTTGAAAGTGATCCTTGTTTGTATTATTGAAGCGAAAGTGATCTTAATGCAACTTGGGTTAATTATGTGAAAAAGGGTTAGTAACAATTAGGGTTTACGCGAGAGCCTCTATATTCCTATATGTTAATGACGAAAGTTATTTGATGGAAAGCATGATCTTTTATGCCTTTATGTGTTGTTTTGCATGGTTATCGTTGTGGCGTTGAAACCCTGGCCTTGGAAGTCTTTTTATATATTGAGTTAATTTCTGTCAAAAATCTGCGTTTGTGTTTAATTCTGCAATTTACAGTTTTCTGCATAGTTACTCGATACAGAGGAGATCTTGTCGATCTCGAGGAGAGTTAGTCTAGGTCGAGTTGGTTTCTTTTCTGTTTTTGATTTCTGAAGTTTCTGCATTTACTATTTCTAGTCGAGATCGAGTACCTCTTGTCGAGGTCGAGTACGCTTTATCGAGGTCAAGTTGTGTTGATTTCTGTCTTCTGAGTTACTGTTGTCGACTGCCTTTGTCGATCTCGAGTAGTTGTAGTCGAGATCGACCAGCCCTTTGCCTTGCTTTTAGTTTCTGCTTTTGACATGTTGCATGATAAGAGGATGGAGGACTCTATATTTCAATATAATGCTCATTGTTTATATTCCTAGCCTTACCTATGCTTATGCATCACAAAAGCCATATTGAGCCTTGTTTGCTCCACATGATCTAAATATTTGTCATTCTTTACCTTATACGGGGATTATGTTGAGAATGATGTTACATTATGGAGATGTTATATGGTTATTGTGTTGTTATTATCATTATTGGAGTTTGACAGGAAATTGTTTGAAATATATGGAAAACTTAATGAGTGAAAGAAAATCCAATCACCTCAGGAGATAAAGGTAGATTGACCCTGCTCTCTGAGATAATAGTTTGGAGAGATGGGACACCAATGTGAGGAGTCCAAAGCACTAAGTATCCGGGACCATTCATGACACCCATGTTTGCGACTCGCGAGAAGGCAGTGCTGAGGTCAGAGAGGTAAAAGCATTATTATTGAGAAAAGCAATATGAAAGATGATGAATCTTATGAAAAGGAATGTGGAAACTCAAGTTTGGAAATACTCCATTTCCCCGGATCATTAGCACCACATTGCCAGAAATTGCCCACCTTTTAGCCTTTTACCAATCTACTTCTTATTTGAGCTTACAATAAAAGTCCTCTTGATTATTAATGCTTTGTCATATAAATTGTTTTTGCATAACCCTCCTTTTGTGAGTAGATGTTGCTTTTGTATATTTGCACATGCATGGATCTGTGACACTAGTACCTTTTCGAGGATGGTAATTGATTGTAGGGTTATATGAGAATGAATCTAATATGTTGAGAGTTTTGATTTCTTCCCCTGAATGACAAATAAAAGTATTGCTTGAGGACAAGCAAGCTTAAGTATGGGGTGTTTGTAGTAAGCCTAATTTGCCATGTTTTACACTTAAGTTTATACCGATTTCTGCATACATTTCATTCATTTGGGCTAAGATAGTACAGAATCTATGTAGTTTATGTTTATTTGCCAAATTATGGAATCTACACCAGTTTCTGTTTAATTCGCAGAATTCGAGACACTTTACAACAATTCTAAAGAAGGTCGGAAAAGCTCGGAAAACCACTACAGAAGTCCAAGGTCAAAGAAGCAGCGGAATCAGTCGAATCGAGCTGAGAGCCCAGGTTACTCGATCTCGAGTAGACCTTACTCGATCTCGACGAACATGTCCGAGCACTGCCTTGTCGACTAGGAGCATTGTCGAGAGCCAGACCAACCCAGCTCCGGAAGCCAACTCGATCTCGACAAGGCCTAGTCGAGATCGACGAAGCCCAGTGCCACACCCGGAGTCGATGAGAAGAGAAGCTGATCGAGAAGCCGAGGACGAAGACGCCGAGCACATCTCTACTCGATCTCGACTAGACCTTGTCGAGATCGACGAGCCACCTAGAGCCTGTCTGAGTCCAAGTCGAGCAGAGTCACTCGAGAAGCCCAGCCAGACCAAGTCGACAACCACACCTCTAGTCGATCTCGAGGAGCCCTAGTCGAGATCGACGACACCCAGGAGCCCAGATCCGAGTCTGTCGAGGACCAGCTAGCCGAGACGACGAGCCGAGCCAGTCGACCACAATCCTAGTCGAGATCGACTAGACCCTTGTCGAGATCGACGAGCAAAATCCGAAAACGCGTTACGCGGTTGGGTAGTCCATGTCGAGCTGGGATTCCTTGGGCACGAAGGAAGCCGAGATATCCGAGATCTATCATCATTCTATCCATGGAAGGAGATCTATCAACACATGAAGACTTACCTATTTAGATTTATCTTTTCCTTTTAGATTTAATTCCTAAATTGCTTTTATTTATCTTTTTAAGCCTTTAGATATAGATTTAGATATAGATAGATATTTCTATCCTTGAATAGCAAGGAATAGAAGACTATAAATAAAGCCCTAGGGGCTGGTTTTTCATTCATTCCAACACACATTCCAATTCAGAGACACAGTTCCACATAGAAGTTTTAGGAAATTCTAAGGTTTTTAGCGTTTTGGCTTTCTGCGAAAGTTGATTTCCGGGATTGTAAAGGCTTTGAATTTAGTTAATGCAAGTTTATTTTTATACATCAATGTCTGCGATTGCGATGAGGCGTGAGTAGTCCACCCAGTTCTGGGGCTGGGGTGAGCCCGACGGTGGCCATGTGAGGTGACGCGGTATCTTTTTATGCGATTCGTCTTCTATCCCTATGAGCATGATTCTTTTGCGAGAGTTGAAGGTGATCCTTGTTTGTATTATTGAAGCGAAAGTGATCTTAATACAACTTGGGTTAATTATGTGAAAAGGGTTAGTAACAATTAGGGTTTATGCGAAAGCCTCTATATGCCTATTTGTTAATAACGAAAGTTATTTTGATGGAAAGCATGATCTTTTATGCCTTTATATGTTACTTTGCATGGTTATCGTTGTGGCGTTGATACCTTGGCTTTGGAAGTTCTTTAGCATATTGAGTTTATTTCTGTCAAATTTCTGAGTTCTGTCGAAATCTGCGATTTACAGTTTTCTGAGTTTTCTAGTCGATACATAGGAGCTCTCGTCGATCTCGAGTAGGACTTTGTCGAGATCGAGTAGATCTTAGTCTAGGTCGAGTTGAGTTTCTGTCTTTTGTCGACTTTGAAGTTTCTGTCTTTTGCTGTTAGTCGATCTCGAGTAGGTCTTTGTCGAGATCGAGTGGGTTCTGTCTTTGCTTTGTTCTTTACTTTCTTTCATTATTTTCTGTCTTTGCTTTTGTTTCTGTTTTGCTTTGCCCTTTTCTTTCTGTTTCTGTCTTTTCTGTTGCTTGTCTGTGAGATTCTGTTGCTACCTGAGAACTGCTGACGTGCTTCCTCGTGGATTCGATCCTGAAAACCTTCTACTACAACGGTTGGAAGTCTTGTATTTATTTGCTGAGACAGGGAAGTCAGTCTGATCTTTATTCTATATTTATTTCATACTTGACACATCCTCCTGCAACAACACCTATAACTTAATCTCATCCACACCACAAAGCCCGTCGGATGAATTCTCATGGATCTGGAGACTCGACGTCCCACCTAAAGTTAAGAACTTTATTTGGAAAATAAAACAAAAAGGCCTCGCCACGGTACCCGGCTGGCCCTAAAAGGGGTGGCGGTACCAAACACGTGTATCTTATGCAACCAGTTCGTGGAAGATGATATTCACCTATTCATAGAATGTCCCATCAACAATTTCCAACAACAATTCCATGGACAAATATCTCAAAACATTAACAACCTAATTACAGAAAACAGAGATATGAATCAAATTTTACAAATTTTAGGCTCCACTCTTCCGATGGAGAAGAAACAACAGATAGCAATCAGATGGTGGACCATTTGGTTTATAAGAAATCAAACAATCTTTAGAAATGAAACCATCCCTTCTGCAGAGGCTATCAAGAAAATGATCACGAACAATATTGATAATTGGAGGAAAGCTAGTAGATGGAATGAAATGGAGGATGATGGCATACAGAAACAAAGTAAAGGAAAAGGGCTCTCCGGGAACAATAGAAAAACCTACCGATGGAGGAAACCTCCGGCGGGTAAATATAAGCTAAACTTTGATGGATAATTTAAATCAACCACAAACAGTTCCTTTGGATACATCATCAAAGACTGGCATGGAGACCCAATCAACATTGGCGGAAAAGCTAATGGTGGACAATCACCCCTTATAGCGGAAGCCTTAGCTCTACGTCTAGGGTTAGAAAAAGCGAGAGAACTAAACATAACCGATCTAATAATAGAAGGAGACTCTAAGATTATCACGGACTATCTAAGATTACATGTTGGATGTCCTTGGGAAATAGAAATGGTTATGTCAGATATCCAAAGTCTTCTCCAAGGAATAATGAATGTTAGTATATCACATATTCCCCGTATTGGTAACCGGGTAGCAGATAAGGTTGCACACCTTTGCTACTCTACCAGGGGGCTGAGCTATACCTAGATACAGGTCTTCTTGACCTCATCCGACATGATGCTTTCGGATAGGTTCCCCATCCGAATTTTTACCTAATCAAAAAAAAAAAAAAAAGGGGTATGGGTGGTTACTTGCAAACAACCTATATTTAATGGGTGGTTATTTGACAATTTTTTAATAAGAGGTAGTTATTTGCAAACAAAAATGAATAGTGAGTTATTTGACAATTTTTAAAGGGGACTGTTATTTGCACGGTCATTTTTTCGCGTTTTACACGGTATGCGACCGCGCATTGCGAGTGCGCGGATCCGCGCACTCGCAATGCGCGGTCGCGCTTTTTTTTTTTTTAAATCCGCGCATGCGCAGTGCGCAAACGCAAATATTTTTTTTTTTTAAATCCGCGTTTGTGTGATGCGCGGACGCCGATATATTTATTTTTACCGAAAATAAATCAGATATATACGAATCGAAATAGGATAGATAATGATATGTACACGGAATAAAATAAGACAGATAATCGAAAGATATATCCTATATATTTAGATATAGATATATTTGGAGATAAATGTCAATAGATATTTTTTTTCCAATAATAAAAGATGATGATCTCTATATATACAATACATGTTTAGGTCACAAATATGAAAATTTTGACACCTCTAGTAAAGCTAATATTTCCAAGATCCTAAATTTCTCCATATGTCGTCGCCAGTTGAAGATGATCTACCATTCAACCCATACGATTACAGCAATCCGCAAGAACTTCTAACTCATGTCGATGTAAGTCTAAATACGATTGTACTAAAATCTCATGTATATATCTTCCATGTTTCCAATATTTTTGAATATATAGTTGTATATGTCAATATTAGAGAGATTTATTTAACATCTACTATATTGATTTCACAATACTTGGGTATTTTAGATGGTAATTTGTGCTTCAAATTAGACGATGTTAGATATTTTATAGGTAGGTGATTGTAATAATTTGTATTGTTTTGTGTATTGTTTACTTTTGAAAATATTATAATTGGTAGAAATGTGTAGTGGGTATATAAAAATAATAATATTTGTGAAAAAGTTAGTAGAATAATGATTTTTTATAAAAAAAAAGTGAGGTGACAATGTATTATGAAACGGATGGATTATATGTTTTGAATGTTTTTGTTTCCAATGTGTGTGTATTATATCATCAATATGTTTCGAATTGTAGGATCTCGCCGACTTTTCCCTAGAAGAGGGTACCGATTATTCAGATATGTTTCGGATAGATGGATATTTCTTTGACTCCAGGAATGCAAAGGAGTGGGCTCGTTTTATGGGTAGAATTAGAAATATGGTGTTAATAACTCATAGGTCTTGGAAGAACAAGCGAAACGGGTTAGGTGTCTTTCGTTTGGTTTGTGAGTACTATGGCTATCCTAGAGATGCGGCCGATGTGGATAAGGATTTTCCACCATCATCACACCGAGAGAAACCATCGAAGAAAATTGGATGTCCATTTGAGCTCGAGGGTCGTGAGTACAAGACAGGTAAATGGAGAATGTTTGTTATATGTGGTTCTCACAACCATAATCTTCCAGACAACTTGTATGGACATACCTTTGCCGGAAGGTTGACTGATAAACAGCATCATAAGGTACGACGCGGTGCAATGATTGGGTTAAAACCTCGAAAGTTGTTGAGTATCCTTGAAGATGAAGATTCCCAATGTGTGACGAGTATCCGTCAAGTGTACAACTCTGTTCAGAAGATGAAGAGGGTAGAGGCGGAGGGTCGTGGAGATATACAACAAGCATTGCATTCACTCGAAGGAAAGCAGTACGATTTCTTCGTACGTAGAGTGCACGGGTCTAATCAGCTGAGTGATTTAATGTTTTCTCACCCAGACTCACAACGTTTATGGAGGTTATTTCCATATGTCATCATGATGGATGCAACATACAAGACAAATGAGTACGTGTATCCTTTTGTATTTATTTACTGTACAAATAGATTTAAATTTTGTCTAATTAGTTGCTCTTGATTTATTGACTATCTCCCTTTCATGTAGGTATAAGATGCCATTGCTGCAAATAGTTGGGTTCACTAGCACAAAAAAGACATTTGCGATAGCATTTGCATTCATGACGAAGGAGACCACAGATCACTACAGCTGGGTGATGCAGACGCTCCGAGATCTCTGTAAACATAGAATGCCAGATGTGATTGTCACAGATCGAGAGTTGGCAGTAATTAAAGCCATCAAGGAAGTGTTCCCAACCGTGAAGCATTTATTGTGCAGGTGGCATGTAATGTCAAATATCGAAGTGAAGGCAAAGATCACACGATCAAAAACTAAAGAAAATGAGTTTTACCGTGATTGTTATGCCTTGGTAGAGTCGACATCAGAATTAAGCTACAAACGACGTCTTCAATCAATGCAGACCAAGTGGGAAGGGCGTTGGGGCCTCATGGAATACCTTGAAACCACTTGGCTCAAGGACTTTAAGGAGGCACTTGTTAGAGCTTGGGTTGATTGCTATCCTCACTTTGGGACTAGAACAAATAACTGGTAAGTATTTTGGATGTTTGTACTAGTGAATTAAGGTTGAATGTTATTTTGGATAAATAGATGTTTAACCGCCAACCTATTGAAAACCATGCAGTTGTGAGTCGCAGCATGGGAAGCTGAAGGATATGTTGAACACGTCAATAGGGGGGTTTGAAGACGTGGTCAAGTGCATCGACAGAATGGTCAACGGGCAGATCAAGCAAATAAAGGGTTCCCTTGAGATGTCACGCATGAATGTTCTTAGGAGTGTTTCTAGTAACCCACTATTGGCTCCCCTCGTTATGAAGGTGACAGCTGAGTGCTTCAAATTATTGCTCAACAATTACACCACGGCGATAGGTAGACGCACTGATGACGGGGTCTGCCGGGACAGGTATTGGCGAGATGTGTATGGCGTGCCATGTGTTCATGATTTTTTAGAAGCCATATCCACCCGTACGCCGATAAGCTTGAGTCAAATTCATCCCTTTTGGAGGCAAGTGATGTGGAGTGGACCTATTATGGCAGAGGAGGGCAGCGAACCTGTGGAAGATATAGACCAGACCAGGTTAACGTTGCTCAGGTTGAAGAGAAGGCTTGAGGCAGATGATCTCACTCCTCAACAAGCTAAATTTCTTGCAACAGCTTTCATGGACATGGAGAATCCCGGAGAAACTAAAATGACAACACCACCTATAAGCAATCCTAGAGGTCGACCAACAGGGAGGCGATCAATGATGCGCGAACCAACGGCACTTGAGCATGCAGTACGACGGTCAGCCACCCGAGGTCGAGGGAGCGGTCGAGGTCGTCCAAGTGGTCGAGGTCGTCGAAGCGGTCGAGGCGAGCCAATGACACTTGACCCCACGACATTTTTGTCCGTCCATGTGGACTGGTTTGTCCCACGCTATGTTGATCGCGTTCAAAATGTGATTTCAGATGGGCATTGTGGGTATCGAACGCTTGCAGTGTTGCTTGGATATGGGGAGAACCAGTATATGAGGGTCCGACAAGAGATGGCTGATGAGCTGCGTAAGAACAAGGATTTGTATCAAGAAGCATCGCTGTTGAACGATATTGAAGGGCTTATCGGTAATGTTGACATCAAGGATCCCGGTGAATGTAGTCCGACGAGGTGGATGGAGGCGCCGTTGGTTCCTATGGCAGCCGCGACACGATATCAAGTTATTGTGGCCGTCCTTAGCAAGGGTGGTCCGCATACATGTATCCCGATGATGGCACCTACAACGGCCGCAAGGCCACCGACAGATATTATTGCAATGGCGTTGATTGGCGGAGTGCACTGGGTACCGGTTAGTGAACTTCCACCCTTACTATTACTATTCCTACACATTGTATGAATTGTTAATTATTGTATTTCATAACAAATTAAATAGGTATGGCTTCGATCAGACTCACCGATCCCTCCAAAAACTCCAGAATGGGATCCTTTCCACCACCAGAGCGTAAACGGTTGGGATGGACCATTTAATACAAGGATGGCAGAGTACCTCAACCTTCGACGTGCTGATCCTGATCGTTCAGGAGACCAAGACGGCGATAGAATATATCATAATATATCAGATTGAGAAGTTTATGCTAAACTATTTCATATTTCTTGTTATCAAATAGATATATGTATTTTGCTTTCAAACTTGAGTAGAGCATAAAATTAAGTAATAAACATTTTCTTAACTACAGTGCATGACATCAAACATATCTGAAATACATAAACTCCCTAACATTGAACACCAAAGTATATCACAGTTGCCGTTGTGATGCCCGAACTTGAGTGGGGGCGCGTGGGATTGGGTTTGCCATTGCCTCCAAGTAGTAACTGAGAATCTCTTGATGGCTGTAAAACTCCTCACGACGGTCTAGCATTTTCCGGATGTTCTCCCCTAACACGTACAATCGCTATCATTTGCAAAAAAAAAACACATTGTGACGATCACAAATGCAATACAGGTAATGAAATATTTAAGGCACAATTCATACCCGAGCTTGTATTGTGGAAATCGGTGTCGGTTCCTCCTCTATAGGTTGGGCCTCAACTGTACTCTGTAGAACATAGGGATGACCATGACGACTGAACCACTCCATATAGTCGGGCGTAACCAGATACCCCTCATATGCAACAGGCAGGTTGTGAAGGTTCAGCAAATTAGCGGGGCTGTGTCGCTGATCCCAGACATCGAACATATCCGAAAAGGTCAACTTCAAGCGGGCTGTACCAGTAGGCCGAGTCTCAATAGTGGGTGGGATACGGTCCATGGGTATGCTTTGCACACGTCCGAACTGTCTTAATACACGGTCCGGCATGTATGGTTCTTGGATATCGTAAATGGACAAAACCCCTCTATATCGAGAAACTAGAAAGTCAGCGTCGAAGTTAATGAACCTATCCTCGTACGGCATGAACCTTACGTCCTCGGCTCTCATCGTGTCCAGCTGAGTGGTAATGTTGTGTACCCTCTCCAGAGTACGCGGTGGTGTCGCTCTATGCGTCCACCGACAAGCCCACCTTCGATCAATTTGGCGGGTCCGCTCCTCAGCCATTGCAGGGGCAAATGCCGGAAAATGTGCCCAAATCCAAAACTTTATACATATAAAAGAAAAACAAATTAGTCTAATTGATTGAAAGCACGAATTTTGTATGTAAACGTTATAAGAATACCTGAACCAATGCAGCGCACCCACCCATGGTTCCCACCCCTTCCCTGCTCGCGATGCCCAGGGCTCGATACAAGAGGGCAAGCATGGCAACACCCCATGAGTACTGCCCCGTCATAGCATGATTGTAGACTAAGTCAACTGCCCACAAGGGTATGTGTGTAGTCGACTTATCATTGATAAAGATCGCCCCAAGTACTATCAATAGATACCCGGTCGCAACAGATTGGGCATAGGCATCGCCATTAGGAATCATCGCCTTCATCATCTCCTCTAACTTTGCCTGACTGAAGCGCGCCCCTCGACTGCTCATGTCTGCAGTGGATATGCCAAGTCTGGTGGTGAGGAAAGACCGGCGTTGCGCATCGGTCATAGGTGTACGTGGGGCAACTCCGTCAATCTGTAGGCCAAGTATGATGGCTACATCATGGAGGGTGATAGTCATCTCACCCCAGGGAAAGTGGAACGTGTTCGTCTCGGGGTGCCATCGGCAGATAAATGCTTGGATCAAAGAATGATCCACCGTGCCAAACTCGACGTCCTCCAGATCTGTAAGGCCACTTAGTCTTGCAAGCCCGAACCAACTCATAGGGGTAACAACACGAGGCAAGCTTCTGAGGAACTGAATGTGGGTGTTGCGTCGAATGCATCGAATTACATTGTCCTCCTACAGGGGAAAAACACATAATTCTTTAGGTAATAATTAAATATTTAATTTAAGTAAGAACTTTCACAAGAAAATATAAATGAATACATACCTCACCCATCCAAATAAGTCTACATCTGTGCGTCCTATACCACGTCAATGGTTGATTCTCTAGTGGTCGGCCGTCATTGGTAACTGGTGGTTGTAGTTGTTCCTCATCTATGTGTTGTGCCCCTTGTTGTGGTGGGTCCTGATGGACCGGCTGCTGATGCGGATGCTCTTGTTGCTCATAATAGTGCTCGTAGTCATAACCAGCATCCGTCGCCACATTGTGGTAGTCATACGGTTCGGGACCGAATGCCTCCTGATTATCGCCATCATCTGTGTTGGCGTCCTCAAATTCCTCTTCATCGGACGCATCTGACCCAGCTGCATCGTCCGACTGAATATCCTCGAGCCCTAGTGTCCCGCTCGGGAAAGGAGACGGTGTACGCTCTGAGGAGGAGCGTCTCAGAGTAGGTCGACTCGGCCCAGGCGACCGTGTCCTATCCCTTATAATTGATGTACTCGCCCGAGCGGGTACAGTAGTGGCGGTAGCTGGAGCATTCTCTTGCGCCTCCTCAGCCCTTTCATGTTCACCTCGACGGGCCGAAGCCGTGGGCCGTCGCCGCTCCAATGCCGTAGAAATTTTCTATCATATTGCATAACAAATAAACAAGGTTACAATTTGTTACGAGTACAAATATCCAAAAACTAGTCCGTACACATCAATTATGTTTATCTATTCCTATAAGGTTATAATTGATAAATACAAATTACTTTTTTTCCATTTATCTAATTTCAGTGACCTATTTTAAATGGTATTTTGTTTACCTATTTTCATTGGTATTTCATTTACCTATTTTTGGGTTTAGGGTGAAATCTTACATTTTTTTTAGCATTTACATTTCTTTCATAAACATTTAATATGACGCTAACTATACTGTTGCTTATATATTTCGAAATTAATTTTTCCTATCTTTGTAACTCCTAAAAACCTTTATTTCGCTGACCTATTGTCAATGTAATTTTATCTAACTCATGACATAAAGAATTTTGATCATATATTTTCTGTTGCTTATTTCAACATAAATGATACATACAAATTCGTATAAAAAAATTCTTTCAACTAAAATGAACTAACTAAACATTATTACAATTCCTAATATTTCATGGAACTTTTTTCATCGTCATTACATCTTACAATTTCTAATATTTCATGGAACTTTTTTCTTTTCACTAAACATTATAAATATCATAAAATTTATCAAAACTAAAATGAACTTACTCCTCTCGCTCTCTGACGCTCATCCTTATCTTGTGAAGATCGATCCCCTCGAAGCCAACCCATGGCACTACTTGCAACCTTCTTCATTTTGGATGTCATGATTCCCGATTATCTACACATAAATTTAATTAATGTAAGTCATATGCAAACCTAAGGAAAATAAATGATTTCCGATTAACTAAATGTAAATTTAATTAGTGAAGATAATACATAAAGAAGAAAATTACTCTTACCTTTATGAAGATGGGATGAACAGCTTGATGAACACAATGAAAAGGATAAAATTTCAGAACAAAGTTTTGTGAAATGGGAAAGCTGTGTGGTGAAGGGTATATGCTTGGGGTCGGATTTTATAGGAGGAGATGGAGCATTGTATCTCCGTGAATCGCGAGTGCAGCGAGATTTCCGGAAACACGCAACAGGAAGATTCTCTCCCGTGACTGTGTGGTCCAATCGACGTCCCTTCCAGCCTGTCCATCGGCGCACACGCTTTGCGCAGACGCGGGCCCCACATCCGCGCATCCGCTGTGCGCAGCTGCGGAATCTTCCGCGCACGCGCTGTGCGCAGCTGCTGACCACCTTTTCCCCTCCGCGCATTCGTAATACGCAATCGCGTTTTGATCCGTGCAACTTGCGAAAAATTGACCGTTCGTATAGCAATTCCGTTTTTAAATAAGGGGTGATTATTTGCAAACAACAATATATGAATAGTGGGTGGTTTTTATGCATTTTCGCCTTTATTATTTTATCATCTTAATTAGGACATAGATTTAAACCATAACTAGTCAAGGCATACCCGTGCTACGCACGGGACTTAAACATAAGTTTTGCTATTTTATAAGCCTATTTAAGAGTTTATTTTATATCATCTCATTGACTAATCTAAACAGTATATGTGTACAAATAGTAAATCTTGGTTTTATATACTTGATAATTTGGTTTAAGTTATTTATTAAATCTTTATATTTTTATGAGTTTTTTGTCCCAGAAGACGCCTTATAAAATAAATTTTTTAATAAAAAAATACCTTTTAATTTTTTCAAAACAAAAACACCTTACATAATATAAGGCATTCAATCAATTGAACCACCAACTTTTATTTTACAACTAAAATTTCAAGTTTTCAGTGATATTTTTTAATATATAATCGAAATGCCCTTATTTAACTAATATTTTTTTTTGAAAAGGCATTGTATATAATAAATTTTTTCTTAACAACTTGCCTTTATAGTTTTTTTTAAAAGGAGTTGGATTATATTATATAAAATATTTGTATTAATTATAATCAGTTTGAAATTGTATGCTTTTTTTAATAAAGTTATTATATATATGGTGTTTTTAAAAAAATTATATATGGAATATGATAAAGAAACATTCAAACATATTTAAATAAAATAATATTGTACACACAAAATTTTTAAGTTTTTTAAAAAAATAATATTAGTAATGATCAATTAACTCATAAAAAGGCTAATAGAAAAGCCAAATCAAAAAAGATACCTAATTTTCAATAAAAAAAAATAATACAGAAGATGTATAAATGAGTAAAGTGTGAAAAATGTGTTAAAAACAAAACTAAAACGGAACATATAACCATCACCATCTAGTACAATTTAAAACAAAATTTGGACGAATTTCTTCCAAACCTATGGAATATAAATTAGGGTTCTACCACCCAAGAAATCGAAATAAATTAAGAAGATGAAGTAGAATGACTTTGGAGATGGAGACTGATTGGATTTCTAGGAATCATGTTTTAGTTCATGGATCCGAGGAAATCCTTTCTCCCCACAGGGTACGTAGTGGTATAAGCTGAGCCGGGCAAACCAATCGAGCACTTATGACTTGTCAATTTTGCTTGGCGTTGCTCCATGACTGACACCCAATTGTATCCAGGTTGTGGTGCTTGTTTTGCAGCCATCTTAATTTCTTTCATTGCAGGATGTTTTTAGTGTGTGTGATTATGAATGGATTTAGCAGGATAAAGACTTTATATGTGGATTGAAGAAGAAATAAAGGCTAATTATTTGACGAAAGATGAAACGGCTATTAATCATATTGGATGGAACGACTCGTCATAATATTTGATCGATGAAACATCTACTTTGAGTGACATTAAATATTTAATTAAATGGAATACATTCATTTGCTGAATACAAAAACCTAAATTGCCTAATTACACCATTAGTTTTTTTTTGGTCAGCAATTACACCATTAATGAATACATGGTTGAGGATGAACGTGTGAGATCATGAGATTGATTGTAATGTCCTCCTTGAGGGTTTTCATTCATTGATATAACATATATATAGGTTACAAGGTATTGGGCCTTAACGGGCTTTCAGCCCACTATACAATAGGAGACCTATGTAATCTATCAAACCCCCGCAGTCGAAACGGGAGGGGTCCGTACAGTGAGACTGGAACGAAAATCAATGAATAACTGTCTAGGTAAACCCTTGGTGAATATATCAGCGTACTGATAAGAGGACGGGACATGTAGAACGCGGACATGTCCAATGGCAACCTTGTCCCTGACGAAGTGGAGATCAAGCTCAATGTGCTTCGTGCGTTGATGTTGGACTGGGTTGCTAGCCAGGTAGACGGCGGAGACGTTGTCAGTGTAGACCAGAGTGGCCTTCTGTAAGGGGCATCGTAGCTCAAGCAGGAGATTGCGGAGCTAAGAGCACTCAGAGACAACGTTGGCAACACCCCTGTATTCGGCTTCAGCGCTGGAGCGAGACACGACGGACTGACGCTTGGCTGACCAAGACACAAGAGTGTCATTGAGGAAGACACGGTAACCAGACGTGGAGCGACGTGTGTCAGGACAACCACCCCAATCCGCATCAGTGTACGCCACAAGATCAAGCTTAGAGGAAGGAGTGATGGTGGTGCCGAGCTCGAGGGTGCCGCTGATGTACCGAATGATCCGCTTCAAAGCCTGGAAATGAGGTTCCCTAGGGGCATGCATGAACAAGCAGATCTGCTGGACGGCGTAACTGATATCAGGCCTGGTGAAAGTGAGATACTGAAGAGCACCAGCGAGGCTCCTGTACAGTGTTGGATCAGCAACCAAAGGACTAGAATGAGCACTGAGCTTGTGGGATGTATCGACTGGGGTTGCGACGGGATTGTAGTTGACCATCTTAGCACGAGCAACAATCTCAGCAGCATACTTACTCTGTGAGAGAAACAGACCAGACGGATGCCGCTAAACGGCAACTCCCAAGAAGTAAGACAGCGGACCCAGATCAGACATGGCGAATTCCGCACTCAACCTCGAGATGATGGACGTTCGAAGAGCATCAGAAGAGGCTGTGAGAATGATGTCGTCGACATAGAGCAGCAGGAAAGCCAAGTCCGAGCCTCTGCGATAGATAAACAGAGACGTATCCGATCGGCTGCCAGTGAAACCCAAGCGGAGCAGATGAGACGCAAACCGCTGAAACCATGCCCGTGGAGCCTGTTTTAGACCATACAGAGAGCGCTTGAGGAGACAGACATGCTGGGGACGCTTAGCATCAGCAAACCCCGGAGGCTGAAACATGTAAACCGTCTCATTCAGATGACCATGCAGAAAGGCGTTCTTGACATCCAGCTGATGGATGCCCCAGTTGCGCGACAGAGCCAGACTCAGAACCACTCGGATAGTGGCAGGCTTGACCACAGGGCTGAAGGTCTCATCACAATCAATACCGGCCTGTTGAGATCTACCGTTAACCACCAGACGGGCCTTGTAGCGCTCCAATGTCCCATCAGAGCGGAACTTGTGACGGAAGAGCCACATACAGCGAATGACGTTCGCCTCAGGAGGGCGAGGCACAAGAACCCAAGTGTCATTCTTCGTAAGGGCCCTGTATTCGTCGAGCATAGCCGCCTGCCAATTCGGGTCTAGGAGGGCGGTTTTGTGGGAGGTGGGAACGGGGGAGAGGGAGGTCTGGGTGGAGGCAGAGGGTGAAAGGGAGTCGGGAAAGATGGGGGCAGGAGAGGCTAAGGACGCGGGCACGCCAGCGGAGGACGTGGGAGCGCCAGCTTGGGGCGCGGGCGCGCCAGGTTGGGGCGCGGGCGCGCCAGGTTGGGGCGCGGGCGCGCCAGCTTGGGACGCGGGCGCGCGTAGGGAGGCTTGGATGTTGGTGGAGGGAGGGGCGAGGTTATTGCGGCGGGCGCCGCCAGGGGGGAAATCTTGCGGCGGGCGCCACAGCTGGGGGTGCGGCGGGCGCCGCCAGGGGGGAATCTTGCGGCGGGCGCCGCACGTAGGGGATGGGATGATGCTTGAGGACGGTGGATAGCGGGGTGATGGTCGGTGGTCATGGAGACGATCTGTCGGGGTCTGAAGACACCGGAGACGCTGCGGGTGTGAGGTCTGGTTGTGGGGGGTGGCGAGGGAGGTGGGGGAGGGGGAGACGCAGGAGCACCGGGAGAGCTCTGGGGAAGAATGAAGTGAGGAAATGGTGACTCAGACTCTGACGACGACACAGGGGGTGTGGGAGACGCGAAGGGAAATCGCGACTCATCAAAGGTGACATGGCGAGAGAGAATGATCTTGTGAGTCTTGATATCAAGACAAATATAACCGCGATGATCAGACGGGTAGCCAAGAAAGACACAAGGGGTAGAGCGAGGGTGAAGCTTATGGGGGGCGGTGGAAGCTTGATTGGGAAAGCATAAGCAACCAAATGTACGAAGGTGATCATATATGGGCAAAGCGGAGTACAGTGCCTGAAACGGTGAGCGATGGTTGAGGGTGGTGGAAGGGAGAATGTTGAGGAGGTAGCATGTGGTGGCCAAGGCGTAAGGCCAATAAGGGAGGGGAATGGATGCGTGGAAGAGAAGAGTGCGCATCATATTGGTGATGGTGCGGATGATTCGTTCGGCTTTGCCATTTTGTTGCGAGGTGTAGGGGCAGGATAAGCGATAGGAGATCCCATTGGTATTAAAGAAAGTGTGGAAGGCTTTATTGTCAAATTCACGGCCATTGTCGCATTGGAAACACTTGACAGAGGTGTGAAACTGTGTTTTAATGTAAGCATGGAATTTGGCAAAGATAGGGAACACTTGAGATTTAAAGTGCAAAGGGAAAACCCATAAGAAGTGTGTAAAATCATCCAGAAAAAAAAGGTAATACTTATGACCCTCCTTGCTAGGCACAGGAGATGTCCAAATATCACTATGAATAATATCAAACGGTGCGAAAGTAGTGTTTAAAGAACGCTGAAACGGAAGTCTGGCATGCTTGCCTAACTGACAAGACGAACATAAACTAGAGCGGTGCTCTTTATTACAAATGACAAGACTCTTAGAACGAAGGGAATCTAAAACTGCAGGACTGGGATGACCAAGACGAGCATGCCAAAGACTGGATGATGATGCCGAGAGGGCGACTGGACTTGACGGGCTGGATGGTGAAGGCGACGACACAGGATAGAGCTCCCCAGTGCTATTACATCTCAGGCGAGTAACCCCCGTAGTAAGATCCTTCACAGAGAAACCAAACGGATCAAACTCAAAAGAAACATCATTGTCAGTGGTAAACCGACGGACAGAGATAAGGTTTTTGACAAGTTTGGGGGCAATAAGGACATTGTTTAGGTGCAAAGGATTGGTAGGGGTTGGTAGTGTGGTGTGGCCAATGCCCGAAGTAGCAAGGCGACCACCGTTGCCAACGATAATAGAATGAGCAGGACCCTTGAAAGAATGAGATGAGAGAGTACCTGAGGAGTTCGTCATATGAGAGGTAGCGCCAGTGTCCATGTACCAAGAGCCGTCAGGAGGTGTCAGCTGCATGGAAGAGAAGGCGTTGTGCACATCAGTCGGGTATGCCTGGTCGGATGATGGACGGGGAGCAGGACCCAACAAGCCCTGCTGGCGGTTGGGATATGGGGCAGGTCCACGAAACGACGCACCGGGGTAGCCATAGGGCATCCAAGTGGGGTAGCCAGGGTTGGGGTACCAAGAGGGGTGGCGGTTATGATGTTGTTGCGGGCGTCAGGTGCTGCGGCCGCCGCCTCTAGGTCCTTGCTGATCGTTGGTGCGGCCTGGCTGGAGGGCGAGTTGCTCGATGATGTCGCTGGATGAGACCAACGCCGTCTTGTCTTTGGCGGCGTCGGTTGTCTGACGTTGAAGGCGAGTCTCCTCCAAGATCAGTTGAGACCGGGTCTTCTCGAATGTAGGGAGAGGCTCTGTCTGCTGAATATGAGTAGCAGCAGCGTTGTATTCAGAAGGGAGACCAGAGAGAACCTGAAGAACCAGACGGGTGGCACTGGGTTTGGAGTCGACAGCGTCGAGCTGATCAGCCAGGGTCTTGATGTGCTGACAGTAGGCAGATATCGACGGAAAAGAGGAAAGCTTGCAACTTGAGAATTCGTGCTCGAGATAGACAGCACGGGTGGACTTATTGTCTTGAAAGAGATCCTGAAGTTTCTTCCAAGCTTTCAAGGCGTTGTCTTTGGGGTCAAGGATAGTGGTCAATAGATCTTTTGAGATGGTGTTAAAGATCCATTGAAGAACAATGGTGTCAAGTTGAGCGAAGAGATCGTCGTCTTCGCTTGCAGGGCGGTTAGCGGAGGAGTCGATGTGGTGGAGGACTTTATGAGCCTTAACATGGGTCGTAAAAAGGTGCGACCACATGGTGTAGGTACTGGACTCATGATCAAGAATGATAGGGATGCAATTTTTGATGTTGGAGATGGTGAGGGCGGAATGGTAGGGCGGCTTAATAGGGTCGGTAGGTAGTGGGTTAGCCATTGGGACGAGAAGGGAAGGCTAAGGGCGGCGTGCGGAAGTGCTAGCGAGCGAGAGAGAAGGAGGGGGCCGACGGTGGGAGGGACGCGGCCGCGTTGGGAGGTGGCGCGGGCGCGCTAGGGATTGGCCGACGGTGGGAGGTTGGCGGCGATGAGAGAGAAGGAAGGGGCCGACGGTGGGAGGGCGGCGGCGAGGAGAGAGAGAAGGAGGTGGCGGCTAGGGTTAGAGAAAAAGAATTTAGGGTCTTTGGATCTTAGGCTGTGATACCATGTGAGATCATGAGATTGATTGTAATGTACTCCTTGAGGGTTTCCATTCATTGATATAACATATATATATAGGTTACAAGGTATTGGGCCTTAACGGGCTTTCAACCCACTATACAATAGGAGACCTATGTAATCTATCAGAACGGTAAAGCATACACTACATACAGAGTACAATATTATAGCTAGCGTCTATACGGAGTATATACTAATTTATATTAAGAATAAAAAGTACGTACGATTAATCTTGTATAAAGACTAATAAAAAAATTTATACGGACTGAAGAATTGAAATTAACTGACCAAAGGGTGGGGCAGGGTGGGTGACCGTCCAGGGCCCATTTTTGGTAGGGGCTCATTAAAAATATATGTTATATATATACTACCTTCGTTTAGAAATAGATTTCGTTTGACTTTTTGACACGTTTTTTTAAGGAGCTAAAAACTATATAAAATTTCAATTTTTTTTTTGTAATTTTTTTAATATAATATAAATACTTATTAATAATAAGTGTCATATTATTAAAAAAAATGTTTAAAAAGTTAATATTTTATATAGTTTTTCGCTCATTAAAAACATGTCAAAAAGTCAAACGACATCTATTTCTGAACGGAGATAGTATAATATAATAAAATTTTAAGAAAAAAAAAATTAATATTTTTTTTTTCTTAAATTTGAAAAATAATTCAAATATAAAAATAATATGAAATTTTAATAAAGTTATACAAAAATTTTATTTTTTAATATTTATTGGGCCCTTAAAATTTTAGTTCGTCTGGACCTATAAAATGATAGGACCGGCAGTGATGATCAATATCAAAGTGAATGATTTCACAGAATCACAGGAATCCACGAAGGACATGATTTCGCCGATGAATGGAGATCGACGTCCTTTGACTCCAAATGGATGATCTTATTATCCTTTTATTGATAGAGGCTAAAACTGGACTTGGTGAAGCACATGTATTTTTGGGTTTAGGGGAGGCATCTCATATCGGGAAAGCTTGAATTGCTTGGTAGAGTTAGGGTTATACACACAGTTGCTTATCGAACAGTATGGATGGATAAGAAATCTGAGGCCCGTGCTTTTGAAGCGGCAAGTGAAGCAGCCCAAGGCAACTGCAAATCGAGGCAATTCGATCGGTAAGATAGGTTGAAAGCAATGGGAGTGTACCAATTAAAGTCAGACAGGTATAATTAAAGATAAAAGATCATAGCTGGTACATTAAAAATAGGGAAAGTAGCTAGTGAGATATTCTAGTTTGTTTTACCACTGTTTTGGATTTTGGATGAGGTGTTGAATCTATAGCAACCTAATAGTATGGTTGTTCATCATCAAGTAGGTGCTCTCACGACTCATCTGAATTTTAATCGGCCTAGGTCGCTTGCTTTAATTCAGGTTGAGCAGTAATTGTACGCGTTCACCATCCAGGGCACTGTGGATCTATCATTTGTGGAACATACATGTACATGAGAGGAAGATGATGAGAGAAAGATTGATAATGGATGTCATGAATTGGATTAATTTATATTGGTCCATCGATATTGTGAGATCGATTGAAAAACATACGTAATTAATTAAGATTAAACCTTACAATTCAAAAATGAATTTTAATCGATTTGTAACCTAAAACCAATTAATTGTGGTATTTGTGTTGAAACGATAAGTATTCATTCAGTTCTGCCTTGTCCATTCTTTCCAATACTTTATAGGCTAATTAATTAACTAATTGTAATGTATTTGTATATCTTTGCATCATGTATAGGCTAATTACGTACGTAATTAAATTGAAGCTTTTTTTAATTTTTGAGATAATTTTAGTTTTTACAAAATTACCTCAAAAATTAAGTACATAATTAACTTGAAGCTTTTGTAATTTTTGAGGTAATAAGGTAAATAATGGTACTCATTTATGAAGGGTTCCACTTTTATCTATTTTAGAGATGCTGTTGGGTTGCTCTAATGACCCTAAGAACGCAATTTTTATAGGTTTATAGAAGATAGATTGTAGAATTCAAATTTATAAACCATTTAATTAATAAATTTCACGATTTCGGTCAGAGCAAAAACCAGGCACTAAGCGTTGCAACTTGCAAGAAGACGTTACCCTCTTCCTTGTAAGTTCCATTCCCTCCCTCTCTTTCTGCCATCTGCTTACATCTTACCCCTTCAATAGTTCAATTCATCTTCTCCTCTTCTTCTCTGTATTACTCAATTTGCTTTTCCTTCCTTCTTTTTCTCTTCAATTTCCACGGGGCACTCAGTTTTTCTTCAAAATGTATATCTAATTGGAATCGATAAATGCTTGCGGTGTAATTCGATCAATTCTCTGCTTTCTGCTCACTTTTGAGATTCATAGTACACCCTCTCCATGCTTCCCTTTTGATTTCTTTTCCCCTTTTGTTGCTTCTTAGCTGATTGCTGGTATGCACACCAACTGTTTGATATTTGGTCTGTGAGGAGGACTTTGAGCATTAAAATAAAAATGCTGGCGATTGTTTCACTTTAAATCCTTGGATGTTAGATTGGCTGACTGATGCACTAAAATAAATTGTGCAGCATGACTCTCTTTGTGCCCTCATGGTGTTTGCAAACTCACATTTGTTCTTATTCTTTGATTTTTGCATTTCTCATTGTTCTCTTGGTTTGGCCTTGGCCATGGCCATGAGTTGGGTGTAATCTCCTTAATTCCTTTGTATAGTTACTCTCTGTCGCTGCCTGTTTGTAGGAGATGAAGAAAGGATTGCACCCTCAGAAGCAATGGATATCATATGTCACCCAGAGTGGCAGGTTGATCAATGTTATGATGTCCAAGATTCACAGAGAGGGCAAAGTTTACCATTTTAGAGCAAGGCGTCAGATGGCTCAAAGCTTGGGTAACATTGAGAAATTTAATCGCCGTTACAAAAACGCCGAGGAGGACGAAGCTAAACCTACTCCTCTGTCGACTGCTAAGGAACGAGCATAACAATGTAAGCACTGCTTTTATCTTATCATTCACTGACCATACAAATACGGGTTTGTTCATAAAATTTTCAACAATATCTGACCAGCAAAACCCCCCATTTTTTTGTTTACCAGATAAAGCGTACGATGTTGGAATGACGAAGTGAAGGCAGTACTGGAGAAGTGTGGCTTCTCCTGCCCTTGAAATTTTCATTTATGATCATCATAGGCTTTCTTAAGAATATGAACTAGTTTCGGTTGCAAGCGCAGGAACTCGCACTTAGATGATGAGGAATAACTAGCAGAGTAGCAGACGTTTGATAAGTGTTGTACCAAGCGCCATCTTATATGAATTGGGATTTCTATAACTATGTGCCGACTGAGCTTTCCTTGTCGGAATCCTTATTGTCAATCCGCAAAGCAGCCTGACTGCTATGATTTGGAAGCAACGACACATGGTTCACAAGAATCTTGATCACTTGAGCAACCTCCCAGCATTTGTGGTAAAATTTATCAAAATGAAGCACAAGAGTAGTACATATAATAGGACTCCCAAATCAATCAGGGAAGCATCTTCCAGTGCAATACGAGCAGAAATATATCAAATTTTCAGACTAATGCTTTTGTTTACATTCAAAATATTAACTGAAAGAAGGCATCCATAGACTCTCTTTCGGTAATCGCTCTTATAGTTGATAATCTTCCACGATGCTTTAGGGTGTTGGAGATTCATATCATCGGTTTATTGAATTGAATTTGAAGGGTGAAGGTAGGATGATGTATGTTCATGGAATATATTGTGTTTATATATGTGCTTCCCGACGTTCTCTGCTGGATAATGTAGCTTGGCTGTGGTTATATGGCTTTAGGATCATCTAGTCAGTGTATAAAAAGGCGAAAGGCGCACCAAGGCGATGGGGTCCCCATTGCCTAGGCGCAAGGCGAGAGGCGCACGCCTTTCGGATCAAGGCGCTTAATTATAGAATTTTCCCTTCTACATTGATATAATGATGAAATTGGTATAATGATGAAATAATTTGTATATATATAATATATAATGTTAAACAGTAAGCTGTATAATATAATAACATACGGAATAAGTAGGTGTCAAGCATAGCCATATATACACAAAAGCTAATATATGAGTCAAATCCTCAAATGACATATATTACTACTAAGAGTGTCATTCCAATATATTCACCACTAGAACTGCATAGGAGCTTTCCCCTTCACCATTGACCTATTCGAATAATGAGGCTCACTAGCTTTTTCCACCATTTTCCATGTCAAAATGCCATCTTCAAATACAAAATCATAGTCTTCTTCTCATTCCATTCTTCCAACTAACCATTCATTAGATTCATCAATGTCATTCATTAGAATTGGATCAAAGTGTGGACATTTGGGTAATAGAAAAAGGTGAAATCATCAAGGTTTGTAGCTTTTTTAACAAGTTACTTTTGGATTAAATTGTATATTATGCAGATTTGGAGCCAAAAGGCTCTTTTTGGAGGGAAAACATCATTTTTAATGTACTAAAACAAAAATTTACACAAATCAACCAAAAGGCGCAGAGGCGTGCGCCTTTGCGACTCTGAGCCTAGGCGCAAAAGGCGTGCGCCTTTTGGACTCCCCTCGCCTTGACCCCTATGAGGCGACAGGACCATCGCCTCAACGCCTAGGCGCAAGGCGCGCGCCTAGGCGTCGCCTTTTTATACACTGCATCTAGTCAATCTCCGATGGTGGCAGTGGCGGTTGAGCTGGGGCAACGTAGCTGGAAAGCCAGTGATCGGGTGCTTTTACCACCTCCGCAACAGCCACGAAGCACAGTCCCATGGCCTTTCCCTCTTCCTTCCTCTCTAACTAATTGATCGATATGCTTATTTGATATGCATGGCAGCGATGATGATGGCAAAACCATGAAAAGGATTGACGAAGAAGAGGAAGAGGAAAAGGAGAATACCAGAGTCGGATGCCAAACAGTCGACAGAGAGATGCCACTGAGGAGGTGGTACTTGGTGATCAACCCCTAGCGGTACAACAAGGCTTCCTTGAGCGAGGACAAATGCTAGACCGATGAAGCTGATTTAGTTCATAATCAATGAAAAACTATGTAGTTTACGTACAAGTAATGAAAAAGACTTGAGCTAATGAATCTAAAGCTATCGTAACTGGGCGGTTCTCTAGTCGGCCTTGTCTGTATGGCTTCCGAAAAAAAGAGGTAGATCTAACTATTATATGTGTATGCGTCTACACACATAACACCGTACCAGTACAACTACCTCCAGTTAGACGCAGCAGCGCATATATTTCATCACCATCTTGCATCTCCAACTGCAACACCAACAGGTGATGTGAGAAAGACAGTTTGATGGCTGTGTTATTCTCAAATGTCACACACAACAATTCAAAAGATAGGAAGTAGCTACAAATTTAGAGGGACAAGGAGTATTCACTTTCACCTGTTCAGGAGTCTGATCAGCTCTAACTCGGTATCCTTGGTAAATGAACACAGTCGTATTATGCGACAAGTGCAGGCGGTCACACCAGGCCTTCATGAGTTTCCCCATCAGGGTTTGTCCCTTCATGCGGAAGGAAACTGTCTTACCATCCTACCAAACAAGGATAAAAATCTATGTCAGTCCATTTTGAATTTTCCAAATTCCATTGCCACCCTTGTTTAGTCATGTTGTTTTTGTATTTTACTGCATGATCTCTAGTTTGATCTCTTTTTGTTTTTGTAACTAGCCGATTAGGTTTTAATCGTTTTGATTTATATATATTTGGCATTTCAAACTTTTAGGTCAAACTAGGAAGAAGTTCTAGATCCACAGACATAGAGAAATCCAAAAACTTTAATGTTTACAAAAGGACGGATGTACATTTGGCTCTTGATTAAAAAGAACCCGGAGGATTCTTAATTTTGGTAAATAGAGAGCGGTCGTCCGGGGTTTGAACCAGCAACCTTTGGGTACGACCAGCAGTCCTTTCCGACTACACCATTCCGGAATGGTTAAGAGCCCGGATGATTCGAATTCAAAGAAAATTCAGGAACTATTGAAGAGGATTTACTTTATAATTTAAACAAAACTTCATTCATAAGAAAATGTATATTTGTGAGAGTATGCATATCATTTTGGTAAACAAGCAAAATTTTAGTTAGGGAAAATGATGTCAATCAAGATTTTTTTCAACTAAATTAAAGTCATGATGAAAAGTGAGAACAACCAAGTAGATAACAACATTGCATCAGATTTCTTACATATAATTGATGGCCTATCACTAATTCAATCGTTTCAATTTATGATCATAATGCTTGGGATGTCCTTGCAAAAGGATGTAACACTGACCTAGCGAGCTAAGGTATATAAAGGAATATTAAGAGCACTAAAGAAGTGAAGGAACCTTAGGTTTAACAAGAAAATATTAAAGTAAAACGAGCTAACAATTCCTGATGATGCTTATTGCTAAGCAAAGTGCAATGAAGTGAAGGAATCAGACAACAAGTTAACCTGTGATGGAAAAGAGCTGATCCCTCAAACATTCGTGGCAATATAGTTCCAAACACACATATATGGACAAAAATACAGACACTTGTCAAAAAAAATAAAATAAAAATGTATACAGCTCAAGAGTGCTTATAGTTATTTTAACATTAAAAGTTTCCTTCACTGTATATACCCTTTCGTCGCTATATTGATCCAGTAATGCAACTGTCAAGTCTGAAATTGTGAAAGTGAAACATGCTTAAGATTTGAAATCCTTACGGGAAAGGTAAAATTACCAAGTTATGTCAATCTGTCAATACTTATCTCTCTTCTTAATCTTTGCCCATAAAGCGATAACCCCAGAACTTCTGGAGTGAAGTGCATCCCAACAAAATCTATAAGCTTGGCCAGAAATCCCTAATCATAATACAAAGAGCATTGCAAGACCCTAATCATTGCGCATCAGTCGTACAAACACGATTTTAAACAAAAACTACATCCCAATCCGACCCCAACAAGCTCAAATCCACATAATTATCCAAGACAAAACTAAACCACTCTGATGCCATTTAGTAGGGAGAGATGCAGGGATGGGGAATGGGGTTTGAGATATCAGTTGTGTTTAGTTGAAATTATTCATTTCCATAACCATGGTTCCCAGTATCAGGTGGGAATCAGGTTCTGAATTTCTGATATTGGGATCTCAATTCGGGTTTGAACCATCCAAATATAACAATCGCCATCTAAGAAAGAAAGAAAGAAAGATGGAGCCTCCCATCTCCCTTTTGTTGTTCTTGACAGAGAAAGCAGAAAACTGAAAGCCCTAAACTTTGATTCCGAAACCTAACCAAACACTCTCAATAGTCAATCCCCCTATCGATTTCCAAACGATACTTGTAAAATTTGATTCTTTCAACTCAAATGACACACGGAATCGTATCAAATAACGAAATTGAACAAAACCCTAGGAAGAGAGGAGGAGGAGGAGAAGGTACCATGCCCGTAACCTTCAGATTGACGCGGGCGACTCCATCAGCAAGCGTAGCCTTATGTAGTTGAGCGATTTCGCTCTTCACTCCCGACATTACCTTACCATCTCTCCCAACATACTCTCTAAGCTGCGACTCGAGAGTTGAAATTCTTGCATCGAGAGTGGAAATAAGAAGTCCGAGAGTTGAATGCTGAGATTGTATCTCCCTCCTTGAAGCCTTCAAGTCCTCGATTGTGGCAAGCATGCAGGAGGCGTCTGGTTTGTTTGACGTCATTGTTGGATCGATGGATGGTCGATGCCTTCAAACAAAATTCAATACTTGCCTCCAATACCTGCCCTCCAAATTTTACCTCTCCTAATATATATACAGTATTTTGCTGAAATTTTATTTTTTTTATTGGAGAAATAGCCCTTTTTTTTTTTCTAGGGTGCCACTATATACACCGCAAATCCGGATTAAGGACTTGCACGTCCACTATTTCCACATTGCACGTTGTTAAGGACGTGCAATCCCTAGTTAGGGTTTTGCGTTTAGGGTTTAGGGTTTAGGGTTAGGGTTTAGGGATGTTAATTGATAAAATTGAAGGTGGATTTGAAGGATTTAGGGTCAAATTAAACAGAACACAAGAATTGTTAAGGTTTTCATTCGGATAATATGCGAATAAAGTTACAAGGAACGGAAATATGTGGAATACAATCTAGGAAAACAGTAAAGGACGGCCGGCATCGGCACGCAAGGCTCTAAATCTCTCAATCTGAGCTTGAAACGGAGCATCCCATCCTTCGACGCTCGGATGATGATGTTCGACCCATTCTAGTGGAGGCGGCGGAAGAGGAGCGTTAGGACGCAACCAGATCTATGAGAACAAAAATTTAGAGTTAGAGTATTGACATATGTATGAAAATCATGAATAGGTAATAACAAAGACGTTTGAAGTCGTACCGCGGTAAAATGGTCTTGGTTTCCGATGCAGGCTACACCAAGAGTTGCTGATTGGGGAGGGTTGTTAGCAGATGCCGGTGAGATCATGGGGAGACATGTGAACGGATGATGCCAAGCTAGGACGACGAGAGGAATCTGATATACCGTCGCAAATACTAAACCCATGATTGGAAGCTCTATCCACCGTCTCCTATCACCATGTGTGGCTCCGGCACATCTCTGGTAGTCGACGAACTGCTGGAATGGGTACTCTCCCGTATAACAACCGGCGTACAGATCGGCGTGATCCTCCAAGTGATTGCATAGTAACGTCTTGAGTTCCGGGAAAGCATTCTCGCCGATCGGTGATGTCAAAGCCGCCAAAGCACGGTAGCCACAATGACCATCTCCAACAGTGTCCCTCACCATCTCAATATGACCTAACATGAAGGGATCAACGTTGTTTCGACCCCAGTTGAACCCTCCGAACACATCATCACGTCCACGTCGAGCTGAGGTCGCTTGTGGACGAGGCCGAGCAGCATTTCGAGCAGCACGCGCTTCTTCTTTCGCAAACCTTTCCCTTACCTCCTCGTATGGCAACGGGTTGGTTCTGCATGCATTTCTCGACCCCCGAGGCCTCCCCTTCCGTCGGACGCTTGCTGATGAGGGTGGGTGCAGCTCATCCTCGCATACATCGTTGGAAGCCGTATATGAAGATGACAGCTCATACGGCAGTGGGGTGTCGTCGAGGTCAGTCCATGTCAAATCCATCCAGAACGGGTGGATGTCCTCGGCGGGTATTGGAGTGCCGGAGTTGACGTATGCCTGAATCTCATGGACACAAGGGATCCCGTAACATACCCTCCAATGTCGGTCCGTGCATACCGGAGGAACCTTTTGGTTCACGACGTCCTGCCACATCTTGTACAGATAATCGAAGCACTTTTTGGAGATTAAAGTCTTTACCTCATCGAAAAGGTTGACTTTATACGCCGCTGTTGGCCATTTGAATCGGTCGATCTCCAAAGCAGTTTGCAGCTCATGGAGTTGACAATCATTGACCCTATGGATTGCATCGATCACGATGCGGAAGTCACCAGTCGATGAGTGAAGTGCCTCCTTCAGAACCTTGTGTTGACCCTCAACTCTGTACACATTGAAGTGCATAGGCGATGAATATTCGATATTATATCATATTGTAATGGGAGATATGAAGTAAGGTTGTACCTGTTTGTCGTACGGGTGCCGAGATGGAAGACGTTATCTACGTAGCACCGAACTATGCTCCTGCTGTATGGAAGCCAAACCGACTCATGTTGTATGGAAGCCAAACCGACTCGAAAAGGTTGACTTCATATGTTTTATTTTCGTTTATTATATTTTAATGTTAATTAATGATTACAATTATATTTTAATGTTTTTTACTGTATTCAATATTTTTTCAGTATTTTAATATCTTTTTAATGTTTTTTATTATCTTTCAATATATTTTTATATTTCAATATATTTCAATATATTCAAATATATTATATTTGAAGTATTTAAATATATTTTAATATATCTAAATATATTCAAATATTAATTAAATAATTTTTAAGTATTTTAATATATTCAAATATATTATATTTGAATATATTTTTTATTATCTTTCAATATATTTTTATATTTGAATATATTTCAATATATTCAAATATATTATATTTGAAGTATTTAAATATATTTTAATATATCTAAATATATTCAAATATTAATTAAATAATTTTTAAGTATTTTAATATTTGTTTAATGTTTGTTATTATTATATTCAAATATATTTTGATATTTGAATATATTTTAATATATTCAAATATATTATATTTGAAGTATTAAAATATATTAATATATTCAAATGTTAATTAAATAATTTTTAAGTATTTTTAATGTTTTTTATTATCTTTCAATATATTTTTATATATGAATATATTTTAATATATTCAAATATTTATTTCTATGTATTATATTCTATCAAATTACAATTATATTCTCTTCTATCAAACTATATACTATAAAAAAACATTTTAATATATAAATAAATCAAAAAAATCTATTTTCAATTATATTCTATTAAAAAATATATATTATCTATCAAACTATATTTTCAATCATATTCTATCAAACTATATTTTATCAAACTATATTCTATCAAACTATATTCTATTAAACAATATATATTATCTATCAAACTATATTTCCAAAAATCTAATTTTTAATATATTCTATCAAACTATATTCTATTAAACATTTTAATAAAAAAACTATATATATTTTCAAACACTAAAAATAAATTAAACAAAAAGTATTTAAAATAACTTACGGGTGGAGTCGGGATCGGGGAGACCTCAATGGTCCGTCGCTTCCGCGGCGGTTCCGCCTCCTCCTCGGCCACTGCTCGGCCTCCATCGTCGGCGCCAGCCGCCGCCCCACCACCACCAACCTCTTCCGCCACCGCCGCCGACGCCAGCACCTCCAGCCCCTCTACCACCGCCACCGGCTCCACCGCCACCGGCACCGCCTCCGCCTCCGCCTCCAACGCCGCCACCGCCGCCTCGAGCTCTCTCTCTCTTTCTGTCTCCATCTCTCTCTTTGGGTCTCTCTCTCTCGGTCTCAGAGGAAGGAAGGAAGACGAAGAAGAAGGAAGAAGGAAGAAGGAAGAAGGAAGAAGGAAGGAAGGAGGAAGAAGGAAGAAGGAAGAAGGAAGAAGGAAGAAGGAAGACGGAGGGAAGGAAGGCGTCGGGAGGAAGAAGAAAGGAAGGAAGACGAAGAGGCACGTCCTCTTCGCCTTTAGAAGGCGGGCTTGCACGTCCTTAGGGACGTGCAAGCACGTCCCCCTTTTTTTGGCTCTCCCTCCACTTGCACGTCCTTAAGGACGTGGGGATTTGCGGTGTATATAGCCGAAACGTTTTTTTATAAGGTAATAATTCGGCTAGTATTAGCCTAACCGATTGCATCCTTATAGATAAGATCAAGGAGATCCTTGTTTGTTACAATCGAGCACCCGTGCAAAAAACGACTAAGGTATGCAACCTTATCAGCAACTTTGTTTCCTTCCTGGGTCACGGAGCATGAATGAGAAATTTGTTTCCTCGAAAGAACTAGTTATCATTTTTATGTCTCCAATTAATAATTCTAGCTCCCATGGACAGTTACTATGTAATTATAAATGTCGAATGATGGTTTGCGAGTCCCCTTCAATTTCTATTTTTCTGATCCCTAATTCTCGAGCGCTTTTCAGACCCTCATGCGAGGCTAGGGTTTCTGTCATTAGGGGGCTTTGCCTACCAATATTTTTATAGTTACTTTTATTGGATTTCTGTTCCAGTCTCTGATGATGTATCCTATATGGCTGTCCTCGGTTAGTTTTGATGTTCCATCAAAATTTACTTTCATATATCCGATCTCAGTTTTTCGCCGTTTAATGCTTTTCTTGCTAATCTTATTACAATGGCCAACCAATGGGGAGATAATCGTCACTTCATTCTCTTCCATACACGCTTTCCTCTAATTTTCTTTTGTCGAATAAATGAACTTTGATATATAATAATTGGATGGAATCTGTCCTTCCCTGAATTTGATTTGGTTTCTGTAGAACCATATTGCAATTGCGTAATTTGTCTAGTGTTATTCCCAATTGGCTCATAATTTGTCTTTTTCATCCTTGTGTAGTGTTATTCCCGATTGGGTCATAATTTGTCTAATATCTCTTGTTGTGTCTAAGATAGGACTTACAATTGCGTAAGCCTTATCATTATATAGACATGATTCTTTCGTAAATCCACATTCAATGAATAAATGTGCTTCATCCTCCAAATAGTTATCACAAAGAATACAGTTTGTGGGAATTGGAACTCCTCTATTCGCTAATCTTTCTTTTGTGGGTAGGCCTTTTGACTAGTTTTCCACATGAATTTTTTTAATTTTGGGGACAATGCTCAGTTTCCATATCCACTTATTTAGGTCATCTTCGATTCTGTCCAGATTGGTTATCATATTCATTGCAATGGTTGTTGTGAACCATCCTTCCCTATTTAGCCACTAATATAATCTGTCTGGAAAAGGGATGGGGATATCCATTATTTTTCTAACAATGTGTTGGTCTAACACCTGTTGTAGTTTTTCCTTCCACCATCTCCCCCCTATGATGTAGTCATTGACTTTTGTGTTGGTGTCGATATGATGGGCATGATCGATTCTTTTTCTTAAAGGCATGCTTGATACCCAGTTGTCATTCCAAAAATTGATTGATTTTCCATTTCCAACATGCCACACTAGACATGTTTTGAATTTTTCATTGGAGAACAAATATTTCTCCATAGCCCATTCATTCATTCTAACTTCTAAGGGTGTTTTACTTTTATTTCGTGTTGATGTTAGGGGTCGGGTTATCCTCATATGCTGACTACTTAGCGTGTGTTTGCTTGTAGATGTGGGGAGATTTTGCTAGATTAGTAACAACATCCATATAGACATTTGATGTTTGGTGGAGTAAGCTTTGGAAGAAGATGAAGATGAAGATATGTATTTCTATAGACGTGGAAGTGGATAAAGCTCCATCTTACTCAACCAAGATTTGTGGGATTACTAGATAGATTTTTTCCCACAATACCCCTTTATTTCACAATTCATTAAATTTCACAGTACACTCGCCTCTTCCGCAGCCTTGCTCAGCCTCCTCCTTTGATCTGATCATCTTGTTCAGCCTCCTTCAAAGTCACAGGTGACACCTCCATAATCATCTCGTATTCTCATCTACAGTCGCCACCGACGCCTTTGTGGTCGCAGTCAACACCCTCGATCACAACTCTCTTGCTTTCCCAAGTACGATGATTCTTCTAATTTGGGTTTTGTCCAATGTTTCAATTTACCATGAAATATTGGGAAAGTGATGCCTCATAATCATGTGGCTAGCATATGCCTTAATTTTATTGTTTTCTTCTTTATTTTTGAAGCCCACTTTGGTAATTTCCTCCCCCACATCTACTCATAAATCTTCATATATCAAACACTCAATAAGTTTTTTACTAGATTTTTTACCAAATTAAATCTATCTTATCAACTATTTAAACCTCTACCAATAAATACACATATACTTATACATATACCAACACATCTACAACTACATAAAAATATCCATTTAGCAAACACGACCTTAGTCCATTTTATTTGATTTCAGTAAAAACACATTCGAAGCGTGGAGAGCACCGTCTCTTCTTTTTCCCTATTAAAATCATGCCGATATCCCTCTGTGCGCTGTCCGGCCGGGATCGTACAATTCTTCCTTGACATGCAAGGTGATTTCTGTGTCCCTTGCACGCCAAATATTAATGAAAATAAAATAATTAAAACAACTTATCATGGTAAATCCCATCCCAAACGGCTTAAATTAAATCTTGTAAAGGCTTGACCAAGAGTCGTCTCCATTTTGGCATTTTGTCTAGTTCTCCTTGTTTTACTGGGGTTGTGGCTTCGCTTGGTGTGTCTTAACGATCTATTTCTTTGTTAGGGTTCTGGCATTCGGAGTCGGAACTGACTGAGATCGTGGTAGTGTGTACGAGGCGACTCGTTTACGGAAAGCTTCCTTGGAGGCTCGCCTTCATTGCCCACAAGAATTCAAGATTTATCGGTGGCCAGCGATGCTATCTCAATATCATGCTTGGTTTCGTCCGTAGCGTACGTCCCTAACCTGCTAGTTTTAGGTCTACTCTGATTCATCCTTCATTGTGTATGTGTTGCCTAGTCTTTTGCCCCTTTTATATATTTTTGTTGTATGTTTCTATCGACTTGTCGGCCTCTCGAGCTTCATGCATGTATGAGATCAAATTATTACTTTATCCAAAAAAATAAAATTCTAAATCATGTTTCATAGCAATAAATCGACGCTTGCTAATGGGTGTGTTTGGATTCCATTGCATTTTCATTATAATACAATTATTTTACCTCGTTTTATGTGTCCATTTGGTTGTAAAAATAAAAATCGACATAAAAACGTAATTTAACTAAATAATCACATAAACCGAGATAAAATAATTGCATTTTAATTAATATGTCGTGGAACCCAAAAAGTCATAATTTAAACACCTTAAAAATTTTGTTAACCAAACACCGCCTTATCATTTTGCATTATAAACATAATGCATTTGAAATTCAAACACAGCCAACGAAGCCTTCGTTCTTGCTTAGCAACCATATGAGTCCAAACTTGCAAAGGAAGCTTTCATGCTTGTGGGGCAAGCACTTGCTTTGGTTCGTACTTAGGAAGCACTCATAATTTAAACAAAATATTAAGAAAGGATAACTAGAAATGTATCTTCTTCATTTTCCTCCACGATATTAAATGCGATTTTCTACGCTCTTGTCTTTGGGTGTGCTTTGTCTTGTCTTAGTGTGGAAGCTCGTGCTGGTGTGGATGTGTTTAGTTTCAATAGAAGCAGCAGTCTTAAGCACTTTGTTCATCAAGATGAGCGTGGCAGTGTCCGTGATTTTTCAAAGATCGATCCCTAATTCAGGTGGGGCAACATTGCTAATCAACACTTCCCCAGAGATGTCTTCTCTCATGGTGAGCTTTTGCTCTTGTTTTCCGACGTCGAAAAGCATAGCGTCAGTCTTAAGACTCACCTGTATTATCGACATTCACTTTCTGCCCCTTTGTCGTCCTATATGCTTCCAAGCAGACCAATGTGGTTGATGGCTTTGAGCGATACCTAAATCCTTCTAGTTGTGTTCGAGGTGGTGTTTATTTCTTGGACGTAGCCGTTTACCACTTAACCTCTCGAATTCTCATACATTGGTGGTGTCTGAGATTTTAAATTCTTGCCTTGATAAAAAAAAAAGCAATACAAACATCTATACGTGATGAATGAACAATGAAAATACGTGTATCTCGAATTGGTCTAATATTAGCCGCTAATTGAATTGGTGCCACCCTAAATTATTTCGGTAAATGTTAATGATTTTCAAATGATTTTCGAAAACTTTAATGTGGTTTTCAGTTACAAGATCAATTAAAACTATGGTCAGATATTTGCAAGAATGTTGACAACCGCGACTTAGTAGCCGCCTCCTCCCTTCACTTGTTTAAAAATATAAGTCCTTTTAAGTTTTCCAGGTATTGAGAAATGAGAATTGTTATTTTTTGACCTTTTGCTCAAATTTTATTGGTTAATGAGTGTTGTGGATGATTAATGAGGGGTATAAATGTAATAAGTTTAAGATTTCCTTATTTTATGTGCAAATGTCTAAAAAGACTCATATTTTTTTAAATGGATGTATTATTTTTAGTTTATTTTAAATCCTAAATAATAAATCAAAAGATAATAAAATTTTATTTTTCTATTAAAAAGGGGATTTTGGTCACTAAAATAAAATTTCATCATAAAAGTTATAACATTTGATTGGAAAATAGAAGTTGATGCCTCAATTGAATGGATTATATTATACAAAGAGTTTTTTTTTTTGGTAAAAAGTAATACAATTAATGTTTTTAATGTTAAAAAATTTATTATTTAAGGCTCATTTTTTAAATAAAAAACATTATTAAAATAAGAGCACTTTGGTTATAAATATAAAATTTCACCAGAAAATTAAAATATTTGATCGAAAATAACGATTCGTCCCCAACAGCCAAGATCTACTTCATCTCGACCTCGCCTCCGACCTCCTCTCCGACGAGCTCTACCCTCGCTTCAACACAGTGGTCGGCTTGCCCCTGTTGCCGCACGTGCACCTCTTCCCCTTAGCCACACACAAAACCTCCCCTCTCAAAGTCAAAGAAACCCATCTCAAGAAACCTTTTTTACAAACACAAAATCCCCAAACCCCGGTCCCTTGCCGGTGCTCCTTTTTAGCCTCCCTTTGGGACCTCAAAGGCTCAAACAATCCTTAACAAACAACCACCACCAAACACCTCTCCAAAATCTCCCTTAGCAAATCTATTAAACCCAAAATAACTCATTGTTGATGCTGTGATTTATGACCCATGGGTCTAGATCCGGCATCACCAGTCCAACATCACATGCAGCAATAGTATTGAGCGAGTTCGAGCCTTCACATGCAACAATCGTCACCGCTATCCAAGCCACAAGAACTGGAGTCAAGTATAGTTTTAATTTTATTTAGACATTTTTAATTTTCTGTAATTGTAGTTTTATATAATTTTTCTTTTTTGACTGGCGACCCTCTGCGTAGGGTCATTCAAGTCATCTGTTGATGACTTCAAAATCGCTTTGTTGATCTACTTCAATTCTTGCCTACTGTCAAAAAAAAAAAAAATACTATATAAGGGGTTTTTGTTTTAAAATTTTTTTCAAGGATGTTTTTGTTAAAAAAACGGTTGTTTGGAGGGAAAAGAACTACCGTGTTTTTCCCTACTCCCATCCCTACACCACCAAATTAATTTAACATTTCTTAACTTGAAAAAAAATTAAAATATACTGTATATTTCTATTCCTAATATGTATTTTGAAAAATCATGTTTTAAAATTTTTAATAATTATATTTTATAAAATATTGATTTTAAAATTTTTAAAACTTTTAAAATATAATTTTTCAAAATAAAATTTTATAAATATATAAAAATATATATTAGAAATATAAATATAACTTTTTAAATTTTTTTAAGATTGAAAAAATGTTAGAATAAATTAATATTGTAGAGAGTAGAGTAGGAAAAGTGGAGTAGAAATCCACTATAATACTATAGAGTTGACTAAAAGAAACCGGCAAGTTTGAAGCCTCCGCGTGTTGGCTGATAAGAGCGAATGAAGATTAAAAACCAAGACGTGTCCCAGAACTCAGATTTCATCGATCCACGTCATTCTTTGTGCAGTCTTGTTAAATGCATCTACAAGTTAAGGTTGCAGCACCAAACTCTCACTACTAGTCTCCGGCGGTGCGGCGGATTCAGAAATGAGGCGGAATCCGGTGATTGGATGCTTCAACCACCTCCTCCACAACGGCCACCACCACACTCCCATGCCCTTAATATCCTCCTCCAACCTCCACTCCAACTACTTCAACTCCCTCAAGGTTACCATTTTTATGGATTTTAAATTAGTTCGAGTCGCTTAAAATCGAGTTAACGAGGTGAATATGAATGAGTAATATTCGATTTATTTAGAATAACGGTACTGTCTATCTTTCATGTTAATTCTCATATGTATAATTCACATACTGACATTATTTTGTATTTAAATATAATTTTTTTTAGAGATATATGCGTAGCGGTGACGGCAAACCGCCAAGAGCCAAGGTATTCATGGAGGAGCGAGCGCCTTCTACAGCCGAAACCATAAAAAGGATGGAAGAAGACGAAGAAGAGGAGGAAAGGGAGAAAAGCGGAATTGGAAGCCAAACGGTCGACGGTGCAAAAGATGCCGCCGAGGAAGCGGTCCTTGGTGATTCTCCGATTTCGGAATCCACTAAGGGACAGTACAAGAAGGCTTCATCGAGCCAGGAGGACAAATAATATATGCAGTGCGTATGTTTACTAGTGTAATTTAGTTGATAATCAGTGAACAATAATGTATGGAGCAGTTAACAAAAAGAGTAACGACGAAGATGATATAACTCATATATAATCTGGGCTGCAACTCGTCGCTTGGAACCCGTTTTTCTTAACAAGTGCAAGTGTGCAACGACAAGAATTGTCGTAACAATAGTCATTTTAGCCACAGCAATTACAGCCCTGCATAACCAAATGCGCCTATTGAACACTAGCATCAAACTTAAAATTTTGGTCTCATATAAGTCCATTTACAACCTAATGCCCTTCTCTAAATAACTAACTCTTGATTCATAGTTCATACCTATTATTGATTTGCAATTGTTACTGGCTTCCGCAATAGAGGTCAGATCTATGCATATTCCGCTACATAAAAGTGCCACAACTGCCTCTCTTCAACTTCGGCAACACCAGTATTTCATCACCATCTTCCATCTTCAACTGCAACACCAACAGATGTCAGAAACACAGTTTGAGGTTGTGTTATTCTCAAGACAGGAATAAGTTGACATTTTGACCTGTTCAGGAGTCTGATAAGTTTGGAGTCTGTGATCTTCGAAAAGGAACACAACATCTTCAGGTACCATAGACAAGTGGTCACACCAAGCAGTCATGAGTTTCTCCATCTGGGTATGTCTACTCATGTTGAAGAAAGTTTCCCCGCCATCCTATAACAAGCACAAAGATTGGAATCCATGCTGAGTACTTTTGAGTGAAACTAGACCTATTTGGTGACTTCATCATTTAAACATAGCTCCATTCATAGAAGGATTTCTTTTGTCATAGAAAATGCTGCTTGCATATCAAATTTTAGTAAAGAAAAAATGAAGGCAACTGTTGAGGAAAAAATTGAATCAGCTATAAGCTATTTCCTCTCCTGCCAGACATTCATGGGATAATTATCTGTATAGAGTTTTCTACGTTTGGTTTTATCTTCTTGTTGTAAGTTCCCTTATTTGTGGGATTTCATTCTCTTAGCTGCAGTACATACATATCTTGTACACCTCAATTAGATTGAATAAACAAGTATTCAAATGGTGAGAAAGAAAGTACATAACAACATCCCATCACATTTATCAAATACTTGAAGGTCTGATAAGCCACTAATGGCGTAAGCTAGTAAAAGGGTTAGAAGTGATTCATCACTCGTGGCCCAGAAAGAATATAGGGTGGAAGTATGTTATGTGCTAGAGGAGGGGAGAGCAGAATCCCATGTGGGTGCAAGTGCGCGGCCTTACAGAATAAGGGACTTGTTAGAACTATGGATCTATCAATCATCATGTTTTTGGCTTATGCCTTTTGGCCAGTTATTGTTTCCCAATTGGATTTGGGAGTAAACTCCAGGGGTTTAATCCTTTGGCTCTAGTTTATGTCTACCTATCTTCTATTTTGTGCTC
This sequence comes from Persicaria tinctoria, assembly GCA_037127255.1. NCBI lineage: Eukaryota > Viridiplantae > Streptophyta > Magnoliopsida > Caryophyllales > Polygonaceae > Persicaria > Persicaria tinctoria. Next base: position 80,825,761 of record JBANSL010000003.1, on the reverse strand, counting down.
TTTCATGAATCTTTCATGCAGAATAATTAAACACAAAGTTACATAAATAGAGATTAAACCTTAAGAGTTAAGATGATGATAACAAAGTAAAACGAGCTTGTAATTCCTGACGATGCTAAGAAACGAAGAATGAAGTGAAGGAACCAAAGAGCAAGCATTCTCATATTTGAAATCAGCAAATAAGCCTAGAAAAAGTAGAACTGTTATGGAAAAGACTTTATCCCACAAACATTCCTACCAATACTTACAAACACATATAGGGTGGGACGAAAACAAATGCAAGTGTCACCGAAAAGGTACACGGCTCACGGTTGCATTTCAGCATTCACAAAACTTGTATCTTAGAACATAAAAGCCAGATTCTTTGGTAAAGATGGGTTCAAAGAAATTAAAGATGCAACTAGTTCTACCAGTTGAAACTTCAAAGAAATTAAAGATGGGTTCCACAAATTTCACCTGGACTCAATGATCCAAGTACCAAGTGTGCAAACCAAATCATGATGAAAAGGTAAAACCGCTTAGCTATGTCAAACTATTGTACTTCGTCGGGAGGGAAGGGCTACATCTCTACAAAATCTAATCATCTCCCCCACACCAAAATACCCTTAGCATACCCCATAGAGCATTGCATAACCCTAATCATTTTGCTGCAGTCGGACATAAACAGGTTTAAAGATAAACTACACCCCACTCCCAACTCCCAAGACCAACACGCTAAAGCCCGTATAATTATCCAAGAAAACTAAAGCACCCGGGTGCCATTTGGCAGGGCAACATGGGGAATGAGGTATCAGTTTGAAATGCGCTTCCAAGTTCCAACCCTGTGTTTTCCATGGCGGAATGCACCACCACCGCAAGGTAAAGCTTGGTCGAGGTTCGCAGCTTGATTTTTCCTCTATTGAACGAGAAAGGAAACAATTGGTGGACATCTACAGGTTGCTCTGGGTACAAGGGAGACGAATGTGCGGTGGACTTATGGAGCTTGCTACAGAAAATGGGAAAATTGAACTCAAACCCTAAAATCTGACTTCTAGACCTATCGATTTCCGAACGATACTTAAGATTCGATTATTCCACCTCAAATCACACACGAAATCAAACGAAAAAAATGAAATTGAACAAAACCCTAGGAGAGAGGAGGAAGAAGAGCTTATGGTACCATGATCGAAAGTTTCGAAACCTTCAGGTTGATGAGGGCGGATCCATCCGCAAGCTGAGTCTTGTCTACTTGAGCGATGTTGCTCTTCCCACTCGACGTTTCCTCACTACCTCTCCCAACATAGTCTCTAAGCTGAGACTCGAGAGTTGAAATTCGAGCATCAAGAGTCGCAATATGGAGTCCGAGAGTTGAATGCTGAGACTGGATCTCCCTCCTTAAAGCCTTCAAGTCCTCGACTGTGGCAAGCACGCAGGAGGGGTCTGGTTTGTTTGACGCCATTGTTGGATGCTTTCCAGTAAAGATGCAGGCTTTTTCAGAGAGGGCGGGAGGAGAGACGGAGAGGGTAAAACCGACTCAGATGTTGGTTCAAATATTAGAGACACCATTGTTGGATGTCTTGAAACAAATGTTTAATGCGGATTTTTGAAATAACATATAGTAAATTTTTATTGTAATACAATACTACCTAATATATGAACTTTTAGAAATTTACACAAATTTTAATAAAACATTTCACTTTTAAAAAATATCATCGTACTAATTTTTTCATAAAAATATGAATATTTTATATTGTTTTTATCATTCTAAATAAGCGTGCGTAAATAGTAACGATATGTTTTGCCGAGCTAATGAAGTATTATTTTAAAGGGTTATATTGCCAACTAACACATTATAAATATCTAATTAGCTAACTAGCACCCAACCAAAATGAATTAACTAACCTAGCACCCTTCCCAATTTAACTATCAAGGTCAACGTTGACCGTTGACCGGTAGTTTTTTTTTTTTTTTTTTTTTTTTTTTTATGATGCCATTTTTTGTCGTTTTGATGCCATTTTTTTTACATTTTATTTTCACTTTGATGTCATTTTTCTAATAAAATGGTTTGATGACACTTTTTTAATATCACTTTTTTCAAATCTTGTTGATATTTTTTTGTTTACTGTGATGCCACATTGACCATTGATGCCATTTTTTTACCCTTGACTACCGATGACACTTTTTTTACATCAATTTTTTGATGCCATTTTTTCACAGTGTTTTGATGCCAAATTTCTAATTACATTTTTTTTCTTTAATGTGATGCCACTTTTTAAAGTAGCGTTTTTGATGTTATGTGATGCCACTTTTTTTAAACTTTGATGACACTTTTTTATGTCAATGTTTTGATGATATGTTTTTTTTACCATGATGCCATATTTTTTCAAAGTGGTATTTTGATGACATTTTTTTCTTTTAATGTGATGCAAGTTTTTCAAATTAGTGTTTTGATACCATTTTTCTAATGTAATTATTTTATCTCACTTTTTTTAATCAAATCGTTTGATGCCATATTTTTTTTCAAGATACTGATTTCGTGGTGCCATATTTTTTCAAGGTAATGTTTAGATGACATTTTTTTATTTAATGTGATGCAACATTTTCAACGCAGTGTTTTGATGCCATTTTTCTAGTGTAATTATTTGATGATATTTTTTTAATCAAATCGTTTGATTTTATAATAAAATGGATTGATGACACTTTTTTCAAATCTTGCTGATATTTTTTTGTTTACTGTGATGCCACAATGACCATTGATGCCATTTTTTTTTACCGTTGCCTACTGATGACACTTTTTTGATATCAATTTTTTGATGATATTTTTTTTCCGTGATGCCATATTTTTCCAATGTAATGTTTTCGTGATGTCATATTTTTTCAAGGTAACGTTTTGATGACAATTTTTTCTTTAATGTAATGCAACTTTTTCAATGTAATGCAATATTTTTTCTTTGATGTAATGCAATTTTTTCTTTAATGTAATGCAACTTTTTCATATTTATGGGTTAATTTTTGTAATTTTACAAAAATTGCTATTTTGGGTTAATTTTTGTAATTTTGTAAAAAGTGCTTCTTCAACCTCTTGCCTCTCAGCCTCTGTACGCGATGCTTCTTCAACCTCTGCCGCCGCCGATCGACCTCGCTCCGCCGCCGCCGCCGCCGATCGACCTCGCTCGCTCCGGACGCGCCGCCGCTCGTTCCCTCCCTCGCTCGCTCGTCACCGCCTCCATCCCTCGCTCAGATCCGGACTCGCTCGCTCCGCCTCGCTCGTCCTCGGTTCAGATCCGGCGCCTCCACACCAGATCCGGCGCTCCCCTCACCGGATCCGCCCTCCTTGGCCACGTACCGTCCTCCCGAGCCCGAATCCCGCCGATTCGACCCCCCCAGCCCCCACCGACGAAGCCTCGCAATCCCCCTACCGTTCTTGCACCTGCCCAAAAGCTTCGTCGGAGGTCTCTGACCACCCATTCCGACCACCTCTCACCAGATCCGAGTCGGATTCACCATCCTCGCACAACGTCGAGCCGGATTCCTCACCATGGTTGGAGGAGAAGTCCAATTAGCGTGAGAGAGAGAGAGGTAACAGGTGAGTGTTAGGGTGCTAATTTTTTTTAATAAGGTGTTATAAAGTCCAATTTATTTTCTTAGGGTGCTAATAACCTAATTGAATTAGCAAAAGGTGATATTCCAACAAATTTTCTCTATTTTTTAACACCCACTATTCATGCACGTTTTTTTTAAGGTGATAAAAACTATAAAAATATTTATTTTTTTAATAATTTTTTTTAGTAATCTCATACTTATTAGTAATAAGTATAATATTCTTAAAACACATTGAATAAAAAATAATATTTATATAGTTTTTACCTTTCTAAAACAAAACGTGCATGTTTTGAAAATGACAAATACTCCGTATAAAAGAACGGAGGTAGTACAATCTTCCACCTAAAAAACATAAAAGACCATCTATTTTCGGACGAAAACTCACCTCCAAAAACTCATATATTATTGGAGAGAGGGAGTATCGACAAGACTTACAACAACGATTCCGTATAAAATATGACCCAGACCTCGACAAAAAGCAACAACGCCTTATAAAAAAAACATGCTAACCTCATCAACTTCCAAAAAACATACTGGGGACAAAGAGCAAAAAAGGCCCATATTAGAGCTATTGATGCCAACACAAAATAGTTTCACCGAATTGCAACAGGAAGAAGCAACAGAAATATAATTAAATCCATTCAGACAAGTGCAAGGATCTCTCTCACTTCGAATTGTGACATTTGACAAACCATCAAAGACAATTTAGTAAAACATTTGATAACCCTCGACGACCTCACATCACAAGTAACCTACTAGACCACATCATAACTGGAATTTCATCAACAGACAATTACTAGCTCACCAGGCAAATCACTAATAGTGAAATTAAGACGACTATGTTTAGTCAATCACCAAGGTAGTTAAGAATTTTTTTTCTAAGTGGAAGGCTTCTAAAGCAGATAAACCACACCTTCATAGCACTCATTCCTAAATGTGGTAACCCCACAACCACAAACCAGTATAGACTGATAAGTCTTTGCTCAAGCACCTATAAAGTTATATCCAAGGTATGTACTTTCAACAAGACTAAAAAAAAATCATTCCAAAAATAACTCATCCACTCCAAAGTGCTTTCACGGCTGATAGAGCCATCCAAGATAACATCTTAATTGCAAATGAAATTTTCCACTTGTTCCAAAAAAAGAAGGATAAGGACGGTTGTATGACTGTCAAACTTGATATGGAAAAGGCCTTTGATATGGTCGACTGGGATATCTTATTCACCATCCTTGACAAATTTGGCTTCTCCTCTCTTTTTGTAAACTGGATTCGAGAATGTCTGACCACAATATCTTACTCGGTCTTGGTCAACAACAAGCCAACTGAATTATTCACCCCAAAAAGAGGACTACGACAATCCTCTTTCTCCATACATTTTCTTGATTCGTTTAGAAGTTCTTGCTCGCGGCCTACAACAAGAATCTCAACAACCAAAGAGCTATATTGTTATCTTCGCTGCTTAAAAAAAGCATGTGACCAAATCAAAAGGTAATCCGTGAATATTGTAACCTCTCGAGCCAGAGAATCAAGAGACAAAAATCACTTTACCAATCAACAACAAACACAAACACCCACATAAAAACTACTATTCATAATGAATTAGGAATCAAACACCCACATAAAAACTACTGAAGGTTCGATAATGTAAAAACAATGTAATAAGAAATACTCTAGAAGGGGGGTTGAATAGAGTATGCCCGTTTTTCGCAGAAAGTCTCAAGACTTTTGGAGCTTGTACCAAAACCTTTGAGATAACCTGAATCACAGAGTTAGACAATTCGAACCAAGTGCGGAAATAAGGTAAAGCAAATAAGTAAAGGACACGAGTAATTGTTTACGAGGTTCAGCACAACTGGCCTACGTCCCCGCCTAGGGTTCTTCCACAACCCTAGGATTCAAAGGCTTTATTGATTGCTTAGCTTAGGATCCTAATAGCTCACCGAGAAGCCTCTCTCCTATACAATTGCAATCTAGTCAACTCACGTTCCCTTGGAGTCCTAGACCAATCTAGAAGAGCCCCACCTCTCTCAGCTATCTAGTACAATCCTCTAACTCTCGCAAATCAATAGCCTAGTGCAACTTCCCGAGTTATAAACTCTCGAGTAACACTTGAAATGAATATATCCTATAAGCTCACAGTGACTCTCAAAGGCTTTGAAATAAACAACAAACTATTTGAGCGCTTTGTAGAGAGACACTTGGAAGACAGATCGCTTGAATGAATGAAGCTCGTGTGTAGCACTTGTACGTTCTTGTTATCTCTGTCTTCTTCTTTCTTTCCTTTATATAAGAGTGGAATGGCGCCTGAGGATCTTCACCAACGGCTCCATGAATCAGGCTTGATTCTTCAATCTTCTATATATGGACACTTTGAAGCCATGATCCATTTTGAAATAGATCTCCTCAATAACTCTATAAAGGAAGGATATAATCTCGAAAATACTTCCTGAAACAGTTAGTCCAACGAATATATATATAATATAAAGGAAGTATATAATAAGATAAAATAATATACGAATAATAAGATAGGTTTTGTATTTCATCAACTGTTAATGCTCCAAGGCCTTTGACACAAACATCCTGTCAAAGCCTTTGGAACATCTTTTCCGATTTTCATCAAGGGAGTGAGTTATCAATCTCCCCCTTGATGAAAGACAAAACCTGTGCATCCCTGCAACTTAGTAAAACAGATATATCATAAGCAAAATCAGACTAAGTACCTGCAAGGGTTAGACAAATGTTGGATCAAAATATTTTAAAGTAAGAAAACATCCAACCGAAAACCATAAATCAAAAAGCAAGGTCCTCCATGACCTTTAATCAGAGGTTTTCAAAGTCTAACAATCATCTCCCCCTTTTTGTCTTTCAACAAAGGGTGGAGGTAAAACAGTCACCAAAAGTTACCAAATGTTTTGAAAATGTTTCCAAAAACCAGCAAAGTAACAAGTTTCAGGGTGGGATAGGGTGGGTTAAGGTTTAGGCTTAGTTATCCGGAGCATCATCAGTGAGCCTTGTCCACAGTCCTTCTAGCATCGTTGAAATCCCGCTCATCGTCGTCATCAACTCCTTCTGCAGCTCCTTAATATCCAGGTGAACTTCCTCCAAGCCCAACTCTAGGTTGTCCATGCGTTCATCGAAAGCTGGAGCAGTGGGAAAGGCTTTTGAAGGAGTGGCAAGACTCAAGGTCCCTTGGGGAGACCGAGTGATGCCAATATTTTCAAGGCCTTTAGAGTCGAACATACCCGTATGACGCAGCTGTTCTTCATTTTTGAGATCAATTCCAAAAGCTTTGAAGATAGGGGTCAGAAGGGTAGCAAAGGGGAGGGGAGAGCCTTTTCGAGCTTTTCTGGCATGAGCCATGGTTCCAAGGATAGTGTTGGCCAGATCGAGATCAAGGCCATTGAGAATGCGGTAGAGCAGAACCATAGCATTGTCGGTAAGGAGTGAGCCAGAGTTGAGACGGGGTAGGAGGCATCTAACAATGATGTTAAAGATTATTTTTGCCTCAAGGGTTAGGGATGAGTGGGTGAGTTGCTTTGAGGTGCTGTTGGCCGCTTCGGGTAGGAGATATTTGGCTCGGGATAAGATGATGCAGTTTTCTTTTGAGGGGGGGATTTCAGATGGTGGAACAGGGGTAGGTAAGCCTAGGAGATCTGCAAAATCATTGGGATTGAGAGAGATTCTAACCCCTTTGACAACAGTCTCCAAAGACCAACCATCAGTGTCGTTCTTGGCTTTTAGGTTAATGTAGAAGAGTCGAGTAAGCTCAGGGTAGTAGACAGTTTCTCGGTTAAGAAGAGTCCAGGCTGGGGAATTTTTGAGGAGCTCAATGCAAGGCATCTTCAAAGCTTCAAAGAATTCGAAATCTAAAAAATCTGAACAGCTAAGCTTACGAGTACGAAACTCGTCTACCCACTTACCAGCAGTCTCAGCATCTAAAAACCAAGAGGAGGGCAAGGATTGATTTACCTGGATATAGGCCGGGGGGTCTGTGTTCTTTCTGCGCGCAACTGTTGGAGCAGCTCTCTTGGCAGGCGCTACAAGACTCTTGACAGGGCCTTTCCTGGTACGCTTTGGGGATGGAGGCTTGACTGGAGCAGGGGCTTTCCGCTTCTTCGGAGACGGGGGAGGAGGAGGAGAAGGAGAGGGAGTTTCTTCCTCCTCTTCCTCAGACCCCGAGTCCTCACCGGACCCCGCTTCATCACCTTCAGGTTCCTCGTCCTCTCCGGATTCCTCGTGCTCTTCCTCTTCCTCTTCTTCTTCCTCAGGCTCCCCCTCGGATGGAACCTCGGCGGCTTCGGCTTCCTTCCGAATTCGCTCAGCTTCCTCCTCGGCCAGTCTCTTAGCAAGCTCGGTCTCCTCATTGGCCTTTTTCAGTCTCAAGGCCTCCTCCTCGGCTTCCCTGGCAGCATCTCTTTCCGGGGCGGCATCAAGGTCGTCTTCCTCTTCTTCCTTGTCCTCTTCCTCAGCCAGGATCTTTTTCTTCCCCTTTTGTTTAGCACTCAAGGGTTTCTTAGCAGCACGTTTCTGAGAGCCTTTGGGAGCCGTGGCCGAGCTTGTCTTAACGGTGCTCTGGACAACTGCTGGGATGATGGCTTGAGTAGCAGGTTCGGGTGTGGGAGAGGTGGCAGTGGCCTGGCGTCCCTTGGGGGTGGCGCCAAGTCTTTTGGGAGTGACGGCTTTCTTGGTTTTAGGTGCCATGGAGGTAGTCAGTTAGGGTTTCTTTGAGAGGTTGAAGATGAAGGAGTGGAAAGGGTTTGGAAAAATCTGAGTGTGGGTTGTAATCGGGTACAGATTTGGTTTAAGTAGAGAGAGAGGGTGACAGATTGATGGGATGGGTTTAGGGTTCCAAGGAAAGAAATCATTACCTTGCCAAGTTGATGGATTTTCAAATTCAAATTTGAATTCAAATTACCATAAAAATCGGACTAAACACAAACCAATTTAGTTCCAAAAATAAAATATCTTAACGGTTAAGGAAATCATAGAAATAGGCAATTTTGAAATCCGATTAAAACAAATATAATTGATTAAATATCTAAAAAGATATTAACCAAAAATATATGATCCGATATATGTGCTCCGCTGTTCAGTTGGCAGACCTTGACATAACTCTCAAAGGTCTTGACACTGAGTGGAGTTTATCTTTCGTAAAGGGAAAGCTCCCCCTACGAAAGTGCATCCTTGTCAAGCATCCCAATCTCTCGTCTAATGAAGGTGAACCTGTCCTCTGCCAAAGGCTTAGTAAAAATGTCAGCCCATTGATAATCAGTAGAAATAAAAGATATGGACATATCACCTTTTTCAACATGATCTCTAATGAAATGATGTCTTACATCAATATGCTTGGTCCTCGAATGCTGAACAGGGTTCTTAGTGATGGATATGGCACTTGTATTGTCACACTTAATTGGGATACCCTTGAGGTTAATGCCAAGATCTCGCATTTGTTGAGCTATCCAAAGGATTTGGGAGCAACAAGCTCCAGCTGCAATGTATTCGGCTTCTGCAGTGGATAGAGCAACTGAGTTTTGCTTCTTTGAGTGCCAACTGATCAAAGATGCTCCTAAGAATTGGCAACAGAGCAACTGAGTTTTGCTTCTTTGAGTGCCAACTGATCAAAGATGCTCCTAAGAATTGGCAACATCCTGATGTGCTCTTTCTATCCACCTTGTAGCCTGCAAAATCTGCATCAGAATATCCAATTAAAGTGAAATCCTTTTGTTTTGGGTACCATAGTCCAAGTTCCTTAGTGCCATTGAGATATCGAAAGATCCTCTTCACAGCCACGAGGTGAGATTCTTTGGGATCAGCTTGAAACCTAGCACACATGCAAACACTAAACATAATGTCAGGTCTACTAGCCGTGAGATATAATAAAGATCCAATCATTCCTCGATACTCCTTTTGATTGACACTTGTTCCAGTCTTGTCTTGATCTAGAGACAATGTTGAGCTCATGGGAGTCTTGGCTGCTTTGGATTGATCCATCTTGAACTTCTTCAAGAGATCCTTAGTGTACTTGCTTTGGTTGATGAAGATCCCTTTCTTGGATTGATGAACTTGTAACCCCAAAAAGAAGTTTAGTTCACCCATTAAGCTCATCTCAAATTCACTGCACATAATGTCAGAAAATTCCTTGCACAAAGATGTGTTAGTAGCACCAAATAATATATCATCAACATAAATTTGAATAACCAAAATGTCCTTTCCTTTGGTCTTGATAAAAAGAGTCTTGTCGATCAACCCTCTTTTAAAATCATTTTCTAAAAGATATTTTGACAAGCGCTCGTACCAAGCTTTTGGGGCTTGTTTCAAACCGTAAAGCGCCTTGTCAAGTTTGTAAACATGATTGGGAAATTCCGAGCTTTCAAAACCTGGGGGTTGAGCAACATAAACTTCTTCTTCTAAGAAACCATTAAGAAAAGCACACTTGACATCCGTTTGATATAACTTTATGCTCATAAAAGATGCAAATGCTAATAAAATGCGAATGGCTTCAAGCCTGGCTACGGGAGCAAAGGTCTCCTCGTAGTCAATACCTTCCTCTTGATTGTAGCCTTGAGCAACAAGCCGTGCCTTGTTCCTCACAATCTTGCCATTCTCATCCAGTTTGTTTCGAAATACCCATCGAGTGCCAATGACTGATTGATGCTTTGGTCTAGGCTTCAAAGTCCAGACTTTGTTCCTCTCAAATTCATTAAGTTCACTTTGCATAGCTATAATCCAGTCTGGCTCCTGAAGTGCCTCATTTACCTTCTTTGGCTCCATAAGAGAAACAAACGCGTTAAAAGCACAAAGATCTTTAAGTTTAGAACGAGTTTGAACACTAGAAGTAGGGTCAGAAATGATATCCTTTAATGAGTGTGAAGAGGAGTATTTGAATTTCCTTTTGCTAGTCTCAGCTCCTTGATTCGTCACACCATCATGATCGATTTGTGGTACTTCTGACTCCGTGGTCCTGTTAGGTTCAGTTACAACAGTTTCTGACATCTCAACACTGTTGGATTGGACACCAAGGGCTTTGGACGTATCTTCAACACCTTGGGCCAATTCTTCAGTGTTAAGAATCGGTTCCTGCATGTTCCTCTTCTCTGTGTTCTTGGTGGCAACACCATCACCTTCCTCGTTCTCTTCATGGATATTAAGATCTATATCTGCAACACTTTCACTCAAAGCACCATCATTGCATTCATCAAAAATAACATGTATACTTTCTTCAACTGCCTGGGTCCTTTTATTGAAGATTCTATAGGCTTTGCTACTCGTGGAATAGCCAAGAAATATACCTTCATCACTACGCGCATCAAATTTCCCAAGGTTATCTTTTCCATTGTTATGAACAAAACAAGTACAGCCAAAGGGTTTAAAATAAGATATAAGTGGTTTGCGGCCTTTGAAAAGTTCATAAGGAGTTTTCTTTAAGATAGAACATATAAGACAACGATTTAAAATGTAGTTAGCTGTGTTAACAGCTTCAGCCCAATAGGTTTTAGGTAATGCATTTTCTAAAAGCATAGTCCTGGCCATATCCTCTAAGGTGCGGTTCTTGCGTTCCCCAACCCCGTTTTGTTGAGGTGTCCTAGGAGCAGAAAAGTTATGGGAGATGCCATAATCAGCACAAAACAAATCAAATTGAAGTTGATCAAACTCCCTACCATGATCACTCCGAATAGACACTATGGGCTCATTTCTTAAAGTTTGCAACTCCTTACAAAGTTTTGAAAACTCAAATAAGGCCTCTGATTTTTCTTTCAAAAATGCAACCCAAGTATATCTTGAAAAATCATCGACAACAACTAGCATGTACTTTTTACCATTGGGAGATTTGACTCGCATAGGACCACATAAATCCATATGTAAAAGTTCAAGAGGTCTAGAAGAACTTACAACCTTTTTGGGTTTGAAGGAGCTACGTGTTTGTTTACCTCTTGTGCAAGCTTTGCACATGTCAATACCTTTGAAGTCCATCTCAGGTAGCCCTCTTACAAGCCCTTTGGACACAAGCTTTTGTAGCGTATGTGGACTCACATGACCGAGTCTCCTGTGCCAAAGCTTTGGATCGTCCGTCAAGGCCTTTAAACAGGTTAAGCTTCCTTGTGCCACTTGATCAGCATTTACAGCGTATATGTTGTTGTAGCGATATGCAGTTAGAATAACTTCACCTGTATCATCTCTGCACACTATGCATCTTTTCTTGTTAAATCTGACATTGTTACCACTATCACATAATTGAGAAACGCTAAGCAAATTATACTTTAAACCATTAACAAGATAGACATTTTTAATACTATGGCTGGAATCACTTCCAACACTACCAATACCAACAATGTCGCACTTCCCTTTGTCACCAAGAGTGATTGTTCCCGTGGATTGCTCCTTTAGATCATGAAAGAGAGAACTCTTCCCACTCATATGCCTCGAGCAACCACTATCAATAATCCATTTGTGTTCTTTCACCTTGGTGATCTCCTGCAAAACAGACATCAACCTTTGTGGCTAGACCAATAAGCAAATTTGGATCCATTGTTGGGGTAAACCATATTTGGTAAAATAGTGCCTTTTGGGACCCAAACTTGTGTTATCCGTTCTTTTCTCAAATGAACAGGAAATGTATTGCGAATAATATAAGGATCCTTTCTTCTATAAGGGCAGGTCTCTTTTACATGTCCCTTTCTAGCACAATGGTGACATATAGGAGAGGTTCTGCTTCCTTTAGCCTTTACAAAAGTGGTAATGTGTTGCTTCTTTAAAAACTTTGGATTGTAACCAATACCACTTTTGTTTAGAGAGCTTTGTTGCTCACCCAACATCTTATCGAGAGTGCCTTTGGATTTGGTAAAACTTATGAGGGCTGTCTGTTGGTCTAGAATCTTATTATTCAGGGAGATCTTCTCGTTCTCTAAGTCATGATGCTCATTTCTTAGAGAGGAGAGATCTTGCTTGAGTTCAGATTTCTCCGAGTCAAGCGTCTTGACTTTAATGTCAAGACCTGAATAAGAAGCTTCAAGACCTTTGACCCTCATAGACAGATCCTCAATAGTTCTTTCCTGATCCATAGTTCTCTTAATAAGAGTGTTAGTTTGGGCAATAAGCTTCTCTTCATTGGCAATCATATTTGAAAGGAATTCCGATAATACCTCTTTTGGACTTTCCATAAGTTCTCTTACAGTAGCTTCAAGCTTTTCATCATGGGATTCATCTCCAGAAGCCATGAGACAAATGTTGGCCTTCTCATCGTCGGAATCACTCCAAGTAGCTACCATAGCTTTCTTCTTCCATTTGTCACCTTTCTTGGGCTGGCTCTTTGTCTTTTGAGGACAGTCCTTTACAAGATGATCTGTTTCACCACATTCAAAACAAGACAGCGGTTTAGTCTTCTTTTCAAACTTGTTGTATTGAGGCTTACCTCGAAATTTTGAAGACTCTGATCCATCCTTGTTGCTGAATTGCTTCTTCATTTTGAGAATTCTAGCAAGGCCTCTTGTGATAAGAGCAAAAGGATCATCCTCATCGTCATCCTCATCTTCAGAATCAGAACCATCCTTGGACTCATCCTTCTTAGACTTGAGTGCCAAGTTCTTGGTGCTAGCTGGAAGTTCTCCATCGTCTTCATTAAGGATCATCTCATGCGTGATCAGCTTCCCAAGAAGGTCATCAAGGGGTAGAGTAGTGAGGTCCTGAGCTTCTTCTATAGCTGTTACTTTTGGACCCCATTTCTCCTTTGGAAGGCTCCTCAGTATCTTCCTCACTTTCTCAACGTTGGTAAAGCTCTTGCCGAGAGAGTCAAGGTTGTTGGTAATTTCTGTGAATCGTGTGAACATGGCTTTGATTGACTCATCGGACTTCATCTTGAAGAGCTCATACTTTCGAAGGAAGATGCTGATCTTGGTGTCTTTCGCTTGGCTCGTTCCTTCATAGGTGACGACTAACTTGTCCCAAATCTCTTTAGCTGACCTACAAGAGGAAATACGGTTAAACTCATCAGTGCTAAGACCACAATAAGGTAAGTTGATAGCCCTGTAGTTTTTGGAAATGGTTTCAAGATCTGCTTGGTTGTAATCAGACTCTTTCTTTGCCACTTTGGTATCGTTTGGTCCTTCCTTCTCTGGAATCTTCGGACCATTCTCTATAATGTTCCAAAGCTCTAGATCTTGGTCTATGATGAACATCTTCATCAAAGATCTCCAGTGGACAAAGTTGTTTCCTACAAAGAGTGGCGGTCTGCTTGTGGACCTTCCCTGTGCAAATCCTCCGCTTGCTTCACCAGACATGATCGAAAACTCACAAGATTGTTAGATAAAAAACAGTGAGTAAATCTCTGATACCAATTGAAGGTTCGATAATGTAAAAACAATGTAATAAGAAATACTCTAGAAGGGGGGTTGAATAGAGTATGCCCGTTTTTCGCAAAAAGTCTCAAGACTTTTGGAGCTTGTACCAAAACCTTTGAGATAACCTGAATCACAGAGTTAGACAATTCGAACCAAGTGCGGAAATAAGGTAAAGCAAATAAGTAAAGGACACGAGTAATTGTTTACGAGGTTCAGCACAACTGGCCTACGTCCCCGCCTAGGGTTCTTCCACAACCCTAGGATTCAAAGGCTTTATTGATTGCTTAGCTTATGATCCTAATAGCTCACCGAGAAGCCTCTCTCCTATACAATTGCAATCTAGTCAACTCACATTCCCTTGGAGTCCTAGACCAATCTAGAAGAGCCCCACCTCTCTCAGATATCTAGTACAATCCTCTAACTCTCACAAATCAATAGCCTAGTGCAACTTCCCGAGTTATAAACTCTCGAGTAACACTTGAAATGAATATATCCTATAAGCTCACAGTGACTCTCAAAGGCTTTGAAATAAACAACAAACTATTTGAGCGCTTTGTAGAGAGACACTTGGAAGACAGATCGCTTGAATGAATGAAGCTCGTGTGTAGCACTTGTACGTTCTTGTTATCTCTGTCTTCTTCTTTCTTTCCTTTATATAAGAGTGGAATGGCGCCTGAGGATCTTCACCAACGGCTCCATGAATCAGGCTTGATTCTTCAATCTTCTATATATGGACACTTTGAAGCCATGATCCATTTTGAAATAGATCTCCTCAATAACTCTATAAAGGAAGGATATAATCTCGAAAATACTTCCTGAAACAGTTAGCCCAACGAATATATATATAATATAAAGGAAGTATATAATAAGATAAAATAATATACGAATAATAAGATAGGTTTTGTATTTCATCAACTGTTAATGCTCCAAGGCCTTTGACACAAACATCCTGTCAAAGCCTTTGGAACATCTTTTCCGATTTTCATCAAGGGAGTGAGTTATCAACTACCATTCACATGAATTAGTGACCCCCTTCACAACCAACATTGGTAAATATAGGCTGCCGAATTATCACTGGTAGGGTGACAAAAAAGCTCTTTCAGCAATATTATGGATTAAGCCAAAACCCAACTCGACAAATGGAAGGCCAACACCCTTTCTCAAGAAGGTCGTTGTACTTTAATCAAATCAACCCTGGCTGCTAAACCACTATACCTAATGCAATTCTTCATGCTCCCCACATCTAGGGGTGGCCACGGGTTACGGGTCGACCCGTGACCCGACGGGTCATACGTGTCAATGACCCGGCGGGTCCGGGTCAATGGGTCAACGGGTGGGGGCGGGTTGCGGGTTAGGGTTAGGGTCAGGGGTTTTGAACCCGATGACCCGGCGGGTCAACCCGCCATCCCATTTTTTTTTTTGAAATTTTTTTTATGTTTATAATAATTATTATGTATATTATTTTTAAAATAATTCATAATATATAAACATAAACTAGTTTGCAATGTGCAATGTGGGTCAAAAGCACTATCACCATTCCCTTTTATAGCTTTGGAAGACTTCCCTTATTCTCTCAACTTTCAATGTGAGACAAGACTCTTGTCCCACATTGAAAGTTGAGAGTTAGAATGAGAAGAGACGGAGGTATATATATGTGTACCTCATCCTCCCTTAACCCTCACTCTTCACTTTAAGCTTTATTTCTTATATTCTTATATTGAAATGAAGTAAAGTTTGAGAAGTTTTATATCCCTACATTTATATTGTGGTGGATGAAGGAAGTTTTATAGAGATATAAAATTTCTCATATTTTTTTCCACTTCATATTAAAATGAAATGGATATAAAAAGTGATACGTAGAAAAAGTCTTTACATATCATTTTTTAAAAAATTTTATTAGTAAAAAATACTATAAAAAAATAATTTTTTTTTAATTTGGGAATCCGTCGAGTCAACGGGTCGACCAGAACCTGCCAACCCGTGGAATTCCCGGGTTATGGTTCGGGTCGCCCTTCCCCGACCCTTGACCCGTGGCCACGCCTACCCACATCCATCCATACTGAACTCGACATGATTAATATATAGGAATTTTTTTTGGAATAAAGACCTAAGACATAAACCTCTAATCGGCTGATTTGAAGTATGTAAATCAAAGCAAAATGGTTACCCGGAGCTCTGGAACTATGAAGACATAAACCTTACTCTCCAATTCAAATTTATCTGAAAAATTCTAGCTGAACCAACTAACCCCTGGGTCATGATCATCACGCAAAAATACCTCAAACAACAACTATTCTTCAATATAAATGAAAAGGCAACTCTTTTTCGCAATGGACGAAGTTGTCAAATCTTATCCCCATTTTTAAAGAGAGGATTCGCAGGTCCATTGTAAATGGGAATGCTATTAATTTCTGGACAGATCTTTGGTTGGGATCTGTTCCGCTTATCGACATAGCTAAGGACATTACCGATCTCGACCCCTTCATCAAAGTGAGCCACTTCATTCAAAATGATAAAACCTGGAATACCCGAAAACTCCATAAGAGTCTAAAAGATCAAATTGATAAAAACACAATCAACTCCATCCTCTTAACACCCATCCTGAAAAATATTGACCAAGACAAACTGATAACTCCACTCTCTTGATGAAAATCGGAAATGGTTTCAAAGGCTTTGACACAAAGCTTGTGTCAAAGGTCTTGAAGCTAAAGCTGTATTGATGAAATTCAAAACCTGTATTTTATGTATTTTATTTAGTATCTTATATATATATATTATCTATGTATGGTTTACGAATATTATTATACATATTTTATACTAATCATACAGCAAAGATTTCGAAGAAATCTCCTTCCTTAAAGCCAAAAGATGTGAAGATCAAATCTGGCGGATTATGGGTTCGCAGTTTCCCGGAATAGAAGATTGCGAAGATCCTTCCTAAGCCATGATCTCAAATAGCCGTTGGGTGAAGGTTTGTGTTTCAAAATGGCGCCGATTTGATCGAGTATAAAAGGAGATGAAGAAGAGAGAAGAGTTACAAGTGTTGAACACAAGCGATCATTGAACTACATCGCACACTCAACCCTCAAGTCAATCTTTCTTCTTCGTGTACTCTCTACTAGGTGTTAAGAGTCGTATCTTTTTTTTCAAAGCATTTGAGAGTTACACAGTGAGCTTATAGGATATATTCTGAGAGAGTGTTATACTCGAGAGTTTATAACTCAGGAAGTGTGCACTAGGCAATTGATTCGCGAGTGTAAGAGGATTGTACTAGATAGCTGAGAGAGGTGGGGATCTTCTAGATTGGTCTAGAACTCCAAAGGAACGTGAGTTGACTAGATTGCAAGCTGCAACAAGCGTCTTATTCAGCATGTTTCCCCCCACAACAGGAATTCACCGTTTGTGCTCTCCATCAGTAAGCCCATTGAATAAGAAGAGAACCAAATCCTTCCGAGAGTACCCATGGCATGGGCAGCTAACGCAGAGTTTCTTGAAACGCTCAAAGTACTCATGAATGGACTCCGTCGCGTACTGCTCAATGCTCCTGATTGACCTTTTCAAGGCATTTAGCTTTGTTGCAGGGAAGTACATCTCTACGAAGACTCTCTTCATCTCAGACCAAGTAGTAATAGATCTAGGTGGTAGATAGAAGAACCACTCATTCGCATCATCCTTCAAAGAGAAGGGAAAAGCTCTCAGCTTGATTTGTTCTGCAGTGACGTTCTCAGGTTTCATCCTAACTACCACGGTGTGGAACTCAGGCAGATGCTTGTGAGGGTCCTCCCCACTCAACCCATGGAACTTGGGTAACAGATGAATTACCCTAGATTTCAGCTCAAAGTTTACTCCTTCCCCAAGTGCAGGGAATTGGATTGCTAAGAGTTGTTGTGCCAGATCAGGAGCAGTAAGCTCCTTTAGAGTACGATTTGCGTCGTTAGCCATCTCTTAAGTGCTTTCTCCTTGATGTAAAGGTAGCTCGCGAAATCGATCACGAGTTTCTCGCCTTAAGGCAGAAAGGGTTCTTTCGATCTCTGAATCAAACGGAAGCAAAGAATGATTAGTAGCACGGGTATAGACCATATAAGATGGTCCACACCAAAAATAAGCACTAAACACAAGAATCAATAAATTTCCCCGGAAACGGCGCCAAATTTGACGGAGGGAAAACCTGTCGTTGATTTGTCAAAGAAAACTCAAACCTATAACTAGTATAGCAATAAGCAAGAGGTCGATCCCACAGGGAAATTCGCTATTCAAGTGTGATTTAGATGCCAATCAAGTAGGCAAAAAGGGGGGTTTTGAGTGTGTAAAAGATCTGCCTTTTCTCAAAGCGAATTAATGAAAGCAAAGTAAATGAATTTAATTCAAACAATTGTGAGAAACAGTTCTACCTACAATTTTCCACTTCATTTAGTTTGAAACGGTCCTTGTAACTTTCTTCTTGTCCTATTAAGTTTCCTATGAATGCCCTTGTCCCGACCTAATATAGTTACTAGTCCAATCAGTCCTAGAAACCCTTATCAATCTAACAGTCCATAAAGAAGGATTTAACCCAATTGATAGCTTTAAGTCCAGAGATTAGCCAAGGTATTTGCAGTCCCTAAAGAGGGATTTAACAACACATCCAACTTCCTAATTATTCAATTAGTTCAATCAGCCCTAAAGGAACAAGTTTGCTACTTAGGTTAAGGTTCATAATCAGGAATCTACAAAACCTTAGCAATTGAATTGATTCTAACTAGTTGTGCGGGCTAGATAGAATAAAATAATAGACAATCAAGCACAAAGGAGTTGAAGCATTCAAATATAGGAAACAAGGAACGAGAATTAGAAACTCACAATCAATCCAAATAAAGCTTCAAATTGTAGGCAGAACAGATGAGTTTAGTTCTTCATGGAAGACATCGTTCAATGTCTAATTGTCTGATAGAACGTAGAATAGAATAGAAGTGTAAAAGAAATAACATAAATCGACCTCTTAAAAGGTCTAGTCGGCCTTGGAACAGAATAATCAAACCAGAGTTTTAATTAACAAAACGCGACGCACTGACGACAAATGCCGCGGTCGCGGCATCAGCTGATTTTCCATCCCACGGCATATTGCTCTGCTGCGGCCGCGACATGTCTCGACGCTGGCTCTTCTTGCTCGACGTCGCGGGTAGCTCCACATATCCTTGCTTCTCTTCCTTCCTTGCTTCTTTCCAATGTATCTTATAGTCCTTTTCACGATATTGCATCTCTCAATGGTTTTCAGATTCAGTCTGCAAAATAACCACAATTTCACGCAGAATCCGAATTCTTCAAGAATAATCACAAGATGCAAAATAACCACAGATTATGAACGGAATGCAACCTAACTAGCCTAACAATGCCTATCTAAGATATGCATTATCCACCGTCGACCTCGAGTCAATTGGATTGACTGGCAGTTTTTTGAGCCAGTCGACATCGAGCAATGACCACTCGACATCGAGTCATCCACTTGCCGTCGATTGTTGTTTTTGGTTTTTGCAGGTTTCACCCACGATCGACTGCTTTTGACTCGACATCAACTGTACTTAGTCGACATCAAGTGGACTTCTGAGTTGATACAAAACGTGGATTACGAGCTATCTGGGATTCCGCTGATACGCTTCCTTGTGGATCGATCCTGATTATTCCCTACCACTACATCGGAAGGGATTCTTGTATTTATTTGTTTATACAGGGAGTTGGTTGAGTTTATATTCTCATATTTATTCACACTAGTTACTGGAAGATCACTCGATGTCTATTGAAGGACTCGACATCAACTAGAGCACATGACCCGACATCAAGTGAACTAAGCCACACTTCGCAGCTGAAGACAAAGCACTCGAGATTGACCGAGCTGACTCGATATCGAGTGAAGCACTCGATGTCGAGTGGACTTTACTCGACGTCGACTGAAGATGCAGCTGGGCCGAGACACGTTTCGATCAGCCCAAATTCAAGGAGGAATTACTTAAGCACGAAGGAAAAGATCTTCTATCTACCTATTTAGTTCTATCTTTTGGGGTTAAACTCTCTTTACCCTAAGGAGATATTTTATTTACCAAGTCTAGATTTATATCTTTCTTTTATTTAGTTTTTATCTTCTAGTTAAGATAGAATTGCCCTTTCCTTGGTTAGCAAGGATTGGAGCCTATAAATAAAGTCCTAGAGGCTGGTTTTTACTCGTTCAATCTCAGAGGGAGAAACACATCTAGTAGAGTTTAGGGTTTTGAAGCTTTTAGGATTTTGACGTTCTTGCGAGAGTTGGCGCGCCGGAATCGTAAATACTTTGATTTTATTTTATGCAAGTTTATTTCTTTTCAATCATGTACTTGGCTACGATGAGCGAGTAGTCGCCCTTCTTTCAGGGTCGAGGTGAGCCCGACGATAGCCATGCCGGTGGATTGGTAAGTCACGAATGAAAGGTAGTTTATCTCGCTATATCTTGTGCTTCATCTTTAACTGAAAAATTAAGGAACTCATGTTGCAAAACTTGGGTACGTAGTATTTAGGGTTTCTATTCGGAAGTTTATAAACTCTATTTATAAAAAATGGGGTATTATATGTACACCGCTAATTTTTACTATTTACACCGCAAATCCACCGCATAGGGATGCGGTGGCTTAATCAAATTTTAGCCCGACATACCGCATGTACATGCGGTATGTCGGTTGACCGTATAAAAACACCGCATGTATGTGCGGTGGGTTAGGTTAAAACAGAGTCCGTAATACGATAATCCGGTTGGGTCGAAGTTATCCGAATCCCACCGCATGGGTATGCGGTGGTTTTTAGAATATTGAAAATTTGGGTTCGAACATACCGCATGGGTATGCGGTTTGTTTTTTGAAATTTGGGTAAAAAACATACCGCATGGAGATGCAGTATTTTTTTACCGTTGCCACAACGGTAAAAAAAACTTACCGCATGCCCATGCGGTATGTTTTTTACCGTTGGGGGCCCATTATAAATAGGTGTGGGGGGCCCAGTTCTCCGACACACCGAATCTTCTCCGATTCCTTTCTTTCCGAGCCCGACTCGAATCTTCTCCGATTCCTTTCTTTCCGAGCCCGACTTTTGGTTCCGTCCATTCCCCGTCCCTATATCTACCACCATTTTATACCTGAGTTTTGAGATGGTGAAAGACAATCGTGGAAAAGCCGCGGCTGATGATGTCGGTCCTTTTCGGAGACATCCGTTACAGGTAACATTTAATGTTTATAAAAATCAATTTGCTTTATTTTTAAATTTGAAGGAAATAGTGTTAACATTTCATTGTTATATATAATGTAGCCGGAACCCACTATACAGAGGCGGAGGACGACAGATGTCCCGCCACCGCTGGAGACACAACCTCAGCCTACGGTATGTTAAAATTGTTACTAGGTGTAGGGAAATTGATATCGAATAAGTATATATTTCTGTTTTCTTAGGAATTGATAGTATTAGGCTGAAATCATTTATAAACCTTTAGAAAATCTTGCAACATTTAGTCAGTCATACGATATAGTATCGTATTCGAGCCATAGGATTCTGACAAATACTAGGTGTAGGGAAATTGAAATCAAATAAGTATATATTTATGTTTTCTTATGAATTGTTAGTATTAAGATGATATCATTAATATATACTTATGAAATTCTTGCCACATTTAGACAGTCATACGATATAGTATTGTAATTGAGCGATAGGATTCAGACAAATATATTTTAATTTACACAGTCTGTGTTATCGAGAAATTTGGGAGAGAGGGTAGTGTTGCAATCTGCTAGGAGAGCTAACGCTAGGGAGAGACAGACGTTGGAGGGTGTATTAGTTCCGATGGAGACGGAGAGCGACGCAGCAGATGATGATACCGAGGCTGCTGTCAGGGAGACCCAGACGTTGGAGGATGTAGTGGATCCTCCGGAGAGGGATACTGAGACGGTATGAGCTGATACTGGGCACACGTCCTAGTCATCTATATAGACATATCAGAGTCTGGTGCAGATTGAGTTGCACTTGATGTCTGACCACACGGATGACCCAGTGGTGCAGTCGACCGGAGAGTCTGGTCAAGGCGACCAGGGTATTGAGATGCTGGAGGAGTACCTACGAGGGGACCGAGCACGTCAGACGGGTGAGCACTTGCAGGTTGGAGCTGAGAGAGTGGTAGAGCAGGTGCAGACTCATCCTGACAGTTATCGGGACTACTTTGGGACTCAGTTTGCGAGCGAACAATTGAACTCGTATGACGACATGGCACCTCTGCTCGGAGATGTGGGTGTTGGGACGAGTCATGCTCGAGGTGGCGACCAGGAGCCATGGGCCGTTGCGCAGATAGATTTTGCGTCGTTCACCCCGGTAGGTTCTACGGGTGTAGTGAGGACGCCAGGGAGTCAGCATGCGGCGCCATCTTCGATGCCGAGGACCGCTGAGCCTGAGCCGATCATCGGGAGTGAGCAGGCGGCGCCATCAGCGACACCTACGAACTTGGAGGGTGTACCGATTGCCGGGGAGCATGAGAGGCATGTACGTGGACAGAGATGTTCTTCGGCCCCACCTACGGAGTCAGCTGGACTTTCGAGGCATGTGTTGCTGGATATGGGAGGAGGCCAGAGACACGATCCGATGTCCGTCCAGTGCAGAGGAGGCAGAGACAGCGTGGAGAGAGCAGTAGTGCATGAGGTGATAGACAGCATGGCGAGCCTAGCAGGACATGGGTCATTCGGGCTGTTCTCCCCGAATGGCCAGGGGGGCCACATACTGTTTCCCTTCTGAGAGACTACGAGTCCCACATTGCACAGGCTATTTGGAGACGGGAGGACGAAGCATTGCGTAGGGGTGTGCGTGTGCAGAGACGAGGGCAGTCGCTGGGCCGTGTAGAGGCGTTGTTGGAGGTTGATGGACGGGAGTCCTGGTTTCCCGCAGTGCGGGAGATTGGGTTCTGGGACCTGAGATATTTCGAGTGGGATCATGTGGATCACACTCTGATCGGGGCATTTGTTGAGCACTGGCACCCCGAGACGAACAGTTTTCACTTCGCATGGGGAGAGATCACCATCACACTGTACGATGTGCTCTTCATACTTGGCCTTGGTTTGGACGGAGAGGAGTGTATTCACTTGGATGATGTTGTCGCCTGGAGGGAAATAGTTGGGGAGTATTACGGCTTGACTCAGAACGAGCGGCATAGCGCATGGGCCCATGGAGGACCTACTGTTCAGCTCCTCCTTCAGAAGATAGCACCGATGCGACAGCGGGTTCGAGATGGCGCCCCACTTGAGCATGATATGGAGTACATCTTGGGTGTTGTGCTGGGGATGATTGCGACTGCGACCTTCTTCATCGACAAGTCGGGCGTAAGATTGCGACCGGAGGTGATCCGTAGGTTTATGGATGCAGCGCAGGTGTCGCATCTTTCTCTAGCTGCAGGGGTCTTGTCGTGCTTGTACTGGGGATTGGGCGAGGCGACTCGGGAGTTGGCCAAAGACATGGACGGTTGTACAAAACTATTGGAGGTAAGACATTCGTTCTGTGATTATTTATTTTAGAAGTTCTGTAACTAGGTTATAATGGCAATGTTGCTGATAGTATTGTTCCTTTGTAGGTGTGGATATGGTTGCATTTTTCGGTGTTAAAGCCCGGCATGACGCTCGATCGGAGGCTAGATCGGGATCCGCGACGCGGGGTGAGGTACGTCCTGGGGGCGACACCATTTTCCAGTACGGTCACCCGGGATGATAGGCCTCGCATCGAGCGACTGGATGTTCTGCGGCAGAGGCTGGATGAGATGACAGTCGACGAGGTACGAACACAATTTATATCCGCACTTACATTTGTCATACTATTTACCAGATTTTAGTCGTAATAACAATTTCTATTCCATTGCAGATCGAGTTCATGCCATTTGGTAGACACTTGGATTTTGATGGAGATCTGCGTCTTTCGAGATATAGGGGCACCATTCGGTGGTTGTTCGAGGAGGAGCCGTATATGCCGGACCGTGTGCTGCGACAGTTTGGTCGGGTTCAGCACATTCCCGCTGATCCAATCAGGCCTACCGTAGTGCTCAGACCGAAGTCCGCCAAGTGCAAGAAGGAGGCGTCGTTCCACCCAGCTGGCAACCACTGGGTGCACAGGTTCGATCATCTTTTCCCCATGGAGGAGTTGCCACGGACCTCTAAAGAGTACCCATATGGCGTGGCCGATGACTATCTGGAGTGGTTTCACCGCCATAGCCATCCATACCTACTTCCTGACACTCCTCGACACCAGCCCATCATCCCACCGCCGCCACCCCCGCCATCGCGACCCCCGCCGCCGCCCACCACGCCGTCGCGACCCCCGCCGTCGCCCACCACGCCGCCGCCACACCCGCCGTCGCCACCCCCGCCGACCATTATTGAGCAGCGCCATCATGCGGCTGGGTTGGAGATTCAACGACTCATGCAACTTGGAGTTGAGTTGACTCCGGCACACCTGACTCGCATCTATCAGCAATTTTGGGGTCCTCCCCCACCGTGACGGTGCGATCTGAGATGATGTATGTGGTTGTTCTGTTTGCGGGTAGATGACTATTTGTGTAGTAGTTGGTAGTTTGGATTTATTTTGTGCAGTAGTTTGGATTGTTTTTTGTGGAGTAGTTGATTATTCGATTTCGGATTACGTAGGTTATTTGTTTGTGTGGATTTGATGGTTTGTTACCGTTGCAGATCGTTTTCAAATTTGAATAGTATTTCCGTACCCAACGTTCAATATCATTATTCGAAACGAACTTTATAAAATTAAAAGCAACGAAATACAAATGACCCTATTAGTCAAGTGTTATGCACAGTAGCTTGATCTAGCTTCATTACAAGAGCTTTTTTTTCCTCTTCCAGAACTGCAACTTGACTTTCCAGGATATCAATCCGCCAACGGGCTTGTTGGTTTTCGACCAGGAGCGACCGATTTTCATCACGTAGTCTCTTTATCATCGCCTCCACCGTCTTTGACCGCGGACTACCAGTGTATAGAACCGCCTCAAACTCTTCCATCGTGCCTTGACGTATTATGTCGTTGCTTGAGCATTCCCCGCTGTTGTCCGACATGTTGAGGTGTGTGGTTAGTGGCCAGAGACCCCCGGTTATATAGGTTTCAGGCACCGCTTGTCCATACGGTATACAATACCGTATGGTCATGCGGTTTACAATACAATACCGGATGTCCATGCGGTATTGTATACCGTATGGACATGCGGTATTTCGTTGCTTATTGTATACCGGATGTCCATGCGGTATTGTATACCATATGGACATGCGGTATACAATACCGCATGTCCATACGGCGAGCCATAGTCTATAAAGAGGACCAACCCGGCGCCGTAAACACACCACCGCCGGAAACACACCCCCACCGACAATGTCGTCCGAACAAAGGCCAATTCCCCGTGAAGACATGTTCACCAAACACTACAAGAAGGAGCCGCTTGGAGGCATCGCTTTTACAGCACAGTGCCGTCACTGCGGCCATCGCTACACCGTGACCAACAACTTGCAGCACGGTCATCTTAAGAGGCACATCAACAACAAGCATGCCGACGAGATTTAGGATTCATGTGTTGGATATCCGACTTATGTGTAGTCGATCGTATGTGTCAGTCTGATGAACTTGTTGTTATTGTTGGTTGTGTAGTCGTTCGTTTGTGGTAGTGTGATGAAGTTGTTGTTATTGTTGGTTGTGAAGTAGTTTTTTTGTTGTCTAGTTGTAACAATGTTATTTGAATAACAAGTCGGATCGTACGCTATTTGTGTCATGTGTTTCCTATTTCAACGTATTTTCTATATTTCTTGCAACACTTGAAATAATATATAATGGAAATCACCGAGGCGACTCGAGAGAGAATTTAATTAAACGGTTGAACTTCTTACACATGAAAATACAACGCATACACTGATTACATACTTTGTAATGCGTGTCTAATCACTATCTTCCTCCGATGACCTCTTATTAATGAAAACGAGAATATTCATTTGGTTGAACGCGAAATACCTTTCACCTGCGTTGAACGCTCGAAGCATGCGGATAACATGATCACATAGGCCCTCAGCCTCGATACTGTAAACGTCATAACGACAAAATCTTCTGATGTGATTCGCGATTTGCGCCTCTGCATCCAAGTAATACGATTCGGGAAATCCTCTGTCGTCATAACAATGCGCACAACAGAAGTCTAGCGGTGTTGCTATGTCAGTGTCCGTCTCGATATGACACTGAAATATAACACACGGATTTCCTGGAAGGTATGCTGGATGCTTGCAGGTGCATTCCTCCAGCCACCGGGGCTCCGAGCAACGAATTAATGTGACTTTGTACCCCAGATAACCTGCCGTCCGCCGATATATGTCTAAGGTGGTCACCATTTTGTGATTCGCTGGACACCCGTTGTGCTGGTTCCTGCGGCGGTTGTCATTATTTATAGACCATACACCGCAAGGGGAGGCGATGTCTTGCCACCGCATGGTAATGCGGTACATAGAATCCGGTCCGGTCCCACTTGCCACATTTTGGAACATAGAGCAGAGGTACTGCATGTCCATGCGGTATGTATACACCCCATGGACATGCGGTATGTATACACCCCATGGACATGCGGTATGTACATACCGCATAGCCAGGCGGTGTCAACTAGTCGTTCGTTTGTTGCAGTGTAATGAAGTTGTTGTTATTGTTTGTTGTGTAGTAGTTTGTTTGTCGTCTAGTTGTAACAATGTTGTTTGAATAATAAGTCGAATCGTACGCTATTTGTGTCATTGGTTTCCTATATTCAACATACTTTCTATTTTCCTTGCCACATTTGAAATAATATGTCATATAAATCACCGATTGGGATTCGATACAGAATTTCATTAAACGGTTGAACTGATTAGGAATGAAAATACAACCCCATGGACAGGGATGAAAATAAAACAGATGCACATCACACTACATAGTTGGTAATGCATGTCTAATCATTACCTTCGTCCGATGACCTCTCATTAATGGAAATGACAATATTCATTTGGTTGAACGCGTAGTGCCTTTCACCTGCGTTGAATGATCGCAGCTTCCGGATAAGATGCTCACATAGGCCATCAGCCCCGAACATGTACACATCGTAACGACAATATCTTCTAATGTGATTCGCAATACGCGCCTCTGCATCTAAGTAATACGATTCGGGAAATCCTCTGTCGTCATAAAAATGCACACAAGAAAACTCGATCGGATATGCTATGTCAGTGTCTGTCTCGAATTGACACTGTAGGATTACGCACGAATTTCCCGGAATATATGCTGGATGCCTGCAGTTGCATTCCTCCGGCCACCGTGGCTCCGTGCAACGAATTAATGTAACATTGTACTCGAGATAACCTGCCGTTCGCCGATATGTGTCTAAAGTGTTTACCATTTTGGGATTAGCTGGCCAGCCGTGGTGGTTCATGCCGCACTTGGGTGGACGCCATGATTTATAGCTCTCATACAACATATCCGCCCCCGCTCGCCCCATTTAGGAACGTAGGCACCGCATACACATGCGGTGGTTATCACCGCATGGCCATCCGGTGGTTACCACCGCATGGCCATGCGGTGTCCCAAGCGGTCCCGTGGCTATAAAAAGCGGTGGTATGCAAAACTTATTGAGTAGATCCTCCGCAGATTCAATGGCTTGATAGAGCCTTCTGAAGTTCACTATGTTGTATGAAAAACGAACATTGTACAGATGAAAATCTGTATAATGTTCGTTTTGCATACAACAGAGTGAACTTCAGCACGACCCTATCAAGCCATTGAATCTGCGGTATCTGTATACCGCATGGCCATTCGGTATGTACATACCGCATAGCCATGCGGTATACAGATACCGCACAGATATGCGGTATTTTATACCGCACAGATAAGCGGTATCTGTATACCGCATGGATACTGGAGGGAAAAACTGTTGGTCGGGTGTCTAACATTGCCTATAAAATGCGAAAACCACTTCTTCCGAATCACAACAATCAAATCATGGTTAGAGTAGCTGAGTTTGAAGGTGAGACAGAGGGTGTGTCATACAAAATTATACACGAAAAGTTCTCGAGGCCATACGAGGATTATTTGTGCAATTGCCAGCACAAGCGTTGGTGTCAATCGTTTGCGTGCTGTCTTTTTCACGTTGTATGCTACAAAGGCGTTGAAGGCGATAGGTACGCATTCTCGGAGCCGTTTGAATTGGCGTGTCTGAAAGGTCACCAATTGCACATCGACGACCCTGAGTTATACTACCGCGAGGCGGTCGAGGCAATAAAATGTGCAATCAACGACGTATTCAGTGATGTCATGCTACCTTTCGCGCTTCAAATTGCAAAGTTCACTGTCGACAACGCTGTCCGTCCAACGAACGACAAAGTGAAGAAGTACGCATTCAACCGCATTGAGATCCACATTAGCCCGCGTCTTCTCGAGGAGTCAGTAGGTAGTACACAAGATCATGTACTGTTTACGTATGACTCTTTGCTAGGTATACCATATTCACAAGTAGAGTGGAGGGATTAGGTAGTTGTTCCGTAGATCCTCCACTGTGGTGGGACCCTTTGCAAGGATATCCATCAGTAGAGTAGGAACCAAGTTTGTGTGAAATCATTTTGTAGAATCAGTTTAATAGCCAATGTATCACCGCATTTGTAATGAAAATGATGGTTTAACTCGTGATCGGAAAAATTCACCATAAATGATAACAACAATTATCAACCGACAACATTTTACCTATGGTACATAACAACTACCAACTGACTCCTCTACATTGCTCGGCAAAATGTGAATATGTATTCGGTGAAACGGGTACTTTCGAAGCTTGGTGTTTGCACGCCGCACGACTTTTTCCACGGTGTATCTTGCCACCTGCGTTGCATTGGCCAATCCCAAGTTGGAGAAGAAGTCGCTAACAAGCTCCGTAATTTCCTCCGTCGCGTGAATATAATATGCTGCAGGGTTATCCCTATACGAGTACGGCCTTGTCATGCGGACATCCTCGTAAGTCACTCCTCCAACGCACTGTAGGTCAACCGAATCGGAAACCCTTGCTGTATCGCGTTCTTCGCACACAACTTGGCAAAGACAGCACGGCCATCCTGTCGAGCTTTTGTGCTGACAGTTGCACAATATATCGTCAGTTGGCGTACGAAAGGTTTCGACTGTAAGTCGAAACCTGCTGCCCGATCTTGTCTCCACTTCATACACTTTGGTAGTTGCCATGGTAGTTATGTTGTACTGATAGTCCCAACCAATCCGCTTTTATAGTTTTATTTTAACACCACCGCATGACCATGCGGTATATTCATACCGCATGGCCATTCGGTATATTCATACCGCATGGCCATTCGGTATACAACATGACGACAGCGTCCCAGCACGTGGATTAGGGAGTTCAAGCGAAGATATGAAGCAACGTACCAGCAAGGCGGCATCGTTTCATGGTTGGAATTTTGAAAATTTCAGGTCATAACAATTTATAGGAAAACGGATAGAGTGCCTCATTTTTCATATTAATTAAAGATATAAGATTACAGATATGCGGTATCTGTATACCGCATGGATACTTTGTTTTGCCTCTTCGTCATCATGTCACACATCAAAGGAAATCATTGTTGTTTTCTTCCTCTGATGGTGAAACATTCTCCGGCGGCATTACGACTACCCGAAACCGAGAGTTGCCTAAGTAGCTAAACATCAACCCCGCCCCTACGCGCACGCCCCGGGATATCGCGAAATTATTCCATCCTTGTGCGAGCCAGAGCGCCCCGGATCTGTTGCGCTCAACCTGGATGCTGGTGCCTCTCCTCCCTACCCCATTAGTCAGCGTTATTCTTTCGACGCCGGCCAGCCCATATTCTTCTTCGAAGTTGGAAGGCAGAGGCTGCAATTTTTAAGATGTACTTAGTGAGTTCGGAACATTGTGAATTATATGTCATACGACAGAATGGGGCTTACCAATATTTGTGTCAACGAGACGTCTTCTACCCACCAGAAAAAATCCCTCGGGCCGCTCCCTGAGACTGAGAAGAAAGGTCGTGGTGTATTACCAGCTGCCATGCTGTAATACTCACGACATCGCACGGCGGTAATTTATAGCGGGAAATCATGCCGCGTTATATGTGAGAATTATACCGCATAGATATGTGGTGATTATACCGCATAGATATGCGGTGGTCACCGCATAGATATGGGGTATAGATCACCGCATGGATATGTGGTGGTTCAAATAACACGGAAACATACCGGCACGGGGACTCCGTGATCTTCTTCCGCCATCGGAGTTGGTCGTCCAAATTCCATCGGTCGAAGGAGAGCGAGCCTCTTATAAAAGTGCGAAGATGAGAGATTTCGTCGTAAATTCCGACGAAAGTTCCCAGCTTCGTCCTCTTGTAAGAGGCTCATTCTCCCTTGACAGATGTATTTTAGACGCCCACTACGATGACGGACGAAGATGACGGTGTACCCGTACCGGTACGTTTCCGAAGAATTTACAGTTTTGTTTGGATGAGCAATATAACCTGAGCAACATGCCAGCGGCCAGCGATTTCAATCAAAAGACACAAATCGCCGGCCGTGGCATGTTGCCTAGGCTATTATCGCTATTGAGCCATTAAAAAGGCATACATACGGATTTTATTTAATTTATGAGACGAAACGATATAACCCGTGCAAACTAATCAACGGTCAAAAATTTCGATCTGAAGACACAAATCTTTGGCCATGACTAGTTCGCACACATTATCATCGTTTTTTCGCCACGGCAAATGTCACGACCCGGCCGTGGGTATATATAGATACATACCGCATATACGTGCGGTATACGGTGGGTAACCGTTTACCTATACGGTTGTGCACCGCATACCAATACGGTGATATACCGCAAGCCCATACGGTGTCCCTAGTACCGTGTACCTATGCGGTGGGCCCACAAATTCAAATAATTCAACACCAACGGTCATTTGTAACAACCGCATAGGTATGCGGTGTTACTGTATAAGAAGTCATCCGCTCTCCGTTGGAATGCATCCAATCCCCTCACACCTCATCTACGCTCGTTTTCTAATATGGTTAACGACGACACCAATCGACGACCTTCAAGCCCAGGGGAGGAAGCACCTACCAATACGCCAATGGCCGATAGCTCACCACCTCCTCGTCTTCCGGTATGTGATTAATGTTTATCATTTGGAATGTCGTTGTAGGTAGAATATAGGTAGTGGAATAACCAGAATATAGGTAGTGGAATCATATTGAATGGAAACCAAGATATAGGTACCGATTTTTAAATGTAGGGGAATAAATTCGGTTCTGAAGTAGAGAAGACGGAAACCATGAATGGGTCACGTAATATATATGCACTGTTTGGATGCTGGCAGCTACCATTGGAGGAGCAGGCTGATCCGATGTCGGAAGACAGTCACGACGATCAGGCCCGTAACCAGGAGTACCGCGATTACACTCCCAAATTTGCTACATCCCAGACGTGGACCAATCGCGACGATCTCCTACAACATTGTCGTGGCACAACATTAAAGCTTAATATGGTTTTGACAATCAAGCGTTCTTGGGGGAGCACTCCTACAAGGCGTGGGAGTCTATTGCTCGCATGTGAGAAGTACGGCCAGTACACTCCCCGTAAGAGACCGCGAGTAGCTGGAGATGATGCAAGCGGGAACACGCGCATTGCTGTTTCGAAGATAGAGGGGTGTCTGTTTGCATTGTCTGGCGTGGAGTTCAAACGGGGCGAATGGGGTCTGGACGTTATTCATGCCAAGCACAACCATCTACTCCCCGATGCATTGGACGGTCACCCGTACGTCGGACGGATGGATGCAGATGAAAGAGACACTACCTTGGCCCTTACCGTCGCTGGTACCCCACCAAAACCGATTTTAGCTACATTGAAGATGACAGCTGACGCCTGACAGAAGCTGAACTTCACATCGCGGCGCCAAGTGTACAATGCGAGAGCAAAGTTTAAAGCTGAAGCGAGAGGAGATCGAACAGTCTCCCAGGAAGCACTCCGCATTTTGCGGGATAAGGGTTACTACTATTGTACACGGAGATCCCCTGACGATCCCAACAGGCTTCAAGATCTATTCATCGCCCATACAGACGCTCGCCATCTTCTAGCCATGTTTCTATACATCGTCCTCGTCGATAGTACATACCGGACGAATGCGTAAGTTTCGATATACACTTATTCTTTTAACCATTCCCACCAGGGCATGCGAACTCAAATATTTGATTGTGCAGGTACGGGATCCCTTTGTGTGAGTTCGTTGGATTTACTTGCACAAACAAGAACTTCGTCATCGGGTTCTGCTTCATGTCGCACGAGAACATAGATACGTACATTTGGGCGTTGGGGCAGCTCGTTTACCTCATGCGAGGTAATCTTCCTAACGTTGTTGTCACTGATCGAGAGTTGGGGTTGATTGCGGCGTTACGAGAAGTTCTTCCGAATGTCAGGCATATGTTGTGCACAGTGCACGTCCTCCGACGATGCGAAGAAGCTGCTTTCCAGAAGTCAAAGAATCTTGATGTTGCTAGGCGTTTCAAGAACGCATGTGTTGGCTTGTTCCAATCTAGATCGGTTGAAACTTTTGCCGCTAGAAGGAGGGGTATGCATGCAGAGTGGGGGCATATTGAAGGGCTTATGTTGTATTTGGAGGCGATGTGGTTACGAGATTACTTGGAGCAGATAGTTCGTGCATGGACAGACGCAATCCAGCATTTTGGTATGACCACGACGAACAGGTGCGCCTACGTTTTCAATATAAAATTCATTATACACATAATTTGTTTAGGTATAACGATCTTCATCTGCGATTCTCACTTATCTTTTAGGGTTGAGGCTGCTCATTCTGTGTTGAAAAAGACCTTAAACTCTGCAGTCGGTGATTTCACTGACGTGATAAACACAATCGATCTCATGATGGCGGATCAAATATGAGAGGTGAAGAATACATTGGGGAGAGCGAACAACACCTGGCCTACAGACTCCCATGACCTATGGATTTTCGATCGAATTCGGAATATTGTGTCGAAGGAATGTTTCAACTTGTTGTTCGAAATCTACACAAAGATGGAAGCCGAGCCACCATCACAACCATGCAGAGATGTATATTGGAGGGACATCTACGGTCTTCCATGGACACATGACATGCAAGCTTATCGAGACACGCAGATACCCATCAGACCATCCCAGATACACAATTTTTGGAAGCAATTGGATTTCAAGAGGCCTCATGTTGACAACGTCCAGGATAACACTCCACTCAGCAGAGCTGATGTGGACATGTCGCGCATGATCAGTTTGTTCCAGAGCGGAGCTATGGACGAGGATACTCGTTGGAGAATCGCATCGGCATTCAACGACGGGGATCGTCCCTCCCAGACACCGTTGACCACCCCTGACCCGGAGGACCGTAGACCGCCCGGGAGACCGAGGACTCGCCACCCCTGTCAGACGAACCCTCCTAGGGGCCGAGGAGTAGGCAGAGGTCGAGGACGGGGTCGTGGAAGGGGACGTGGACGAGGTCGATCGGCGTCGGAGCCAGCTCCGGAGATTGTAAGTGACATTCCAACACCAACACCTACGTCGCTTCCACCACAGAATCTACCTCGAGTAAAATTCAATTGGGGCACTGCCAACGTCGACGAATTCATGATTACTTTCGTACGAGCCGTCACAAATGTTGCAGGTGATGGTCACTGTGGGTATAGGTCTTTAGCTTGTCTTCTGAACTTGGGACAAGACGCATGGCCTCGAGTTCGACGAGAGCTGGCCGTTGAGTTGCAGGTGCATTCAGATCGGTACCATTACTATCCGGCCTTACAGGAGCTCATCATGAGGGTCAACTATTTTGGCACGTGTCATGATGCTACGTATTGGATGGAGATTCCGATCATGGGCGAGGTGTTTGCCACGCTTCACCAGCGTCCTTTGGTGATTTTGTCATAGATGATGCCTATGTTGTGCATACCTCTGTACGCCACCGGTGGCCCGTCAGTACCGGCCTATGAGGAGCTAGATGGAATAGCTTTAGTCGGCAACAGCAACCATTTCATTCCGGTACGTTTCGTATTTCGTATTCACTAATTTGTTGCTGTTTTGTTTCTATTTTCTAACATCAATATTAACCTTGTATTCACAGATTTGGTTGTTGCCTGGTTCACCTCTTCCTCCAGTCTACGTCACATGGACACGGCATCACGATCGCACTGTCGACGGTTGGGACGAGTAGTTTGCAGCGAGGATTGCACGATATAGAGCGTACCGCCGTCGTGATGGTGGTCGTCCCCTACCGTATTAGCATTTCCCACTTTCTGATGTCATTTTTCGAACTTCATATGTTCAATTGGGTTGTATCTTTGTCTATTCCATTTCACAACCGAACTCCATATTTTCGTCATCGCTTATATATTTATCGCACTTTCGTTTTATTAATCTTTCTTTTCAATTCAACATATGATTTTTTCTAGATCACGTCGTTTATTACAAGTTAATTACACTGTAGTAGGATATACCATTGCAGATGTCCATGGATTGTATGATAATCATCTTTCTTTTCAATTTAACATATGATTTTTTCCAGATCACGGCGTTTATTACACGTTCATACCATTGTAGATGTCCATGGACTGTACGATAAATTCGTATTGTCGACGAATACCGCATACCCATGCGGTGGGAATCGGTTCCCTATCGGTCCCCTCAGCTCCTCCGAATAGTTTCGCGCACATTGGGTTATCCGATACCTACCGCATGGGTATGCGGTGCCGTTTTAACGGAACGGGGGTGCATACCGCATGTATATGAGGTATGTCTCTATACGGAGGCTAGTACCGTATTGATATGCGGTGAATTACCGCATGTATATGCGGTAGGTTGTTGACCGCCATTAACTCACCGCATAGATATGCGGTGATTAGTGGTGGAAATAGTAAAAATTAGCGGTGTAGATATCGTTTCCGATAAAAAATATAGACGCACTTAGGGCTATTTATCAAAAGGTTTATATTCCTATTTTCCGGATTTGGTGAAAGCCTTGTCCTTTATCGATAAAGTTCTTGTCTTTTGCGATTTATTTCACTTGCATGGTCGTCATTGTGGTAAACCCGGGATTTGGAAGATTTCTTTCATATTTGTTTACTTCGTTATATTGTCGTTCATTGGGTCCTCGAAAAACTCAACACCCCTTGCTGTTTATAACCATTCTTCTTTTACCATCCTTTTATTCTTCGGCCTTCTTTGCCGACGTCCACATGTTACTAATTATTCACTCGACATCGACTGCATTACAGTCGACCTCGATTCACTTGGATCAACCGGCAATTTTCTGAGACAGTCGACACCGAGCACTGACCACTCGACATCGAGTCATCCACTAGACGTCGATTGTTGTTTTTGGTTTTGCAGGCTTCATCCAATATCGACAACTTTTGACTCGACATGGATTGTACTCAGTTGACATCGAGTGGGCTTTTGAGATGATACAGAACGTGGTGTACAAGCTATCTGGGATTCCGTTGACATGCTTCCTCGTGGATCGATCTTGATTCCCTACCACTATAGCATGAGGGATTCTTGTAGTTATTTGCTTGGACAGGGAGTTGGCTGAGTTTATATTCTCATATTTATTCACACTAGTTTCCCTCCTAACAGTGAGCTGCTTTTACCAGGTGTAAATGTATTTGTAGTTATGGTGCTACATAAAAAAAACATAATTATTTTTTCTAAGAAACCATTAGAATTTATAACAAGAAAATGTTAAATATTTTTTTATCTCATAAATTAAAGGCATTAAACTAATATAATTAAAAGATACAAAAATAGTGTAGTTGAAACAACACAACAACGTCAGCATTCCATAATTAGAAAACCGAGAATCAACAACCTAACGCAAACAGATGCATACATTCATTTCACAAGGCTCAAAATCTAGGAATTTGCTTGAATATGCCACAATTTTAGGGGGGGTGACAATTAGAGAGAGCAAAGTACCTCAGGTATCAAGACGAATTAGGACTCTAACACAAGAACTATTAAAAATCAAATGAGACCAACAAAGAACAATAAAGCTTGAGAAAAAGTTACAACCTTTGTAGGCTCCGGCGAGGCGTGGTCAAATGGCGCCAGGTGGTGTCTAGGTCGCGTGAATCCGGTGCCTTCAGGTCTGAGTGGGTCAGTCTTCATCCTCATTCACGAAGGTGGATGCAAGAGGGAGAGGAGGGCCGCCTTCATTGGACCCTGGAGAGATGGCGTCGGCGTCGTTCATGGCAAGGGGCCGCTTTGGTGAGAGAAAGAGGATGGTGAATGAGGACGGAGGAAGCCATTGAAGGGCGAGTTTGAGAGCTCGGCGTGAGAAGAAGAGGAAGGAGAAGACGGCGACGGTGTCGAAAGGACGGAGGTGGTGGGAATCGAAGGAGGAGCAGGTGAGGAGGAATTGGTAAGCAGGGACGGCAAAAATCAACAACAGGAGGTGCTAGGGTTTCGGGGTTGAAGAGGGAAGGAGAAAAGGGACGCCGGGTTGGTCTGGGAACACAATTAGGTTTTATACTTGTTTATGCATCAATTACACATCTTGTGGTGTATATAAGACACCATCAATATACACAAAAACTTTATACACTATTCATCTTACATCGGTTTATTTAACATCCAATGTATATACTTTACACATCGGTTATAAATATTTTACGAACACCTATTACACCGGTTATAATAAGTAACCGATGTATAAAAGCGAAACGTGTTTTAATAAATCAAATGGAGATAGAACCGATGTCTATTTAATGATGTAAAATGGTATTTTTGGCCTAGTGAAAGTTATTGTCTTTTGCGATTTATGATTTCACTTGCATGGTCGTCGTTGTGGTAAACTCGGGCTTTGAAATAATAATAAACATGAAGTTACCTAATTAAGGTTTAATCTCTATCTCTGTTTAGGTAACTTCATGTGTAATTAGTACTATTCAGTGAATCAATGGTCTTCTTTATATACATTACCTCACTAGCTCAGTACTGTTACATCCTTTTTAATATCAACGATATCCCAATTCACAAGCACTAGCTTGTTGTGAATGACAATTCCGGTGATGATGAATATATATATATATATATATATATATATATGGGCCATCAATTTTATATATCATAAATGTGATGCAATGTCATCTACGTACTTTGTCTTTTTCTTATATATGAATGAAGTGTTGTTGAGTGAATAATCTAAGTGACTCGAGGTCGACGGTAATACAGTAGATGTTGAGTGAATAATCAGTAACCTGTGTGCGTCGGCAAAGAAGGCCGAAAAATATAAGGATGGTAAAGAAGAGTGGTCAGAAACAGCAAGGGGTGTTGAGTTTTTCGAGGACCCAACGAATGGAAATATAACGAAGTAAACAAATATGAAAGAAATCTTCCAACGCCCGGGTTTACCACAACAACGATCATGCAAGTGAAATCATAAATCACAAAAGACAATAACTTTTTCGATAAAGGACAAAGCTTTCACCAAATCCGAAGAATAGAAATATAAACCTGCAATTGAAATCCGAAGAAATCAATTGTTAGCTCGTTCCGACACTTAGCCAATTTCAGGGTCATCTCATGGAATTCTGCAGTTCTTGGTTTTGCTCTGAAATTGCTCCAAATTCTGCAATATTAAACCAAAACTTTTGTAGTCCTCTATTTCTTGCAAATAAGCATAAACTACATAAATTCACTATAGTCCCAACCCAGAATATATAAAATACTATAATAAAGAGCGAAAATAAGCATAAAAACGTGGCATAAAACATGGACAACACTCACCAAGGTCACAAGCACTAGTGAATTCTTCGAGATGCTTATTGGGTTCCTCTCCAACCATTCCATGAAAAATTAGTAAATTAGTAGACCAGTTAGACTTATATTCAAATCTTGACCCCTCAAGGAGAACGGAGAGTCTTATTGCAAGTGGTTTCAATGTCAGATTGGGCTCCTTTAGACTTCTCAAGGTTCTCCTAGGAGGAGCCTCAACATTCCCATCATCATCGTTATTGTTGTTATTGTTGGGATTTTGAGGAATTCTCTCTCTAGGAGGATCATTGTCGGGATTCATATCTTCTCCTTCTTTTTCTTGGTTCAACTCAAGTTTTCTTCTTAACCTAAAAGTGATCTTTCAATCTCTGGATCAAAAGACAACGGAGATGAATTAGTAGCACGGGTATGGACTATACAGAGTGGTCCATACCCATGTTAACTACAAAAACACACAAAAACTAAAGTAATCTCCCCAGCAACGGGGCCAAAATTTGACCGGGCATAAAGGTTCGATGCCCCTAAACTTATGAAGAAATTGGCAGATATATATTTCATAAAGGTTGTTGCTGAATTGGGCCAGTCTTTCTCCTTGACTCCATGACAGACGACATTATGGAAGTCTTAGCTGGTTGCTCACTCCTCTGATTGGTTGCGTGCAGTTCCTATTTCTAGGCTAGGGAAGACTATGAATGGAAGGACCTATCGAAGTGTGCTTAGCTATCGACTCGGTGTTCCATTGTTCACGGTGTCTAGGCCTTGTCCTGCTTGCTCTCGGACCTTTGACGGTGATTATATGGTGATCAGGATTTGTCCTATGCTGGTACTGTGGGCATTATACATCGCCACAACCTCGTTCGTGACACCTTATTGGATATCTGCTACAGGCCCGGGATTTCTGTTAGTAAGGAGGTTGATTTCGGTTTGGTTCATGGGCATGATAAGCCCCTTCGGCCGGCGGATTTGCTCCTTTATTCTTTGGACAGGGGGCGAGATGTGTATGTCGATCTGACAGTGTCCTCCCCATTGACTCAGTGTCGGATGTCTAACTTTGTTCCCAATCGTGTTGTGGTTGATATTTCTCAGCGTAAGTGTGTCAAGTATCGAGATTTATGCACGGCGGCTGGTTATGGTTTCTTACCCTTACCCTTCTCCTTCTCTTCATTGGAGGAGATGAATACGGATGCTTTTGTTTTACTGCAATGGATTCAGAAATTCTTGGTATCTCGTGATGCCGGAGCCCGTGCTGCAACCTATATTTGTACTAGACTTAGTTTTGCTATTGCTAAGGGGGTGGGAGCCCAGATATTATCTCGACTACCCACTAGATTCTTGTAGTATGAATTGAAAGAAAATTATCTCGACTACCCACTAATTTCTTGTACTAGACCGAGGTTTTTTGGCCTACAAAAGACCCTAGGAGTCGGCTCCCTGGTGTCCCCCCCCTATTGCTCGACCATCGCGCGATGTCAAAGTTCTGGGTAGGCCTGTCAGTGTATGTCCTGTTTTCAGCAGCGACCTTGTGGCAAAGAGAGTGACTAAGACCATTGAGCTTATGGATTCTATCGCGAGGATTGATGACCCTTAGTGTGAGTTGCTTTTGCTTCGGGCTTGTACGGGTATTTATAAACTCTACTTTGCTTTGCGTACTTGTTCTTCGCATGTCTTTCGATCGGCACAACTTTCTTTTGATGTGGCACTCCGTTCTAGCTTGGAGCGTATTGTCTCTGCGTCTAGGCATGGGTTTGGGGATTGGCAGTGGCGCCTTTCCACCTTCCCTTTTCAGTTTGGTGGGCTTGCAGTGTATGCTGCTGGGGATGTCCTACATTATGCATTTGTGGCATCTCTTTTGCAATCTGCTGAATTGCAGGCTAAGCTCTTACATCCTTCTAGTATCACTGATGCTAGCCCTACTTTTGATGACGCTTGGCGTGCTTTTAATGAGATCACGAGTTCTGATTTCTACGCAATCCTAGTGAAATCACTGCCCCTAAACTTATGAAGAAATTGGCAGATACATATTTCGCGAAGGTTGTTGCTACATCGGAATCTGCTTTCTCTTTGACTCTGCAACAGCTGGCATTATGAAAGTCTCAGCAGGATGCTCACTCCTCTGATTGGCTGCGTGCAGTACCTATTTCTGGGCTGGGGCAGGTTATGAATGGAAGGAAATATCGTAGTGTGCTTAGCTATCGACTGGGTGTTACATTGTTCACGGTGCCTAGGCCCTGCCCAGCTTGTTCTCGTATCTTTGAGGGTGATGTTTATGGCGATCATGCTATGTCATGTGCTGGTACCGTGGGGTCGGACCCGCCGGGTCTCGGGTTCTATTTCTCTTAATCCTAACCCTAACCTTCAACTCGAGTCAACCCTTTAACCCTTCGACCTGTGACCCGTGGCCATGTCTAGATCGGATGTCGTATGTAGACAATCCATTCCCTCATCTCAGGCCATCCGATACCTCTATTCATCCTATGACCACCCGTGCCGCTATAGGTAAGCTAAAACCCAAGGCTTTGCTTACCTGTAAACATCCTCTTCCTCCTGACCCACAACCTGGCAATGAGCCTCGCTCATTCCGTCAAGCTTAAAAACACCCTCACTGGTTAGCTGCCATGAAATCTGAGATCAAACTTCAAAGTGTCTGAATTCGCAACTACTGCTGAGAGTTGAATTTGAATTTCAATCTTGATTACCAATGCAATGCAATTAAAGTTATCTAAGCGTCAAATTTATAGTTTCAATGATTAAATAATACTCTTATTTAATAAAAAAACAAATGTAGTAATTAGATATATTTAATTCCACAAATAAATCTCTTCATTATTAGTATCCAAATATTCATTGTCTGTCTATGTATTTATCTATCTATCGGGAGAAGATCCTATGAAACAAGTTATAGGAGGTAACATGTAACACAATAATAGACGTCGGATTAAATTTAATCAATGGACTAAATTCATTTAGAAAACCATGCATTGAATTTATGGTAATGATGTTGTTTAAGATTATAAGGCAATAATTACACACATTCAGTAGAAAAAGTACAATTAGCTCTATCTAGCTAAATGACGGTAAAATTAAGGGATGTTTTGCAAAATAGCCACGAAAATGGACTAATTTTGCGAAATATCCGCGTTTTGGGATATTTTTGCAAAATGTCCTAAATAAAACCCCCGTCCCTTTGTTTCCTTTCTCTCTCCTCCGACCTCTCTCTCTCCGCGCGCTCTCTGTTTCTCTGGATGGCGATTGTGAGCGAGGCCGAGATCTATGGCTTCGGCGCCGGATCTAAAGCAGTTCCGTCCATCTTCCTCCTTTCCTCCTTGTCGCTGCCGCAGCCGCTCCGCCTCGCACCCTCCCCCGGCCAGATCTGAAGTCGGAGCGCTGCCTCGCACCTTATGTCCAATTGATTCTGAAATTGAATTCGATTAATTGATTAATTGATTCCAGATCTGAATTCCAAATCTGGAATTCGATTAATTGATTCTGAGAGCGAGAATGCCGGAGCGACGGGAGGAGAGGCGTGAGCGTCGGCGATCGAGAGTACTCGAGATGGAGATCGAGAGCGTCGGAGAGCGAGAATGCCGGAGCAAAGTCGAGCAACGGTCGAGCGAGCCGGAGGCCGGCGGCGGTGGCGTCGAGCGCGGAGCGGGGTTCCTCTTCGCAGAAATCTGAGGAAGAAGAAAGACTTTTGACTAAATTACAAAAATCACCCTACAAATATGAGAAATTAAAAAAATTATCTATATTTTATTATGTGATCCATAATCTATATTTTTATTTTTATTTTTGCACAAAAAATGTTATATTTGCACAACATACGATTATATTTGCACAATTTACGGTTTATATTTGCACGATAAAATGTTAAAAAAAACAAAAAAAAAACTAGACTTGCTTCAATTTATTCTGAATCGTTTACAATTTATTGAGAAAGTATGAAATTATGTTGAGATAAAATAAGATCATGTTAAGAATAAATTCATAAGTCCCGATTGTCGTGCAACTCTTAAAACAAAGTCGTGCAATTCTTACAACAGAGTCGTGCAACTCTTACAACAGAGTCGTGCAACTCTTACAACAGAGTCGTGCAACTCTTACTACAGAGTCGTGCAACTCTTACAACAGAGTCGTGCAACTTTTACAAGAGAGTCGTGCAACTCTTAAAACAAGAGTCGTGCAACTCTTACAAGAGAGTCGTGCAACTCTTAAAACAGAGTTGTGCAACACTTACAAGAGAGTCGTGCAACTTAGCTCTTATAAGAGAGTTGTGCAACTCTTAAAACAAAAGTCGTGCAACTCTTCCAAGCGAGTCGTGCAACTCTTAAAACAAGAGTCGTGCAACTCTTACAACAGAGTCGTGCAACTTAGCTCTTACAAGAGAGATGTGCGACTCTTAAAACAAAAGTCGTGCAACTCTTCCAAGCGAGTCGTGCAACTCTTCAAACAAGAGTCGTGCAACTCTTACAACAGAGTCGTGCAACTCTTAAAACAGATTCGTGCAACTCTTACAACAGCGTCATGCAATTCTTAAAATAATATTGAGAGAACATAAAATCATGTTGAGAACAATTTCAGAAATCTCGATTGTTTTGCAAAAAATAACCAATTGTTGAGCAAAAATAAGAGTAAGTTGTGCAAATATAAGAGGACGTTGTGCAAATTTAATCATAAGTTGTGCAAATATGACCCTAGTCTAGTTTTTATTTATTTTATTTTTTTAACTTTTTATCGTGCAAATATAAGAGTACTTTGTGTAAATATAACCATAAATTGTGTAAATATCATCCAAGTCTAGTTTAGAGTTACACTTTTTTCCGTGTCAGCACTTTTTTCCCATGTCAGCACTTTTTTTAGAGTTGCAAAAGCATGGATAACAATTTCTCAAAGAATCGAAGAAGCACATGACAAATGAATCATAAGCCGATCAAATGATGTCGAACAATTCCATCAAGCTTGGATAACAATTTCACAAATATGATCCAAATCTAGTTTTTTTTCTACATGGATAACAATTTTTTTTTTACTTTAAAATATTATTCGTGTGCATTTTATTCTAATTTGCGCACTTTTTATTCTATTTGTGTCAGCATTTTTTTCAAATAATTTTTTTTCACGTCAGCACTTTTTTAAAATAAGATCGTGTTGAGAATAAATTCACAAGTCTCGATTGTCGTGGAAATCTTAAAACAGAATCGTGCAACTCTTAAAACAGAGTCGTGGAACTCTTACAAGAGAGTCGTGCAATTCTTAAAACAAGAGTCGTGCAACTCTTACAACAGAGTCGTGCAACTATTAAAACAGAGTCGTGCAACTCGTACAACAGCGTCGTGCAACTCTAAAATTTCATAGTGTTATTCATGAAATTTATAGTTTTATTCATACAAACTAAAATCTGATTTGATTCTTCTTAAACTAAAAATCTAATTTGGGCACATTATAATAGTATTCTTGCACTTTTTAATCTAATTTGGTTCTTAAACTGTATTTTAAAGTTGCACAACCGTAGTTTAGAGTTGCACAACTGTAGTGTCAGCATCTTTTTCTATTTTGTTAATCAGAGAAAACAACTAGTGTCAACGATGTTTGCAATTTCAGTGATGAA
This sequence comes from Persicaria tinctoria, assembly GCA_037127255.1. Classification (NCBI taxonomy): domain Eukaryota; kingdom Viridiplantae; phylum Streptophyta; class Magnoliopsida; order Caryophyllales; family Polygonaceae; genus Persicaria; species Persicaria tinctoria. Next base: position 80,782,398 of record JBANSL010000003.1, on the reverse strand, counting down.
AATGTATTGATCAATTTTATTTCTTTATAACTCTGTCAGCACTAAAATTGCAAACACCGCACCTTGAATTTCTAAAAAGATGCTCTATTCACTTTGGTTCATGAATTGTATCCTCTATTCACTTTGGTTCATGCAAATTAACCTATAAAGGTAGAGAGACACATGAACTATTAAAACAGAGCCGTGCAACTCTTAATACAGAGTCGTGTAACTCTTACAACAGAGTCGTGCAACTCTTACAACAGAGTCGTGCAACTCTTAAAACAAGACTGGATTGTTATGAAACAAGATTTGATTGATTATGAATGAATGTCTCATTACAAGGGCCGACCTTATATACCATGTCCTAACATCAACTCATCTACTTTTTTTTTTCTCTTTTTACCAATGTGATTATCTTTAAAAGCCTCAAGGCTAAGTAATAAACTTTTACTCTTTACTACTGTGTTTCAATTCAGTTTCCTGTTTTTCTTCCCTTGTAATATCGATTAGTTTGCTATCAATAAAATGTGAGATATTTGTTTCATCCCGTCACCTGTTTACTTTTGCCTCCATTTCACCTGTCCACTTTTTTCTTTAAATATACGAAGACGAGACTCAATATTTTAAGCATCTGATTAATGTCTAGTTGAGATACAGGTCCACGGGGAACATGAAAAATTCATTACAAAAATATAGAGACGAACATCGATGTATCCTATAACCCTAACAATCATCCAGGAATCAGTTAGTTTCAAACAAACATGACCGCAGGCCTCCGTGTATAGCTTTGAGGCCATTTGTGAATTCACTCACATACACAATCAGAGCAAGAAACCGGTTGATGTATATATCCTTTACCAAAATGTCCTAGAATTTACCATTTTTCTGGATCCAGAATCTTACTAGTACAGACATTCTTACAGCGGAAGATGTTGAGCAACGCAACGGAGCTGGAACCTGCAGTCAGCTTTGCCTAATGAGCATACTCAACACGAGGTAGCAATGGCATAAGCTGTCCACTGAAAAGGTCACCCAGTGCGCCACGGACATCCATCTGAACAGTTAAAGAATGTATGAGAATAACACAGATAATATATTGAACAATAAAAGTTCATCATCAAAAGCTTGGGGCTAAGAAAACTTATCCACAGTACTAAGGATATGAACTCTTATTTTCTTTATGCATAAAATAGAAGAAGAGAATATGTGAAGAGGACAAAATAAGGTGAAGAAAGACGATTACCTGGTCACAGCATACAAGTTTGGTGATCAATAGGTAGAACTCTCTCAGATGTTTTCTGAATACATGGTTGTTCATCGAGGACATGCCTCTTATAACCTAAAAACCACAAGGAAAATTCAATAGACTACAAAACCATTCCAAAATGGCGGTGAACAAACATTCCAAAATGAAACAAAACCACCTGTTTCGATTTGAATTAGAAACGTGAGTGCCAATATTATCGATCTTAAGTAGGAATATTTTCAAATGAGAACTTGCTTTTGAGATATTCTCCAGAAGTTGCAAAGGAGTGAAGCAAATGGCACTAACTAACCGTGAAGAAGAAACATCCCTCTGGCCCTGGTTCGTCGTCCTCGCGTCGCTCTTGTAGATGCGATTTACAGATCCAATGGCTCAATCAGAAGTTGGCACTCAGCTGCAAACTTTTTGACCCTTTGAAGCGCTTCGGTCTCTCCTCCCTTCATGGAGGCAGTAGCAACAGGCTTCCCGTCCTATATAGAGCATATTTTCGCCAAATATAAGTTAACTTCCTCACCCTCAAAACTCCATCCTCCACTGAATATACTATGACTACGCAGAAATTAGTCAAATTACAATATATGATCTCCATAACTGAAGGATAAAGAATTTAAGTCCCCAGTAATCCACCAAACACCGGGAATTACACATATAAAACATATATGCAGCCTCTCCATCCTCACCAAGCTTTTCACTTACACATAAACTAGTTTTAGGTATCCTAAAATCTCTAAAGATGCAAACTTCAAACTGGAAAAAGACAGAAATTGAACCTGATGCACCTACTTTTATCTACACATGCTATGATCAATCAATGAAAAAGAACCTTTCTTTCTCTGAGGAATGCACTTCCATCACTATGTAGTACACAAATGCATCTTCTCACATTCAAATTCTATCATAAACCCAACCATAAACCTCAAACAGATATGATTATGCAGTATCAGGACAATCTGAAATGCCCAAAATGAGAACAAATCGAAAATGTAGATCAAAAGAGCAGCAAACCTGAGACATGGAGGCAGTAGGGTTAACACCCAAAGCACACAAAGATGAGATCTCCCCAGGCTCAACATCGCCCCTTGATCAGATTTCCTTGTCAAAACCTTGGCACAAACACATTCAGCTGAAATCAAAAGAAACATCATATAATAAATGCAATCATTTGGCGAGCATTGCTGACAACAAGCCCTTACAGTGAGGCATATTATCATAGAAGAAGTAGTAACTCACTTTGCATTTTAGAAAGCATCCTCATAAGACTCATTAAGATGTAACTGTTGGCCTATTCATCTTTAGGAGCACCAAAACTTTGCTCAATCATTTGTCCATTTTCATTTTCACAACCACACTAAATTCACATCTTTAGTCATTTGCTCAATCATTTGTCCATCTTTAGTTGTGCTACTATTATGTAGTACATATACAAATCTCGGATGCTGCTGACAAGTATTAGTTGAGCTCAATATAAGGTGTTGGTTGATTGACTTCTAATGTAAAATGCAGTGAGATGTTGTGTTAGTAGCTTGTAATGATTATGCACAACCAAAATCTGATTTTGATTTCAGAATGAATTGAATTACTATAAAAATCTGTTACACTGATGACGTTTGATATAATGAAGTAAAATTTGTGCCTTCGGCACAAGTTTAGATTGAAATTTATGAAGTTACTACTTTTTGTATTGAAACTAAAAAGAAATTAATAGTGACCAGTATATAAGAAATACCAGTTGTGCTACTATTATGTAGTACATATGCAAACCTCGGATGTTGCTGACAAGTATTAGTTGAGCTCAATATAAGGTGTTGGTAGAATGGCTTCTAATGTAAAATGCAGTGAGATGTTGTGTTAGTAGCTTGTAATGATTATGCACAACCAAAATATGATTTTGATGTCAGAACGAATTGAATGACTGTAAAAATCTGTTACACTGATGACGTTTGATATAATGAAGTAAAATTTGTGCCTTCGGCACAAATTTAGATTGAAATTTATGAAGTTACTACTCTTTATATTGAAACTAAAAATAAATTAGTAGTGATAAGTCTAAAAGAAAGAATAGCTGTGCTACTACTAATTAACACTTATGCAAAAATCTGGTGTTGTTGACAAGTGATAGTTGAGCTCGGTCTAATGTGTTGGTTGAATGACTTCTAATGCTAAAATGCAGTGAGATATTGTGTTACTAGCTTGTAATGATTATGCACAACCAAAATCTGATTTTTGATTTTAGAATTAATTGAATTACTGTAAACATCTGTTACAGTGCTGAAGTTTGATATAATGAAGTAAAATTTGTGCCTTCGGCACAAATTTAGATTGAAATTTATGAAGTTACTATTCTTTGTATTGAAACTAAAAATAAATTAGTAATGATAAGTCTAAAAGAAAGAATAGTTGTGCTACTACTAATTAATACTTGTGCAAAAATCTAGTGTTGTTGACAAGTGATAGTTGAGCTCGTTCTAATGTGTTGGTTGAATGACTTCTAATGCTAAAATGCATTAGTAGCTTGTAATGTTTACGTACAACAAAAATCTGATTTTGATGTCAGAATGAATTGAATTACTGTAAAAATTTGTTACACTGTTGACGTTTGATATAATGAAGTAAAATTTGTGCCTTCGGCACAAATTTAAGAATGATTTTATTTGTGTCAACATTTAAGCTAAATGTCAACATATAATAAAAGATAAAGTTTACAAAAAAGATTATTCCCAACATTGATATCACATTATATGAGATGAGAATATCAAACTTCTATAATCATCTAATAAAAGAAATGGTAAAAGAAAAAGCTTTTGCATATCAACGGGTAAATGTCAACATTTAAGTTAAATGTCGACATTTAATAAAATTTAAAGTTTACAAATAAAATCATTCTTAAAATTGATATCATATTAAATGAGATGAGAATATCAAACTTCTACAATACTCTAATAATATAAATGGTAAAGGATAAAACTTTTGCACATTTAAGCCAAATGTCAACATTTAAGCCAAATGTCAACATTTAATCCAAATGTCAACATTTAAGCTAAATGTCAACATATAATAAAAGATAAAGTTTACAAATAAGATCATTCTCAAAATTGATATCATATTACATGAGATGATAAGCTCAAGCTTCTACAATCCTCTAATAAAAGAAATGGTAAAAGATAAAGCTTTTGCACATCAATGACTAAATGCCAACATTTAAGCTAAATGTCAACATATAATAAAAGATAAAGTTTGCAAATAAGGCCATTCCCAAAATTGATATCATATAATATGAGATGAATATATCAAACTTCTATAATTATCTAATAAAAGAAATGGCAAAAGATAAAGCTTTTGCAGATCAACGGCTAAATGTCAACATTTAAGCTAAATGTCAACATATAATAAAAGATAATTTTTACAAATAAGATAATTCTCAAAATTGATATCATATTAAATGAGATGAGAATATCAAACTTCTATAATCATCTAATAAAAGAAATGGTAAAAGATAAAACTTTTGCACATCAACGGTTATATGTCAACATTTAAGCTAGAATGTCAACATTTAAGCCAAATGTCAACATTTAAGCTAAATGTCAACATTTAAAGCTTAAATGTCAACATATAAGTTACTGTTATGCAAATTTAACTTTATGATATGCACAAATAACAATCTGTTGTGTAAATTGTTATTGTTGACACCAGATGTCAGCAACATTGTTTGTACCTCTTAATTTGAAGCAAATAATGTGACAAATCATATAAAAGAATGAACTAATCATATAAAAGCAAATGTAAAAGTATGCAAATGTAAAAGTATGATATGCAATTATAAAATGATGATATGCAAATATAAGATTAAAATATGCAAATATAAAGTGATGATATGCAAATGTAAAAGTATAATATGCAAATTTAAAAGTATAATATGCAACTAGAAAATTGCGCTAATATATCTTATTATTGAACAATTATTAGAAAATTTTGTAAATTACTAAAATTATTATAAATTTTAGCCTATGCGGGATTCGAACCCACATATTTGCGCATAAGCACATCACTCTACCATTGAGCTAAAAGGCTTTTAATTATATTATAACATAACATTCAAATAAACAAATAAGAGTTATGTTCACGCCACAATAAAAAAAATAGAAAAAAAAAGTAGGAACTCCTAATAAACAGTACACATTTGCACAAAAAGAGGTCATGTTAGCACACAATTAGAAATAAAAAAGAACTTATACATCAACTTGAATTGCACAAAAAGAGACCATGTCAGCACACAATTAGAAATATAAAAACGGATCAATCTAGAACCTATGTCACTTATGCATAAAGTTGATGTTGATGATATATAGAGACTTAGGTAAATCTAACATATTAAGTTACTGATTTTTAATGCTTAAATGCAAGGTGATGTCCTAAAAGATTGTAATGATGATACACATCAAAAGTTTCCTTTCCCACCTTTAAATGGATTGAATTAATATAACAATATGCTATTCTCCTGACATGTGATATAGATAACGACTCCACCACATCTAAGATATTAGATATGTGAATTTTAATACTAAAATGTACTGAGATGGTGTGTGTCTCTTGTGATAAATTGAAGTAATATAACAATATGTCACACTGCTGACATTTGGCTTAAAAAAACAGAATTTGTGCTAAAAGCATGAATGCAGATTCAAAATAATAAAGTTATTTCTCTTGGAAACAAATCTTCAAAAGAAAATTAAAAGAGATAAATCAGAAATAAACCACAAATATGCACATATAAGTTGCTGTTATAAAAATATAACTTCATGATATGCACATATAACTATCTGTTATGCAAATATAACAATCTGTTATGCAAATTGAAACTGGTGACACCGGATGTCAGCAAGATTGTTATTTGTTGTGAGCGGAATTTGCCATGTTTTACAGTAACTTTTATATCGATTTCTGTATACATTTCATGCATTTGGGTTAAGATAGTACATAATCTGTGTAGTTTATGTTTATTTGCCAAAATTATGGAATCTACACCAGTTTCTGTTTAAATCGCAGAAATCGAGGCATTTACAGAAGGTCGGAGAAGCTCGGAAAACCACTACAGAAGTCCAAGGTCAAAGCAGCAGAACAAATCGGAAAGTCAGGTCTAGTCGACATCGAGTAACCCTACTCGACCTAGACGAGCCATGGCCGAGCAGCCTTGGTCGAGCACACCCTGATCGAGCAAGCCAGACACCCAGACTCCGGACCCTACTCGACCTCGACAAGCCCTGGTCGAGGTCGACGAAGCCCAGTCCCCATGTCCGGAGTCGACAAGAAGAAGAGCCGAGCTTGCCGAGGAGATCCACCCGAGGACGACCAGGAGACTCGCTGCCGCGGAAAGAAGCGCTCGCTGCCAGCAGATGGAGTCCATCGAGGAGAGTCACTCGAGAAACCCTAGTCGGCGAGCAAAGTTACTCGAGGTCGACTAGGGCTTGTCGAGATCGACAAGACCCTGAGTCCATGTCCGAGCCACTCGACCACACCAATCCAAGGAGGCCTAGTCGACGGAGCCACGCTTGTCGAGATCGATGAAGGCTACTCGAGGTCCACGAGCCCAGACGAGCCACATCGAGCAGAGCTAGCCGACAAGTCGAGCCAAGCAACCTTACTCGAGGTCGACAAGACCTTGTCGAGGTCGAGTAGACACCGTTTCCAGAAACTTCTCGACGAGCCCTTATCCGAATAGAATTGAGTTGCTTGGTCGCGAAGGATCGAAGTTCTATCCGAAGTCTATCAAATCTATCCATGGAAGGCGGAATCTATCAAGATGAAGACATGTTACCTAATTAGTTTTGTCTTTTCCTTATGGATTTAATTCCATTATGTCATTTATTTATCTTTTAGCAATTTAGATAGAAATTTAGATATAGATAGATATCTTCTTTCCTAGATTAGATTAGCTAGGGAATGAAGGCTATAAATAAGGCCTATGGGGCTCAGTTTTATTCATTCAATTTTAGAGAGAAGTAAGTAGTTCCACAGAGAAGTTTAGGAGTTCTAAGGTTTTTAGGGTTTTGGCTTACAGCGAAAGTTGATTGCCAAGATTGTAAAGGCTTTGAATTTAGTTTTATGCAAGTTTCTTTCATCAATTCAATGTCTGCAATTGCGATGAGGCGTGAGTAGTCCACCCACTTCTGGGGCTGGGGTGAGCCCGACGGTGGCCATGTGAGGCGATGCAATAAAGGTCAGACTTTTATGCGATTCATCTTCTATCTCTATGAGCATGATTCTTTTGCGAGAGTTGAAGGTGATCCTTGTTTGTATTATTGAAGCGAAAGTGATCTTAATGCAACTTGGATTAATTATGTGAAAAGGGTTAGTAACAATTAGGGTTTATGCGAGAGCCTCTATATTCCTATTTGTTAATAACGAAAGTTATTTAGATGGAAAGCATGATCTTTTATGCCTTTATGTGTTACTTTGCATGGTTACTGTTGTGGTGTTGAAACCCTAGCCTTGGAAGTCTTTAGTTTATTGATTTATTTCATCAAAAATCGTTTCCGTATTCGAAAGCTTTGCAATTTAGTTTTCTGTTTTCATCGATTTCGAAGAGCATTGTCGATATCGATATATCTTGTCGACGTCGAGAAGTTTTAACGAAGTCGAGTTCTTTCTGTTGTCGATCTGAATCCTGTCGATCTGTGTGCTGTGTCGAGTAGTCGTCGATATCGACAAACCTGTGTCGACAAGACTCGGTCGATTAGCTTCTGTCGAGTTACTTACTGTTCTGTCGACTTGTCTGCTGTTGTCGACGTGCTTTATCGAGTACCTCTGCCTTGCTTGCTTTTGCTTGTTTGCTTCTGTCTTTGCTTTTATTTCAGTTGCCCTTGCCGGGTTTATTTGTTTCTTTTCTGCTTTTATTTCTGTCTTTCTGCTGCCTTTGTGAGAATTTACAGCTACCTAAGAACTGCTGACGTGCTTCCTCGTGGATTCGATCCTGACTTTTCTCTTACTACAACGGGAGGAAGTATTGTAATTATTTGCTGAGACAGGGGAGTCGTTCTAAACCATATTCTATTCTATACTTGACTTACTCCTGCAACAACATTATTCCCTCTTAATTTTTAGCAAATAATGTGAAAAAAGAAATAGTAAAAGATAAAGATTTTTGCCCATCAACAGCTAAATATCAAATATTTAGGCTAATTGTAAACATTTAAGCTAAATGTCAACATTTAAGCTAAATGTCAACATTTAAGCTAAATGTCAACATTTAAGTTACAGCAGATACAACAACAGAAGATGAAATTCAGAAGCTACAGTTGTCCCTAAAAGAGACCCAAAATCAGCAGAAGCAAGTTGCAAGCGAAATTCAGAAGCTACATCAGCCCCGAAAAGAGATCCGAAATCAGCGATAGCAAGATGCAAGCGAAAATCAGAAGCTACAGCAACCACAAGATGATACAACAGCAGAACCCTAAAACCCTAAACTCTCTACGACCTAGAACCATAAACTCAAAATCCCAAAGGGGAAAAAGAAATAATTTCATAATGACAAGAGGGATCCTGCACTTATAGAGACTGATAAAAGCATAAGCTATATTTGCACAAGAGATCAAATCATCACATAATTAGAAATAAAAAAAGAACCTATAAATCTACTTGAATTGCACAAAAAGAGACAATGTCAACAGTAAACACACAATTAGAAATAAAAAAAAACTTATACATTCTGACAAAAAAAAAACATATAAATCAACTTGAATTGCACAAAAAGAGACAATGTCAACACACAATTAGAAATAAAAAAGAAACATGTCAACACAAAATTAAACTTTGTAAAACTACTAGCTAATATCTCTAGATAAGTCAGAAATCTCAAGGCACTTCAATGTAAATATAAAAACACGTTATTAAATAGGAAAAGTGGAACCAAACCCTATTTGTCATCATTTACATGTTTCTAGAAGATGTCAGCACATCTAATCATATATTGTTCACATGTCAGCACTCACAATTATGAGGGAAAATAATCTAATATATGTCAATGTCATCTTTTTGCAGTGTTAGCAGACTAACACAACAACCTTATATATTCTGACAAAAAGAGTATTGGCTACAAATACTTTTGTAAATATTGTGACATTCATTACACATTTTCCATTTAATTCAGATCTAAATATGCAGATTCGAGCACAAAAAGAGAACATGTCAGCATAAAAAGAGCACATGTCAGCACAATCGAACATGTCAGCACATGTCAGCACAATCAAACAGATGCAAATAGGAGCAAAATTGATGTAAAAGCAATTCGAACAACATCTCGACCAATTTTATCAACATAATTTCTCTGAAACAACAAAGAGTCATGCTTGTTGAACTAAAGTTTTACTTTGGAAGCCATAGCTTGAAGTGCTGATAACAATCAGTTTTACCAATGCCCCATCTTCTACTAACCAAGAAAGTTGGCATATACTAAGCACATTTTTTCCCATCCAGCCTAAACACTACTCCGTAGTGTTCTAGCTTGCCCCATGTTGCTTACTTTTGTTCAATTCCAGACCCATAAATTTGGCATATTTAAGAAGGATTATGATATTCTTTCAAGATTAAGATTTTCAGCAATTCATTGTGCGATCATAGGAGAAAAAAAAGTTTGGAGATGGGAAGAGGTCAGAAAAGTATGGTCACCATGGTGTGATAATTAGGCATAATTTACATGCGTGCTTACTTTTAAAACTACAAGGCTAGGATCCTAATATTCTATACATTCCATTTAAAGAAGAAAAGGATAAATATATTTCTACTGAACTTAGCATCAGCATATTTACCGGACTTTCCATGCTCACAGGTTCTGTGACTGTAGGGGGAATATGAAGCTCACCACCATTAATCTTATGTCTTTCATATTCAAGGAGAGCCTGAAAATACAGTAAAACAATTAGAGAAGCAGCAAACTAGATACTTACATGTAAAGGGCAAAAAAAAATACACAAATGAAATAAGTAAAAAAAAGGAATTTGGCAGCAGATGATAAATAATCCGTTCCTTAAATAAATTTAACAACCATTAATTTTCCATTTGTATGGAGAAAAGGAGAAAAGCTGGAAAGGTCTTTAAAAGGACATTTTTTAAGGCTCTAAAAGGAGGACAAGTTATTAGTTGTAATGTGCATAAAATAATAGTATAAATAAGGGGACAAAGAATTATATATGCTACTTATGCTCAATGGAGAACTATATCTGCTATGTTTGCTCAATGGATATGGTTCAACTTGAGGGTCATCCAAGTTTAAAATTGTATTTAGTTTCTAAAGTTTCGAATGTGTTTAGTTTCCAAAATATTTTATTTCCAGAAGCTTTTAATGAATTTCTAAAGTTTTCAAAAGATGTCAGCATTGAAGACGTCAGCATTTACAAGCTTCACAACTATAACAACTACTGCTAGATATTTGCAACAATGAATAAGAAACAAAGCAGCCATTCTAGTGTATATGTGCAAAATAATGCAATTTTTAGCAGTAACAACAATGGCTTCTTTTACATCTTTTTAATTAAAAACCAAATTCATATCTAAATATGCAGACTTCAGATTCGAGCAAAGGACTATATTCAGATCCCTAAATTCATATTCGAGCAAATTGCAAGTCCATCGACTTCAGATTCGAGCAAATCCCTAAATTCAAATTTAAATATGCAGATTCAAGCACAAAAAGAGAAGATGTCAGCACAAATCCCTAAATTCATATCTAAATACACACTTTGCTCTCCAATAACCTTTCGAGGAGAAACAAGTTTACGAGGAGATCCAACTTTTCAAGGAGAATCACTCAGACTCTACATTTTTGCGACCTTAGAAGAGTGACTTCTCAATTTATCACAAAACCAATCCTTAACGAAGGCTATCGGAAGGTAAATAAATAAAATGATTCTCTTAAATAGTTATTCGTTAATATATATGATGTAAGTTTATTGAAAAATAGTTTTGAATTAATCTCATTGCTTAAAACATAAGAAGTAGTTAAAAACAAATTATATAGAATGTGTGTAATTATTATTGCTGTATAATCTTAAACAACATACTTACCATAAATTCAATGCATGGTTTTCTAAATGAATATCGTCCATTGATTAAATTTAATCCAACGTGTATTATATATTGTGTTACATGTTACATCTTAATTATAACTTGTTTCATAGGATGTTCTCTAGATAGATAGATAGATAGAGATTTAATTATGGAAATAAATATAACTAATTAATTATTACATTTGTTTTTATTAAATAAGAGATTTATTTAATAAATGAAACTATAAATATATAGGAGGCTTAGACAACTTTAATTGCATTGCATATTGGTAATCGTGAGAGTTGCGAATTCGGAGACTTTGAAGTTTGATCGATCGATCATCCTCCATCCACCACATTAATTTCAATTAAAAGGTACGTACGTTTGTATATATTCGATCGATCATCTCTCAAATTAAACTAGTATTTATTAATTTATATATTATACATACAATCAAGATCGATATAGTATAATATTAGTTTCTGTCGAAAAGAAAAAACCTAATTAGTTTAAGCGTTTGAGTTCGATCATTAATATTGTTGCAATTAACTAAAAGCAAAGTAATTAAGTACTAGATGAGAATATAATATAATAAACAAATACTAAAGCGTACACACACAGTATATGATTTTGTAAAATTAGTTTTAAATTTGTGAAATAAACCCTAATCGATCAATCGGGGATCCTTTTAAATTTGTTAACGATTTCATACATATAAAAAAAAAATTAGAATTGAATGTTTATATAATTATATATAATGTGCATTAATATATATAATGATTTGATTTAGGTATAGGATATGGATCCGTTGTGCTCTTGGGCTGAATTGAGCGAAGGATTTCCACCAGTTCCGGAAGATATAGGCGATTACAGTTTTTCGGCGGGAGAAATGGGTTGGATCGAAGACTTGTTTGGTGAAGATGAAGGGGACGATTTTCAGAAATGCCAAAAATATGGAATCGGAAAAGTCCTGAAAGAGCCAATCAAACTCGTCAAGGAAGAAGGTTTTGAAGAGGGCGAATTTCCGAAGTGCAGAAAATATGGAGTTGGAAAGGTTTTGAGAGAGACAATCAAGGATAACATCCAAGAAAAGGATCATATGGGTATGACTTGCAAAAGATACGGAGTCGGAAAGGTGTTGAAAGCGCCAATCAAGGAAGATGAAGAGGGTGAATTTCCAAAGTGCAGAAAATATGGAGTTGGAAAGGTTTTGAGAGAGCCAATGAAGCAGCATAATGCCGAGCTGGAACAGGATCGCCATATGGGTATGACTTGCAAAAGATACGGAGTCGGAAAGGTGCTGAAAGTGGCATTAATCAAGAAGCTTGGAGAAGATGATGATGATATTCCGGAGAAGAAGAAGAGGCGGCTTGTAGAGTTGAGCAAGGAAGAACAAGAGTCAAAGATGAGAGCTACTGAAGCAAAGCTCCGTCAGAGTTACCAACAAACTTGTAAGTGAAAGTGCCCTATTATATATATCTTTCACTAGCTATATATGATATACTGCATATATAAATTAAGAACCTGTACATGTGTTTATTATTTTATATATAATAATGTATTTGTTTCAATTGATTCGATCATGTACGTACAGTGCCAATCAGACATTCTAAAGTTGTGGATGTTGGGAACAAAAGCGCGGGAGCGGGAGCGAACAACAGGAAGAAACCATCAAAGGCCGGTACGGTGCAGCAAAGGATAATGAAGAAGATACAAGCTTTGAAGTCGAAAAATACTGTTGTTGCGCCTATAAGGAAGTTGCAAGCTTTGTGGAATTAGCTAGCTAGATCGAGCCCTGATCGATCTATATATAGCAGTGAAGGAATTGAAAATGTCAGTCACAGTGAAGGAATTGAAAATGTCGGTCACAATGAAGGAATTGAAAATGTTTCATATATGAATGTTCAAATGTAATTACCACCACTTTATATATATATAGCAGTATACCTTTTGTGGGATCGGCTTTAATTTCTTCCATCAAATTAAGTCTACTTGTTTGAGAGACTTTTTGCTGATTCAAATATGAGAGTGCTAGCTTGCTCTCTTGTTCCACTCTAATTAAGCAGCATCAATTGTTAGCTTGTTTTTACTTTACTTCCTTGTTAACCTAATTAAGGTTTAATCTCTATCTCTGTTTAGGTAACTTCATGTTTATTATTATTCCAAAGCCCGGGTTTACCACAACGACGACCATGCAAGTGAAATCATAAATCGCAAAAGACAATAACTTTATCGATAAAGGACTAAGCTTTCCCCAAATCCGGAAAATGAAAATAAAAACCTTTCGATAAATAGCCCTAAGTGCTCCTATCCTTTTCATAAATAGATTTATAAACTTCCGAATATAAACCCTAATTACTACCCAAGTTTTGCAATATGAGTTCCTTAATTTTTTTATTAATTAAAGATGAAGCACAAGATAGAGAGAGAAAAAGTACCTTTCTTTTGCAACTTATCAATCCACCGGCATGGCTATTGTCGGACTCACCCCGACCCTAGAAGAAAGGTGACTACTCGCTCATCGTAGCCAAGTACATGATTGAAAAGAAATAAACATGCATGAAATAAACTCAAATTAAGTCTTTACAATTCTGGAGGGACAACTCTTGCAAGAACGCCAAAACCCTAAAAGCTTCGAAACCCTAGACTCTACTAGATGTGTTTCTCCTTCCGAGATTGAACGAGTAAAAACCAGCCTCTAGGGCTTTATTTATAGGATCCAATCCTTGTCGAGTCATGCGCTCAGTTCACTCGATGTCGGGTCATGTGCTCCATTCGTTGTCGAGTCCTTCAATAGACATCGAGTGATCTTCCAGTAGCTAGCTCGTTCCGACACTTAGCCAATTTCAGGGTCATCCCATTGAATTCTGCAGTTCTTGGTTTTGCTATGAAATTGCTCCAAATTCTGCAATATTAAACCAAAACTTTTGTAGTCCTCTATTTCTTGCAAATAAGCATAAACTACATAAATTCACTATAGTCCCAACCCAGAATATATAAAATAGACGACATAGCAGTTCTTGGTTTATGTCATCATTGCATCTTTCCAGTTCTTGAGTCATTTTAAGAAACTTGTCAAGGTTATCATCAAGAGTAAGAGCAGTGTTCATCTTAAAAGTGAATAGACGACATAGCAGAGAAATCCTAGAGGGCAAGGATTTAGATAGAAAAAGCTCCTCCAGGGCATGCCAGAGGGAGTAAGCGGAAGAGTGTTTTACCACTTGTCGAGCAATGCCATCTGTAAGACGAAGCATTATCTCTGAGTGGGCTTTCATGTCCATCTCGAGCTCTTCAGCTGTGGACTGAGTGGTAGAGGATCCTCCTTCAACTTTCTTCTGTTTTTCATCAGTCTTTGGTGGATCCTCATCATTGATGACAACTCCCTTGAGAAGGGAGGTCATCTCAGAGGTTGTGGTTGCAGGCTTCAAGACTGCCTTCCAACAACCCTCTTTGATGAGTACAGCTCTCATCTTGACTTGCCACATGGCGAAGTCGATTACACCATCAAATGGCTTGATCTTCAAAGCACTATCCATGATGTTTGGTACCTGCAGTGTCCAAGAAACAGGTAAGTATCAAAGTTTTTGTAAGCGGAAGCAAGAAGAGTGTATACAGTATACAAGACACTCAAGAAACCCTAGAATCACAGGTCTTTGAACGGATCTAGACCAGTGGTACGTCAGACAGGAGAGGAATAGCCCAAGCCTGAGCTTTTTGAAGGACTACCCAATGTCCTGCCTCCAATCCCGCTCCCTGAAATCCAATAATGGCACAGGTAGGTAAGGAAAGGGACTCCTCGCTCTGATACCACTTTGTCATTCCTATGCACGTTCAAGACTCCACAGATCGGGAATCTAGAACGGGGTAGAAGAAGCAGAAACAACCAAAAACATAAACCAAGAACAGACGCAAGATTTACGTGGTTCGGCCGGAGCCTACGTCCACGGAGCCTCAGCCGAACAGCTTGAGAGCACTAATCCACTAATCAGTTAAGTAGGTTTACAGGATAGGTTGCCCTAACTAGAGACTACGGCAAATACAAGTAAAGAACAGAGAACAAGAGACATATGAGTGCAAGGGAGAGATAACGAAGCAAGTATAGGAAGAAAACACCCTAGATCTGAAGATCGGAGTCAGATCGTCGTCGGAGTGGACTGGAGAAGAAGATCTTCGCCGGAACTGTGGACAGTCGCCTTCTTCTTCTTCCTAGAGGCCGGATCTGGAGTCTCCGAAGGAGATCCGCTCGAGATCGGCCACTGGAACTTCGCCGGAGCTAGGAGAACAGCAAACCCTAGCAGAGCACCTCTCTCTTCTCTCTCTTTCTCTCTCTGGACTACCTGATGAGCGCCGCGTCGAATGAGCTCCAAACCCTAGCTTTATGCTTATATAGAGCGAGCAGTAGTGAAACGCAGCGTTCCACCAAAGGTGAGGTCCATGAGCTAAAGCGTCAGGTGGGCTTAGGAGCTTGCTGGCTTTGGGCCTGATTTTTGGGCCGAGCCAGAAGGCTTATATCCAGTACATACATACATAATATATAACATATAACGTATGGTTCATACATATATATACTATACTTATAAAGGTGTAACATATATGAGCATAGGATGTAAAATCCCACACTTCTAATATATGATAATCTTAAGTATAATATATATATATGTTAGTTCTTTTACTTAATCTACCAAGTAACCTAAGTTAGGGCCATCCAATATCCCTAGAACTAATGTTTAGATTAAGATTGACATTACATCATATTTTGACCCGGCTCTGCCGTGGCACCCCTTTGTATTATGCTTTACTTCCGCTATTTGTGTAACCTTTGGTTTTCCACGCTTAGACTTATGACAGGTACAGGGGACTTCCCCGGGGATTCCAACGATCCCTTCGAATTTTGGGTGTGAAATCCCACTTGAAAACGTTATAGTAGAATTTCAAACCTTCAACCTGTACTCGGGGCGCAAGATCCTAACGAGGGGTTTCATCCCTCGAAACGTAACCCGGGAATCATAATCTCAGGCCGTTACAACTGCTCTACACATAAGCTCACCAACAACTCGATAATCAAGCAAACAGCAAACGTTTCAGCATATACAAATAAAACATCAGCGATCAAGGAAGAAAGTAGATACCTCGATTTCAGAATCCAGATCTGGAAAACGGAGGGAGGCGGAGCCACCGGTTTCGCAGCTTCCCAGTGGGCGGAACGGGGAGAAGCAACCGCCAATTTCATAGAAATTCAACCAAGGCATAAGCAGTCAAACACCAATTTCGTTGCTCCGCTCGGTGGCGTCTTTGCTCGCTCCGGCCTCCGGCGCTAGCTCCCTCCCCCGCTTCTTCCGCCGCTGGCTCCCTCCCTCACTCGCACCGCCGCTCACTCCCTCCCTCGCTCGCACCGCCGCTCGCTCGCCACCGCCTCCGGCGCTTCCTCGCTCCCTCGATCTCGCCAACAGACAGCGGCTCTGGCGCCAACCTCACTGGATCTCGCCGCCATAGATCGATCGAGATCTCGCCTCCAAAATCGCCTTCAATCGGGAGCTGAGAGAGAGATTGGAGAGAGAGACGATGGAGCAACTCTCAGGGGAAAAAAAATTGAGAATTAGATATATATATATATAGGGGCCATTTTGCAAAATTGTCCAAACACGCGTCTATTTCGAAAAAACGTCCACTTAATGTGCCTATTTCGCAAAAATTTTCTAAAATTAATTAGTCAAGTAAGGAAGGATTAATATTTATGAAAAATGTATAATGACATCCTTACAATATATGGAAAAATTATTTTCAAAAAGAAAAGAAAAATACTTTTTTTCTTTTAATTAAAATCATGCTTAAATATATCAATCCACCGGCATGCTTAAATATATCAATATGAGTTCCTTAATTTTCTTATTAATTAAAGATGAAGCACAAGATAGAGAGAGAAAAAGTACCTTTCTTTTGCAACTTATCAATCCACCGGCATGGCTATTGTCGGACTCACCCCGACCCTAGAAGAAAGGTGACTACTCGCTCATCGTAGCCAAGTACATGATTGAAAAGAAATAAACATGTATAAAATAAACTCAAATTAAGTCTTTACAATTCTGGAGGGACAACTCTTGCAAGAACGCCAAAACCCTAAAAGCTTCGAAACCCTAGACTCTACTAGATGTGTTTCTCCTTCCGAGATTGAACGAGTAAAAACCACCCTCTAGGGCTTTATTTATAGGATCCAATCCTTGTCGAGTCATGCGCTCAGTTCACTCGATGTCGGGTCATGTGCTCCATTCGTTGTCGAGTCCTTCAATAGACATCGAGTGATCTTCCAGTAGCTAGCTCGTTCCGACACTTAGCCAATTTCAGGGTCATCCCATGGAATTCTGCAGTTCTTGGTTTTGCTATGAAATTGCTCCAAATTCTGCAATATTAAACCAAAACTTTTGTAGTCCTCTATTTCTTGCAAATAAGCATAAACTACATAAATTCACTATAGTCCCAACCCAGAATATATAAAATACTATAATAAAGAGCGAAAATAAGCATAAAAACGTGGCATAAAACATGGACAACACTCACCAAGGTCACAAGCACTAGTGAATTCTTCGAGATGCTTATTGGGTTCCTCTCCAACCATTCCATGAAAAATTAGTAAATTAGTAGACAAGTTAGACTTATATTCAAATCTTGACCCCTCAAGGAGAACAGAGAGCCTTATTGCAAGTGGTTTCAATGTCAGATTGGGCTCCTTTAGACTTCTCAAGGTTCTCCTAGGAGGAGCCTCAACATTCCCATCATCGTCGTTATTGTTGTTATTGTTGGGATTTTGAGGAATTCTCTCTCCAGGAGGATCATTGTCGGGATTCATATCTTCTCCTTCTTTTTCTTGGTTCAACTCAAGTTTTCTTCTTAACCTAAAAGTGATCTTTCAATCTCTGGATCAAAAGACAAAGGAGATGAATTAGTAGCACGGGTATGGACTATACAGAGTGGTCCACACCCATGTTAACTACAAAAACACACAAAAACTAAAGTAATCTCCCCAGCAACGGGGCCAAAATTTGACGGGGCATAAAGGTTCGATGCCCCTAAACTTATGAAGAAATTGGCAGATATATATTTCATAAAGGTTGATGCTGAATTGGGCCAGTCTTTCTCCTTGACTCCATGACAGACGGCATTATGGAAGTCTTAGCAGGTTGCTCACTCCTCTGATTGGTTGCGTGCAATTCCTATTTCTAGGCTAGGGAAGACTATGAATGGAAGGACCTATCGAAGTGTGCTTAGCTATCGACTCGGTGTTCCGTTGTTCACCGTGTCTAGGCCTTGTTCTGCTTGCTCTCGAACCTTTGATGGTGATTATATGGTGATTAGGATTTGTCCTATGCTGGTACTGTGGGCATTATACATCGCCACAATCTCGTTCGTGACACCTTATTGTACTAGACTGAGGTTTTTGGTCTACAAAAGACCCTAGGAGTCGGCTCCCTGGTGTTCCCCCCCCACCCCCTCCCCCCTCTATTGCTCGACCATCGCGCGATGTGAAAGTTCTGGGTAGGCCTGTCAGCGTATGTCCTGTTTTCAGCAGCGACCTTGTGGCAAAGAGAGTGACTAAGACCATTGAGCTTATGGATTCTGTCGCGAGGATTGATGACCCTCAGTGTGAGTTGCTTTTGCTTCGGGCTTGTACGGGTATTTCTAAACTCTACTTTGCTTTGCGTACTTGTTCTTCGCATGTCTTTCGATCGGCCCAACTTTCTTTTGATGTGGCACTCTATTCTAGCTTGGAGCGTATTGTCTCTGCGTCTAGGCATGGGTTTGGGGATTGGCAGTGGCGCCTTGCCACCTTCCCTTTTCAGTTTGGTGGGCTTGGAGTGTATGCTGCTGGGGATGTCCTACATTATGCATTTGTGGCATCTCGTTTGCAATCTGCTGAATTGCAGGCTAAGCTCTTACATCCTTCTGGTATCACTGATGTTGGCCCTATTATGTTGATGACGCTTGGCGTGCTTTTAATGAGATCACGGGTTCTGATTTCTACGCAATCCTAGTGAAATCGCTGCCCCTAAACTTATGAAGAAATTGGCAGATATATATTTCGCGAAGGTTGCTGCTACATCGGAATCTGCTTTCTCTTTGACTCTACAACAGCTGGCATTATGGAAGTCTCAGCAGGATCCTCACTCCTCTGATTGGCTGCGTGCAGTACCTATTTCTGGGCTGGGGCAAGTTATGAATGGAAGGACATATCGTAGTGTGCTTAGCTATCGACTGGGTGTTACATTGTTCACGGTGCCTAGGCCCTGCCCAGCTTGTTCTCGTGTCTTTGAGGGTGATGTTTATGACGATCATGCTATGTCATGTGCTGGTACGTGGGGTCGGACCCGCCGGGTCTCGGGTTCTATTTCTCTTAATCCTAACCCTAACCTTCAACTCGAGTCAACCCTTTGACCCTTCGACCTGTGACCCGTGGCCATGTCTAGATCGGATGTCGTACGTAGACAATCCATTCCCTCATCTCAGGCCATCCGATACCTCTATTCATCCTATGACCACCCGTGCCGCTATAGGTAAGCTAAAACCCAAGGCTTTGCTTACCTGTAAACATCCTCTTCCTCATGACCCACAACCTGGCATTGAGCCTCGCTCATTCCGTCAAGCTGAAAAACACCCTCACTGGTTAGCTGCCATGAAATCTGAGATCAAACTTCAAAGTGTCCGAATTCGCAACTACTGCTGAGAGTTGAATTTGAATTTCAATCTTGATTACCAATGCAATGCAATTAAAGTTATCTAAGCGTCCTATTTATAGTTTCAATGATTAAATAATACTTATTTAATAAAAAACAAATGTAGTAATTAGATATATTTAATTCCATAAATAAATCTCTTCATTATTAGTTTCCAAATATTCACTGTCTATCTATGTATTTATCTATCTATCGGGAGAAGATCCTATGAAACAAGTTATAGGAGGTAACATGTAACACAATAATAGACGTCGGATTAAATTTAATCAATGGACTAAATTCATTTAGAAAACCATGCATTGAATTTATGGTAATGATGTTGTTTAAGATTATAAGGCAATAATTACACACATTTAGTAGAAAAAGTACAATTAGCTCTATCTAGCTAAATGACGGTAAAATTAAGGGCTGTTTTGCAAAATAGCCACGAAAATGGACTAATTGTGCGAAATATCCGCGTTTGGGATATTTTTGCAAAATGTCCTAAATAAAACCCCCGTCCCTTTGTTTCCTTTCTCTCTCCTCCGACCTCTCTCTCTCCGCGCGCTCTCTGTTTCTCTGGATGGCGATTGTGAGCGAGGCCGAGATCTATGGCTTCGACGCCGGATCTGAAGCAATTTCGTCCATCTTCCTCCTTTCCTCCTTGTCGCTGCCACATCCCCCGGCCAGATCTGAAGTCGGAGCGCTGCCTCGCACCTTATGTCCAATTGATTCTGAAATCGAATTCAATTAATTGATTAATTGATTCCAGATCTGAATTCCAAATCTGGAATTCGATTAATTGATTCTGAGAGCGAGAATGCCGGAGCGACGGGAGGAGAGGCGTGAGCGTCGGCGACCGAGAGTGCTCGAGATGGAGATCGAGAGCGCCGGAGAGCGAGAATGCCGGAGCAAAGTCGAGCAACGGTCGAGCGAGGTCGAGCGAGCCGGAGGCGGAGCCGAAGGCCGGCGGCGGTGGCGTCGAGCGCGGAGCGGGGTTCCTCTTCGCACAAATCTGAGGAAGAAGAATGACTTTTGACTAAATTACAAAAATTACCCTACAAATATGAGAAATTATAAAATTATCTATATTTTATTATGTGATCCATAATCTATATTTTTATTTTTATTTTTGCACAACAAAATGTTATATTTGCACAACATACGATTATATTTGCACAATTTACGGTTTATATTTGCACGATAAAATGTTAAAAAAAATAAAAAATAAAACTAGACTTGCTTCAATTTATTCTGAATCGTTTACAATTTATTGAGAAAGTATGAAATTATATTGAGATAAAATAAGATCATGTTGAGAATAAATTCACAAGTCCCGATTGTCGTGCAACTCTTAAAACAATGTCGTGCAATTCTTACAACAGAGTCGTGCAACTCTTACAACAGAGTCGTGCAACTCTTACAAGAGAGTCGTGCAACTCTTACAAGAGTGTCGTGCAACTCTTAAAACAGAGCCGTGCAACTCTTACAAGAGAGTCGTGCAACTTAGCTCTTACAAGAGAGATGTGCAACTCTTAAAACAAAAGTCGTGCAACTCTTCCAAGCGAGTCGTGCAACTCTTAAAACAAGAGTCGTGCAACTCTTACAACAGAGTCGTGCAACTCTTAAAACAGATTCGTGCAACTCTTACAACAGCGTCATGCAATTCTTAAAATAATATTGAGAGAACATAAAATCATGTTGAGAACAATTTCAGAAATCTCGATTGTTTTGCAAAAAATAACCAATTGTTGAGCAAAAATAAGAGTAAGTTGTGCAAATATAAGAGGACGTTGTGCAAATTTAATCATAAGTTGTGCAAATATGACCCTAGTCTAGTTTTTATTTATTTTATTTTTTTAACTTTTTATCGTGCAAATATAAGAGTACTTTGTGTAAATATAACCATAAATTGTGTAAATATCATCCAAGTCTAGTTTAGAGTTACACTTTTTTCCGTGTCAGCACTTTTTTCCCATGTCAGCACTTTTTTTAGAGTTGCAAAAGCATGGATAACAATTTCACAAAGAATCGAAGAAGCACATGAGAAATGAATCATAAGCCGATCAAATGATGTCGAACAATTCCATCAAGCTTGGATAACAATTTCACAAATATGATCCAAATCTAGTTTTTTTTTTTCTACATGGATAACAATTTTTTTTTACTTTAAAATATTATTCGTGTGCATTTTATTCTAATTTGTGCACTTTTTATTCTATTTGTGTCAGCATTTTTTTCAAATAATTTTTTTTCACTTCAACACTTTTTTAAAATAAGATCGTGTTGAGAATAAATTCACAAGCCTCGATTGTCGTGGAACTCTTACAAGAGAGTCGTGCAATTCTTAAAACAAGAGTCGTGCAACTCTTACAACAGAGTCGTGCAACTATTAAAACAGAGTCGTGCAACTCGTACAACAGCGTCGTGCAACTCTAAAATTTCATAGTGTTATTCATGAAATTTATAGTTTTATTCATACAAACTAAAATCTGATTTGATTCTTCTTAAACTAAAAATCTAATTTGGGCACATTATAATAGTATTCTTGCACTTTTTAATCTAATTTGGTTCTTAAACTGTATTTTAAAGTTGCACAACCGTAGTTTAGAGTTGCACAACTGTAGTGTCAGCATCTTTTTCTATTTTGTTAATCAGAGAAAACAACTAGTGTCAACGATGTTTGCAATTTCAGTGATGAAAATGTATTGATCAATTTTATTTCTTTATAACTCTGTCAGCACTAAAATTGCAAACACCGCACCTTGAATTTCTAAAAAGATGCTCTATTCACTTTGGTTCATGAATTGTATCCTCTATTCACTTTGGTTCATGCAAATTAACCTATAAAGGTAGAGAGACACATGAACTATTAAAACAGAGCCGTGCAACTCTTAATACAGAGTCGTGTAACTCTTACAACAGAGTTGTGCAACTCTGTTGTACAGAGTCGTGCAACTCTTAAAACAAGACTGGATTGTTATGAAACAAGATTTGATTGATTATGAATGAATGTCTCATTACAAGGGCCGACCTTATATACCATGTCCTAACATCAACTCATCTACTTTTTTTTTTCTCTTTTTACCAATGTGATTATCTTTAAAAGCCTCAAGGCTAAGTAATAAACTTTTACTCTTTACTACTGTGTTTCAATTCAGTTTCCTGTTTTTCTTCCCTTGTAATATCGATTAGTTTGCTATCAATAAAATGTGAGATATTTGTTTCATCCCGTCACCTGTTTACTTTTGCCTCCATTTCACCTGTCCACTTTTTTCTTTAAATATACGAAGACGAGACTCAATATTTTAAGCATCTGATTAATGTCTAGTTGAGATACAGGTCCACGGGGAACATGAAAAATTCATTACAAAAATATAGAGACGAACATCGATGTATCCTATAACCCTAACAATCATCCAGGAATCAGTTAGTTTCAAACAAACATGACCGCAGGCCTCCGTGTATAGCTTTGAGGCCATTTGTGAATTCACTCACATACACAATCAGAGCAAGAAACCGGTTGATGTATATATCCTTTACCAAAATGTCCTAGAATTTACCATTTTTCTGGATCCAGAATCTTACTAGTACAGATATTCTTACAGCGGAAGATGTTGAGCAACGCAACGGAGCTGGAACCTGCAGTCAGCTTTGCCTAATGAGCAGACTCAACACGAGGTAGCAATGGCATAAGCTGTCCACTGAAAAGGTCACCCAGTGCGCCACGGACATCCATCTGAACAGTTAAAGAATGTATGAGAATAACACAGATAATATATTGAACAATAAAAGTTCATCATCAAAAGCTTGGGGCTAAGAAAACTTATCCACAGTACTAAGGATATGAACTCTTATTTTCTTTATGCATAAAATAGAAGAAGAGAATATGTGAAGAGGACAAAATAAGGTGAAGAAAGACGATTACCTGGTCACAGCATACAAGTTTGGTGATCAATGGGTAGAACTCTCTCAGATGTTTTCTGAATAGATGGTTGTTCATCGAGGACATGCCTCTTATAACCTAAAAACCACAAGGACAATTCAATAGACTACAAAACCATTCCAAAATGGCGGTGAACAAACATTCCAAAATGAAACAAAACCACCTGTTTCGATTTGAATTAGAAACGTGAGTGCTAATATTATCGATCTTAAGTAGGAATATTTTCAAATGAGAACTTGCTTTTGAGATATTCTCCAGAAGTTGCAAAGGAGTGAAGCAAATGGCACTAACTAACCGTGAAGAAGAAACGTCCCTTTGGCCCTGATTCGTCGTTCTCGCGTCGCTCTTGTAGATGTGATTTACATATCCAATGGCTCAATCAAAAGTTGGCACTCAGCTGCAAACTTTTTGACCCTTTGAAGCGCTTCGGTCTCTCCTCCCTTCATGGAGGCAGTAGCAACAGGCTTCCCATCCTATATAGAGCATATTTTCGCCAAATATAAGTTAACTTCCTCACCCTCAAAACTCCATCCTCCACTGAATATACTATGACTACGCAGAAATTAGTCAAATTACAATATATGATCTCCATAACTGAAGGATAAAGAATTTAAGTCCCCAGTAATCCACCAAACACCGGGAACTACACATATAAAACATATATGCAGCCTCTCCATCCTCACCAAGCTTTTCACTTACACATAAACTAGTTTCAGGTATCCTAAAATCTCTAAAGATGCAAACTTCAAACTGGAAAAAGACAGAAATTGAACCTGATGCACCTACTTTTATCTACACATGCTATGATCAATCAATGAAAAAGAACCTTTCTTTCTCTGAGGAATGCACTTCCATCACTATGTAGTACACAAATGCATCTTCTCACATTCAAATTCTATCATAAACCCAACCATAAACCTCAAACAGATATGATTATGCAGTATCAGGACAATCTGAAATGCCCAAAATGAGAACAAATCGAAAATGTAGATCAAAAGAGCAGCAAACCTGAGACATGGAGGCAGTAGGGTTAACACCCAAAGCAGACAAAGATGGGATCTCCCCAGGCTCAACATCGCCCCTTGATCAGATTTCCTTGTCAAAACCTTGGCACAAACACATTCAGCTGAAATCAAAAGAAACATCATATAATAAATGCAATCATTTGGCGAGCATTGCTGACAACAAGCCCTTACAGTGAGGCATATTATCATAGAAGAAGTAGTAACTGACTTTGCATTTTAGAAAGCATCCTCATAAGACTCATTAAGATGTAACTGTTGGCCTATTCATCTTTAGGAGCACCAAAACTTTGCTCAATCATTTGTCCATTTTCATTTTCACAACCACACTAAATTCACACAACACTGCAATTGCAGACAAGGACCTTATAAGTGTTTCTAATCTTCAGAGACAATTCGCCGGTATAAACATGGGAAATCCATACACATTCACAAATAATGCTACGGAAAACACAGAGAACACGAATCTTAGCAGAGCATTGCATACAGAAGAACTAAGATGCATTTTCGCTCTTCCTGTCTCTCTGAAACTCTTGAGAAAGATCACTACTTACAGATTCACTACTGCTGTAAAAGCCCGGATTTTCAAATATTAATTTTTGGAAAAATGAAATTAAATCAGATTTAATTTGGATATTCCAAACAAAACCCGTTGTAAATTTAATAAATCGAACTTGAAATCCTTAGAACGAATTCCGGTTTAAATTTTAACTTTAAAGATCAAATACGTCCTTGATCTCGGAATACAAAAAAATTCCTTCGTATTTCAGTATTCTATTCGAAAACTTTTTTTTATATATTAAATTTGGGGGCTTTTGAGACACTGGTAACATGCTTTCTTTCTCCCCTCTTCCTTCATTTTCGATAGCAGCAGTAGTAGGCTTATAGCCTTTCATGCCTTCTTCTTGTTGTTTCACCAAGTTGTTCCCATGACAACTCACCCCTCTTATTTTGGGTAAAATTATATCCTAAATCTCTCTCCCTCTCTCCTTGATTCCACTCAAACATCTGTAACTTTGACCAAAAGGAACTGACGAAATCTGAATCATACCTCCCCTCTTCCGTTTTTATGCCACTGACCCAACCCTCCCTGATGAAAGAATCCCCTTTCACTCAAACCAAGCAGAGACAACCCCACTTCTCCTTCACTTTCATCCCAATCCCAAAGCCACACCTTTTTCTTCTTGTTGCTCTTGAATCAACCCAAGGCAGCCTCCCTTGGCTTCCTGCCGTCCACCTCCAACCTTTTCCTCTTCCCTTTGAAGCCACCGGAACCAAGCCCATCGGCCCCGTTCCGAGCTCGAGCCCTGTTTCCGTCCGTGAGCATCCCAAGCATCCATGGCTCCTCTTCCTCTTCCTTCCTCCGAGAGATCGAAGCACCCAGAAGGTTCTTCGCCACTTCCCCAACGTCCTCAGACAGCCAGACGAACCCAGGAGCTCCCCGGACACCGCCGGCGCCGAACGCCGCCGAGCCTCTTCCTCTCTTCTTTCCCCCTGTTTCCGTCCAAAAACATCCGGTGAGCTCTCTTCCCCTCCTCTCGCTCTAAAATTGACATAAAAGCTTCGCCTTTTGACCTCCAATTGCTGACCCAGGCGAGCTCGATCTATTCCGACACCGGCGAAGCCAAATCAATCCCCGACGACGTTTCCGGCGAGACCTTCGAGACCCCCGGTGAGCTCTTCTTCTCCTTCTTCCCTTCCTTTCCTGTGTATGTGTGCGTGCCGGAGTGGCCGGGTCGGGTGGCCGGAGCCCAGCTCCACCGCCGCCGGAGCCTCTCCTTTCCTCTCCCTCATTCGGTTTCTGGGCACAAATAGAGCCCTGTTCTTCATTTCATTCGATCAGAATAGGAAAAAGAAGACTCCTGGGCGCCGCCTTTCACCTTGGCAGCCACGTCAGCCGATGGGCCCACATCCTCTTCTAATTCCAGATTTCATTTTGATGGGGGGTAATGAGTGGGTTTGTTGGGCCTTTTTCATTCAAACAACATCAAAGATTGTGGCCCTAATTTTTAAGATCTAAATGTTGGGCCTAACTTTCTGAAAAATGAATTTGGGTCTATTTTACAAAATGGGGCTCGGTTTTGGAGGACTTAAAATAAGGGGTTCGGTTTGGCATTTTTAGAAAATAAAGGGGGGTTGTTTTATAATTTTTCTGAAAATAAGGGGGAGATCGATAAATTAAAAATGATTGATTTCCTTGTTGAACAAAATGGTTGGGATCTTTTAGGAATTTGGAAATGTTTTATGAAAGTGTTTAATAAAGGGTATTTAAGGTAATATAAGATATTATTTTGAGATTAAAGATATGATGTTATGGAGAATTGATTTAATAAAACTAAAAAGAGAATTTTGGAAATACTCTAATCTTGTCGGATTTGTTTTGATAAAATAATAAAATAAGTTGATGAAAGGGTAATGTTTTATAAATAGATTTTCTGGATGATTGAGAAAGCGTTTTAAATGGTGATTTAATCTAACGTGAGGTTTTAAAAGAGTTTTGGGAAGTCTTGGGAAAATGAGGAATAAATGTGATGACTTGTGTGTGATATTATATGCTTAAGTAACATTAGAAGTAGACTTATTTATATTACTTATATATGTGTTAGGTGATCATCTGTGACATGTTGGCTTTCTGTATACCTAGTTGTTGCCTTTTGCTGTTATGCACTTCCAGGTAAGTCTCTTCGGAGCTTACTCAGATTGAATAGAGCTATTCCCTGCTTTAGGTGCATGATATACTAGGTGCTTGCATTCATGATCAGTATGTCATGTAGTACCATGCTAGGTTGCATCGACCGTTGAGCATTCTATTTCTCTATGTGTATGTAAACAGAACGGTCGTTATCTGTGAAGTAACTAGAGTCGTTGCTAGGGTCATAGGGTAGCCCAGCCTCATCGGGTACCCTGAGTCAATCGAGTCATGAACTTCCTTATATTATGATATGCCTGCGGGCTTTATTGTGGAGCGGGTTAGGCATGCGTGCCCCCCGATTATGATGGAATGCATTCACGAGCTGGCCAGTCTCCACCTATCGGAAGGGGTGGAGGTAGGAGTGGGATATACCACTTGGTATTCTGTGTTAAGGCCTTATTATTATTATGCACTTGATCTTAGGAGCATGTTAGTGTGTTAATATCCCGCCATGCATCTAGAAGCATCTTTATTAGGAATAGCGTATATGTGTGCTTAGGGTTGGGATGCAGAGCTAAAGTGGGCATCGATCTGATCCCGCCCCATATCAAATTTTTTAGGTATCAGTTATGCTTACTACTGTTGATGCTGATTTAAGTCCATGACCGCGGGGTCTAACATGGCGGAAAGAGAGAGTTGAGGTTCCAACTTCACCAATTTAATTACGGCTCGAATTTGAATGGTTGATCATATTTTGACCCGGCTCTGCCGTGGCACCCCTTTGTATTATGCTTTACTTCCGCTATTTGTGTAACCTTTGGTTTTCCACGCTTAGACTTATGACAGGTACAGGGGACTTCCCCGGGGATTCCAACGATCCCTTCGAATTTTGGGTGTGAAATCCCACTTGAAAACGTTATAGTAGAATTTCAAACCTTCAACCTGTACTCGGGGCGCAAGATCCTAACGAGGGGTTTCATCCCTCGAAACGTAACTCGGGAATCATAATCTCGGGCCGTTACAAAGATGGTATCAGAGCTCAGGTTGTGCAAACCGAGTATGATAGGTTGAAGTGGTTTTGAAAATGGCCCAAGGTTTTCAAATGGTTTTTCAAAATGTTTTAGAAAGGGCAAAATGAATTTAATATGGCTAACTCAAATGGACTAAATATGAACTTGGCTCAATAAATCTGGTAATTAAACAAAGGGAAACGAAGGGGTAGTGAAGGAGCTAGACCATCCCTATTGGATGTAGATGGGAACGGGTAGGCAAAATATAGCTTGTTCTTTACCGATGGGCCTACAAGACTCCAAGGAGATCATTATGAGTGTATCAACTGATTCTATGCTGAGTGCTTGCTATGCTAGAGATTTGATTTGGATGCCCTAACTATGAAATGTGTATTGACTTACCTGTGCAAACGAGATAGCGGGAGTACCTTTAATTCTATATGGTCAAGCCCAGTTTGTGTGGAACAGCCCCTGCCCCCTACCACTATGTTAACCCCTTGACAATTCTATCGATTCTTTCTTCTGGATGTCAATGTCTCTCACGAAAATCGGGTTGGTAAACACGTGGTGTCGGGAATTAGGTATGGACATGAGGGTCGTTTGAGTTTTGGAAGATGGTTCTTGACGTCATTCTGAGTTAGAAAGTAGGGTTTTTCTGGGGCTGTCTTTCTTGATTCTTATGATGATCAATCAGTGTTTTCTTACCACAAAGAGTCGTACCAAAGTCCCACGGGAAAGAAGGGTGATGAGTCAGTTGGGGAAGGTCAATGGTTGCCCTTAGGGATCTCTGTCCGGTTGTAATGGTGACACTCTCGGAATTGCCTGACATGATTTTGTAATCTTCCGCATGTACTTTGCAATTGATCATTAGTAAGAAGCTACTCATGTTGTGCCTTGCTTTCTGTCATGATTTTATTGTTAAGCTCATGTTGTGGTTAGTTACATTGCTCAAGTCTCGTGTTATGTCTTGTCTTCTATCATGACTGTATGTTGTTATAGAATGTTCACTTGGCCTATTGATCGTATGATTGATTGGAAGCATGAACCACATGATATGAACCTACCTGATCGTCATCTCCTCCTGAATTAGGTTCATGATAGTGTGATCAACTCCTCTTTGTATGAATGCTGATAGATGATCGTCTTAGCATGTTGGGTGATGACATGTCAATGCTTGTTATCCTTTTGTAACAAGAATCTATAGTATGCCCATCTGTTCTGTATTCGTCAGATTAATTAACGT
This sequence comes from Persicaria tinctoria, assembly GCA_037127255.1. NCBI lineage: Eukaryota > Viridiplantae > Streptophyta > Magnoliopsida > Caryophyllales > Polygonaceae > Persicaria > Persicaria tinctoria. The sequence continues at coordinate 80,752,556 of JBANSL010000003.1, read as the reverse complement.
TGATTGTTTTGCAATTTGTGTTGTTGTGTAATTACTTGTGTTGGATGGAGAATATGTGGTATAATTGAGTCTTGAGAAATGCATGTCTTATCCTAGTATGTGTTGGTTTGAGCTCATGCCCCCGTATTCTAGTCATATTGTCATTACTTAAACTCGTGTTATACATCGTAAAACCTTCCTCATGTTTCTATGTTGTTGGATCGAGTGTGATTGAAGTGATTTCTTACGTGTCGCCCTGATTAGTTGAATGCATGTATCGTATGTTAAGTAGAGCCTTTAGTATCATGTAGGATCCTTGGTTGTGACTCGTGTGAATTATATCTTGCTTGCATTATTGTTGATTCTCTCTCCAGCTAGGTTCCTGATAGTGGTTCTTCCCTCTTCCTATTACCATAACATGCCTTACTTATCCTGGCTAGATGATGTTAAATTTGATGACCGACGTGCTTTCCGCAATGGTAGGTCCTAGCATTCTTACATGATCTCACTCGATGGTATTCCTCTATTACTATATGACATCTTCTCGTATTTGCATGAACATATGGCTTGACACCTCGCATGATCACACACCACGTTAGATTATGATTTTGCACACACATGACACCTGAATGTTAGGATGAATCTAATCACATTATCTTGATTGTATTCATGTTCGATATGTGTCGGTAGTATCCTATAGGGCTTATGAATTCTAATATGACTCGATGAGTGGTAATTTGTCATGCTTGCTTCATTACGTGAACATGATTGTTCCATGATGTGATAGTACTGTACCATTCCATGTACTCCTATGACGGTTCATTAATTCCTAGCATGATTATGATATACCGTCTGTGATGTTCTCTTGTTCACTCTATAGAGATACCCATGTCTTATCATGTACCGCTAGCATCATGTAGGATCACGATGTGACTTGGTATATTCATGTGTTAAATACATGCCTTGGTTGTATACTGTCAATTTATACTTGTGTACTTGCATGCTTATGAATGTTCTTATCTGAATTGTTGTCCTTATCACATGATGCACTTCTGATGCTTAATTGGATAAATTCATATTTTGGTGGGATATGTGTTAATTAGCAATTGAGTATCTAGTTGCGTGCTATACCCTGCGACATGACAGATGCATGTATACGTGAAATGTGATTTTGGTGTTAAATTATTCTCAGCGATTATCCTTGATTGCTTTCATTCTTTGACAATATATTATTAGTATCATGGAGAACTGCTTTCCAACCATATGATCCCACATTGATTATGACCTGCTTATCTGTACTTGTCACGAACAATTTACCCTACGTGTAATGCTCTGTGCTGTTTGCTAAATTTTACATGAGCTTTATGTCGCACAAATCTATTGTGCATCCATGTATACATGTTCTAATACATATCAAGCTTGTCTGATATATGAAATGAAAGGTTGCTAGCTAGTTTCTTATGCCCCATGCAGAATCCGAGCATGTTTTGATTGCCCCCGCATGTTAACATCTTTCATTTAGATAGGTCAATGATAGTGCCGAGTGAGGTGACTAGTTTACTCCACGATTGCCATGTGTTTTTTTTTGCTGCACTCGTAACCTTATAGAGTTTCATAAGGGCACCATACTCCTTCTTGGGTCGGGATCTCGTTTTTGTCGTGTCATCATCAGTTGGTCTGTGTGTGGCTCTCCGGGGAGTCCGGGTTGTTATCCTTGTCTCTCCCCTATCTCCACTAACATAAAAGTTGCTTGCAATACTTCGACAAATGATGGCGTAGAAAAGAGCACGTTTATCCAAATGGCACGGGAGCGGCGCGGTGGAAGCACGGTGGGCCCATAAACCCCATGTCCCAGAACTGACATATTGATTCTTGGATTGACGAACTGGTAGTGGACGTTACGTGGTTAACTTCTACTTATGATGATGAATTTTAGTGCTTTGGTGTTCCTAAGTGACTAACCTTGTGATATGATTGGTGTTCTGTGTTGGTACGCCTTGCCTGTTTCTTTTACTCGTGGAATGTGAACTATACCTTCTGAGATCCTGACCTTGTGTTTAGTAATCATGATATTATGTGCCCCGTAATATGTGACAGTATGTTATTTTGATTCTGGCCTGATATTACCTTTGTTCGAATTATTATTAGCATGAGGTTATGTGGTAACTTGTTTTGCTATGTCGATACCTGATATTCTGCAATACTTGCCAAGCATGATAGTGTATTAGGATTCATGACATGTGACTGTTTGAGGTATTGCGAGATAATGATGTATAAACCTAGTGTGAATTCATGTTATATGCTGATATGAAATACTTGGGAATTAAGTGATAGCAGAATGAAGGGTCAATGGTATAAGGGTGCATGTTATCTTGATATATTAGTATGCGATATCCTACTAAGTTAAATGTTGATGTGACAATAATACCTCGTTCTGCTATGTTGCTATACTTTGCTATTGCTAAACCATGAGAGCATGACTGATTCTATGTTGACACTTGTACATAAATTGCTGAAATGTAATTGTGTTGATATCTCTGTACATTGATAATTCAAAAAAATATATGTGACTTTCATCTAAATCATTGACTACGAAAATGGTGAATACCTTGGCTTGCTGAATCTTGTTGAAATGGATTTTGTTGTACTAACTTGTTGCTTCCTATTAGACTGACACCTCTATTATGACAAAATTTTGTTGTGTTGGTAGTGGTAAGTAGGAAACCATGATGATGTGATCTACTATAAGGTTGAGACTTGATGTGTTTGTGTGTTGCCCTTTCGAAAAAATGACATTTCTGCTTGATGCATTCTTATTTGTTTACACCTAAAACATGAAATCCTAATGTTGAGTGTGACGTTTTAATTTATTGGTGTGCGACAATGTTGTTAATGGCTATTCATGTTATGGTTTTGGCGTGGCCAATCTTTATGGTGGTTAGTTGTTTATGAGGTGACATGTCTTGGTTATGTTGATTCTGATAATTGCGAGAGATTCGTAGATTGGAATTGCTTTTGAGAGTGGAACCTAGGAAGAGAATATAGGATTAGCCTTTAGAGGTGGATGATTCCACCTCTTAAGTTCTGAATTTGCTTGACCAACTTGAATCTTTAAAAGCTTTGGAATGGTTTTGAACGGTTTCGAAAAAGACTAACTTGGATTTTAAGAGACCAAACGCGATCGAAAAATTCCAACGATTTTGAGGCCAATCTTTTTCAATTGCGGAATCCCCTTTAAAACTTTTCAAACCCGGGAAACTCTATGATACGTCACGAAGTGGATACAAGCATTTTATGAGGGCGCTTGTGGGTTCTTGCTAAGACTTAGTGATGGTATTGTGGAACTTTTAGGGTTGTGGTACTTCCGAGAAGTCGAAGCGAGGATGTGATAGGGGAGCTTATTGCATACTTGTCAAGGCCAATTGGAGATGTCACGATCGTGACTAGGATGTTGTGAGAATCCCGGAAGACGCAACCGAGATGATTACAAGATCCTTGGACATGGTCCTTGGGCTCGCATTTTAAAACTTCATCCCCTACTTTGAAGTTGTTTTAGTCTCGGGGACGAGACTTGTTTTTAGAGGTGGATGATGTAAAAGCCCGGATTTTCAAATATTAATTTTTGGAAAAATGAAATTAAATCAGATTTAATTTGGATATTCCAAACAAAACCCGTTGTAAATTTAATAAATCGAACTTGAAATCCTTAGAACGAATTCCGGTTTAAATTTTAACTTTAAAGATCAAATACGTCCTTGATCTCGGAATACAAAAAAATTCCTTCGTATTTCAGTATTCTATTCGAAAACTTTTTTTTATATATTAAATTTGGGGGCTTTTGAGACACTGGTAACTTGCTTTCTTTCTCCCCTCTTCCTTCATTTTCGATAGCAGCAGTAGTAGGCTTATAGCCTTTCATGCCTTCTTCTTGTCGTTTCACCAAGTTGTTCCCATGACAACTCACCCCTCTTATTTTGGGTAAAATTATATCCTAAATCTCTCTCCCTCTCTCCTTGATTCCACTCAAACATCTGTAACTTTGACCAAAGGGAACTGACGAAATCTGAATCATACCTCCCCTCTTCCGTTTTTATGCCACTGACCCAACCCTCCCTGATGAAAGAATCCCCTTTCACTCAAACCAAGCAGAGACAACCCCACTTCTCCTTCACTTTCATCCCAATCCCAAAGCCACACCTTTTTCTTCTTGTTGCTCTTGAATCAACCCAAGGCAGCCTCCCTTGGCTTCCTGCCATCCACCTCCAACCTTTTCCTCTTCCCTTTGAAGCCACCGGAACCAAGCCCATCGGCCCCGTTCCGCGCTCGAGCCCTGTTTCCGTCCGTGAGCATCCCAAGCATCCACGGCTCCTCTTCCTCTTCCTTCCTCCGAGAGATCGAAGCACCCAGAAGGTTCTTCGCCACTTCCCCGACGTCCTCAGACAGCCAGACGAACCCAGGAGCTCCCCGGACACCGCCGGCGCCGACCGCCGCCGAGCCTCTTCCTCTCTTCTTTCCCCCTGTTTCCGTCCAAAAACATCCGGTGAGCTCTCTTCCCCTCCTCTCGCTCTAAAATTGACATAAAAGCTTCGCCTTTTGACCTCCAATTGCTGACCCAGGCGAGCTCGATCTATTCCGACACCGGCGAAGCCAAATCAATCCCCGACGACGTTTCCGGCGAGACCTTCGAGACCCCCGGTGAGCTCTTCTTCTCCTTCTTCCCTTCCTTTCCTGTGTATGTGTGCGTGCCGGAGTGGCCGGGTCGGGTGGCCGGAGCCCAGCTCCACCGCCGCCGGAGCCTCTCCTTTCCTCTCCCTCATTCGGTTTCTGGGCACAAATAGAGCCCTGTTCTTCATTTCATTCGATCAGAATAGGAAAAAGAAGACTCTTGGGCCCCGCCTTTCACCTTGGCAGCCACGTCAGCCGATGGGCCCACATCCTCTTCTAATTCCAGATTTCATTTTGATGGGGGGTAATGAGTGGGTTTGTTGGGCCTTTTTCATTCAAACAACATCAAGGATTGTGGCCCTAATTTTTAAGATCTAAATGTTGGGCCTAACTTTCTGAAAAATGAATTTGGGTCTATTTTACAAAATGGGGCTCGGTTTTGGAGGACTTAAAATAAGGGGTTCGGTTTGGCATTTTTAGAAAATAAAGGGGGGTTGTTTTATAATTTTTCTGAAAATAAGGGCGAGATCGATAAATTAAAAATGATTGATTTCCTTGTTGAACAAAATGGTTGGGATCTTTTAGGAATTTGGAAATGTTTTATGAAAGTGTTTAATAAAAGGTATTTAAGGTAATATAAGATATTATTTTGAGATTAAAGATATGATGTTATGGAGAATTGATTTAATAAAACTAAAAAGAGAATTTTGGAAATACTCTAATCTTGTCGGATTTGTTTTGATAAAATAATAAAATAAGTTGATGAAAGGGTAATGTTTTATAAATAGATTTTCTGGATGATTGAGAAAGCGTTTTAAATGGTGATTTGATCTAACGTGAGGTTTTAAAAGAGTTTTGGGAAGTCTTGGGAAAATGAGGAATAAATGTGATGACTTGTGTGTGATATTATATGCTTAAGTAACATTAGAAGTAGACTTATTTATATTACTTATATATATGTTAGGTGATCATCTGTGACATGTTGGCTTTCTGTATACCTAGTTGTTGCCTTTTGCTGTTATGCACTTCCAGGTAAGTCTCTTCGGAACTTACTCAGATTGAATAGAGCTATTCCCTGCTTTAGGTGCATGATATACTAGGTGCTTGCATTCATGATCAGCATGCCATGTAGTACCATGCTAGGTTGCATCGACCGTTGAGCATTCTATTTCTCTATGTGTATGTAAACAGAACGGCCGTTATCTGTGAAGTAACTAGAGTCGTTGCTAGGGTCATAGGGTAGCCCAGCCTCATCGGGTACCCTGAGTCAATCGAGTCATGAACTTCCTTATATTATGATATGCCTGCGGGCTTTATTGTGGAGCGGGTTAGGCATGCGTGCCCCCCGATTATGATGGAATGCATTCACGAGCTGGCCAGTTTCCACCTATCGGAAGGGGTGGAGGTAGGAGTGGGATATACCACTTGGTATTCTGTGTTAAGGCCTTATTATTATTATGCACTTGATCTTAGGAGCATGTTAGTGTGTTAATATCCCGCCATGCATCTAGAAGCATCTTTATTAGGAATAGCGTATATGTGTGCTTAGGGTTGGGATGCAGAGCTAAAGTGGGCATCGATCTGATCCCGCCCCATATCAAATTTTTTAGGTATCAGTTATGCTTACTACTGTTGATGCTGATTTAAGTCCATGACCGCGGGGTCTAACATGGCGGAAAGAGAGAGTTGAGGTTCCAACTTCACCAATTTAATTACGGCTCGAATTTGAATGGTTGATCATATGTAATTCCTATGCACGTTCAAGACTCCACAGATCGGGAATCTAGAACGGGGTAGAAGAAGCAGAAACAACCAAAAACATAAACCAAGAACAGACGCAAGATTTACGTGGTTCGGCCGGAGCCTACGTCCACGGAGCCTCAGCCGAACGGCTTGAGAGCACTAATCCACTAATCAGTTAAGTAGGTTTACATGATAGGTTGCCCTAACTAGAGACTACGGCAAATACAAGTAAAGAACAGAGAACAAGAGACATATGAGTGCAAGGGAGAGATAACGAAGCAAGTATAGGAAGAAAACAGCCTAGATCTGAAGATCGGAGTCAGATCGTCGTCGGAGTGGACTGGAGAAGAAGATCTTCGCCGGAACTGTGGACAATCGCCTTCTTCTTCTTCCTAGAGGCCGGATCTGGAGTCTCCGAAGGAGATCCGCTCGAGATCGGCCACTGGAACTTCGTCGGAGCTAGGAGAACAGCAAACCCTAGCAGAGCACCTCTCTCTTCTCTCTCTTTCTCTCTCTGGACTACCTGATGAGCGCCGCGTCGAATGAGCTCCAAACCCTAGCTTTATGCTTATATAGAGCGAGCAGTAGTGAAACGCAGCGTTCCACTAAAGGTGAGGTCCATGAGCTAAAGCGTCAGGTGGGCTTAGGAGCTTGCTGGCTTTGGGCCTGATTGTTGGGCCGAGCCAAAAGGCTTATATCCAGTACATACATACATAATATATAACATATAACGTATGGTTCATACATATATATACTATACTTATAAAGGTGTAACATATATGAGCATAGGATGTAAAATCCCACACTTCTAATATATGATAATCTTAAGTATAATATATATATATATATATATATATATATATATATATATATATATATATATATATATATATATATATATATATGTTAGTTCTTTTACTTAATCTACCAAGTAACCTAAGTTAGGGCCATCCAATATCCCTAGAACTAATGTTTAGATTAAGATTGACATTACAATTTGCCCTTCTAATCCAAACATTAGATCTATTAAAAACACAACCTAATGATCAGTGGATAAATATTCTCAAACCATTCAACCTCATCATCGGCTCAAAATACCTTTTATCTAAGGTGGTTCTCCAAGGTGGAGAAAATCCCTGCAAAACACAAATTTGTTAGTAGGGACTACTTTTGTCCCAAAATCAGCAGGATTGATGTCGCCTTTGATTTTCTTCACTTCTAATTCCTGAGCTTCAACGCGATTACGAATAAAGTGAAAACGTACATCAATATGCTTAGTTTTTTCGTGATACATGGGATCTTTGCACAAGTAAAGTGGACTCTGACTATCCGTATGTATAACGGGTTTAGGTGGCTTCTGTAGGATTTCCCTAAGGATTCCTTTGAGCCATATGGCCTCTTTAGCAGCTTCAGTAGCGGCCATATATTCAGCTTCAGTTGATGACAAAGCAACAACTGTTTGCTGTTGGGATTTCCATGAAACACAGTTACCAGCCCATGTGAAAAAGTAGGCGGTAGTGGACTTGCGGTTATCCTTGTTACTAGCAAAATCAGCGTCTACATATCCATTTAGTTTATCAATAGGCTCATGTAAACCATAGTGCAAACATAGACATTTAGTACTAGTAATGTAATGCAATAAGTATTTCATGGCAGTCCAGTGATCAGATCCAGGATTAGACATAAAACGACTTAGCACATAAATGGCAAAAGCAAGGTCTGGGCGGGTGCACAACATTGCATACATAACGGACCCTACAGCTACGTCATAAGGGACCTTAGCCATTTCTTTTATGTCATCAGGCTTAGTGGGGCAGCTTTTCTGGGTGAGCTCTAGGTGCCCTCCTAAGGGTATGGATGTGGGCTTAAAATTCAACATATTAAACCGATTTAGAACCTTAAACTACATAATCATCCTGAGATAACCACATTTGCTTGTTAGGTCGGTTTCTAATAATGTTGACACCAAGAATCTTCTTGGCACTTCCTAAGTCCTTCATGTCAAAGTATTTCTTAAGATCCTTTTTAACAGAACTAATAGGAATCATAGAACTGCATATCAACAGAATATCATCAACATATAATAAAACATAGATCAAGGATGACTTAGAAACACTTTTGAAATAAAGACATGAATCATAACTGCTACGAGTAAACCCAAGTTTCTTGATCACAGCGTCGAACTTAAGATTCCATTGTCTAGGAGACTGCTTGAGTCCATAGATGGATCTTTTTAAGTGACACACATGATCAGGGAATTTGGAGTTTACAAACCCTTTGGGTTGTTTCATATAAATGGTTTCATCAAGAATACCATGTAAGAAAGCAGTTTTGACATCCATTTGCTCTAATTCCCAGTCAAAAACAGCACACATAGCAAGCATAATACGCATAGTTTTATACTTAACAACAGGTGAAAAAATATCATTATAGTCTATTCCTTCTCTCTGGGTAAACCCTTTTGCCACAAGGCGGGCTTTAAACCTAGGAGGCTCTCTAGGGTTTAGACCTTCCTTTAGCTTATAGACCCATTTAGAGTCTATGAGCCGGGTTTTAGGAGGTCTTGGGACCAGACTCCATGTTTTGTTTGCATACATGGAGTCCATCTCTTCTCTCATAGCAGTCAGCCACTGTTTGGCATGACTATTCTTAAGGGCAGATTCATAAGAGCTAGGAGTAGTAGGATGTCTAACTATATCAGCAGTAAGAAAAGCATACTCCACAATATAAGAGGTATACTTCCTATTGGGGATAATGGTCCTAGGTTCTCTATCCCTAGTTAACTGATAATCATACAAGTTAGGTATAGCAGTAATATCAAAAGCATGTGAATCAGAAGGGAGGGAGGAGAAAACAGAGGACTCTCTTTGAGAGTCAATAGAAAGGCCATTTACATCACCAGAAGTAGAAGGAGAGGAAGTAGAAATAGGAGAGGGAGAAGAAACTTGCTCAGTACTTGACTGAGGCTTGGATTCCTCTTGAGGATTTTCTTCTTCTGTATCCTCTTGTTCTTCCTCTTCTTGTTGCCCCCCCTGTAATGTGGAGTGTGTGCCCTTCGAGGCTGATATGAAAGTCCTACCAGTGTCATGCTCTTCATCATCTGAGGACTCACTTTCTTCAGGTAACAACTGTTTTGTCTCTTCAGGGGTACCTGTAAACTCAGAGAAAGAAGTCAGCTTTGTTTTTAAAGGGAAATCTATCTCATTAAATCTAACACTCCTAGCTGTGATGACTTTGTAGGGTCCAGGTTGCAAGAGAAGCACCCTGAACCCCTTTACTCCATTAGGATAGCCAAGAAGAATACCCTTCAATGCCCTTGGTTGCAGCTTACCATCACTGATGTGAGGGTAGGCTGCACATCCAAAGGGTTTGAGGTACTCTAAGCTTGGTTGCTTTCCTGTCCATTTGAACTGGGGAGTAACAAAGTGAAGCACAGAAGTGGGAGATCTGTTAATAAGATAGGCAGCAGTTAATACAGCTTCACCCCAAAGAGTAATCTTAAGGCCAGAACTAATTAACATGCATCTTACTTTTTCTAACAAAGTTCTATTCATTCTTTCTGCAGTTCCATTTTATTGTGGCGTTCCAGGAACAGTTAAGTGTCTTTTAATCCCATGTTGCTGGCAATATGTATCAAATTCAGAATTACAAAATTCTAGACCATTGTCAGTTTTGAGACATTTCAGTTTATGATTGGACTGACTCTCTACCATTACCTTCCATTTTGTGAAAGCACCAAAGGCCTGATCCTTTGATTTCAGAAGGCTTACCCAAACTTTCCTTGAGAAGTGATCAATGAAGCTTATAAAGTATCTCATACCCCCTGCAGTAGGGACTGGTGAAGGTCCCCATAGATCATAGTGTACATATTCTAGAGGAGATTTAGCAACATATGAAGAGACAGGAAATTTAAGCTTGGCAGATTTGCCCAAAACACAATGTTCACAGAATTTGATATCAACAGGTTTCTTAGGTAATAGGCCAGATTTATGCAACTTTAATAAGCCCTTGTTGCCTATGTGACCAAGCCTGTTATGCCAGATTTTAGTCTCAGATAATGTCATAGAATCAGAAGCAGATACAGCATTCACTTAAGGTTTAGAAGAGAGAACAAAATACAGTCTTTTCTTTCTAACAGCTTTGACAATCACAGTTCCATTTCTGGAAATAGTTCTCACACCATCAGAAGAATTAACATTGCATCCTATTTCTTCTAAAGCAGATTCAGACATTAGACTTCTTCTAAGACTAGGGACCCACTTAACATTGGTGAAAACTCTAACAATGCCATCATGCATGAGTAAGGGAACATCACCTACACCTTTGATATGCAAGCAAGTATGATCACCCAACATGACATCACCATACACAGACTCATTTAAATTTCTAAAGAAATGCTTATGAGGAGTGGCATGCATTGTACATCCTGAATCTAATATCCATGCATCAGAAGAATCAACAGATGAAATCTCAGTACACATGAATAATTCAGCAGAGTATTCACACATATTTTCAAGCAAAGCAGCAGACAATTCAGTGTTATTTTTCTTAGCAAGTTCCTCAGCCCTTTTCTTTTTCCTACATTCCTTAACCCAGTGACCCATATTACCACAGTAATTGCATTTGGAGTTAGGGTCAGATTTCTCAGATTTCTCAGGTTTAGGCTTATCTTTCTTATTCTTCTTATTCTTATTCTGCTTGTTGCCCTTCTTGTCATTTCCTTTAGTGAATAGGACCTCAGGTTTGTCAACTTTATCATTTTTCAGACCTTTAATCTTGAAAACTTTCATGATCTCATTCTTTTCAATGATAGATTCAATCAGTTTATCCTTTGTGAGCTCATCACGACTAAACTGAATAACATCCTTGAAGTTATCAAACTGAGTAGGCAGAGAATTAAGAAGTAAAATAGCCTGGTGAGAATCTTTTATGTCATCATTGCATCTTTCCAGTTCTTGAGTCATTTTAAGAAACTTGTCAAGGTTATCATCAAGAGTAAGAGCAGTGTTCATCTTAAAAGTGAATAGACGACATAGCAGAGAAATCCTAGAGGGCAAGGATTTAGATAGAAAAAGCTCCTCCAGGGCATGCCAGAGGGAGTAAGCGGAAGAGTGTTTTACCACTTGTCGAGCAATGCCATCTGTAAGACGAAGCATTATCTCTGAGTGGGCTTTCATGTCCATCTTGAGCTCTTCAGCTGTGGACTGAGTGGTAGAGGATCCTCCTTCAACTTTCTTCTGTTTTTCATCAGTCTTTGGTGGATCCTCATCATTGATGACAACTCCCTTGAGAAGGGAGGTCATCTCAGAGGTTGTGGTTGCAGGCTTCAAGACTGCCTTCCAACAACCCTCTTTGATGAGTACAGCTCTCATCTTGACTTGCCACATGGCGAAGTCGATTACACCATCAAATGGCTTGATCTTCAAAGCATTATCCATGATGTTTGGTACCTGCAGTGTCCAAGAAACAGGTAAGTATCAAAGTTTTTGTAAGCGGAAGCAAGAAGAGTGTATACAGTATACAAGACACTCAAGAAACCCTAGAATCACAGGTCTTTGAACGGATCTAGACCAGTGGTACGTCAGATAGGAGAGGAATAGCCCAAGCCTGAGCTTTTTGAAGGACTACCCAATGTCCTGCCTCCAATCCCGCTCCCTGAAATCCAATAATGGCACAGGTAGGTAAGGAAAGGGACTCCTCGCTCTGATACCACTTTGTAATTCCTATGCACGTTCAAGACTCCACAGATCGGGAATCTAGAACGGGGTAGAAGAAGCAGAAACAACCAAAAACATAAACCAAGAACAGACGCAAGATTTACGTGGTTCGGCCGGAGCCTACGTCCACGGAGCCTCAGCCGAACGGCTTGAGAGCACTAATCCACTAATCAGTTAAGTAGGTTTACAGGATAGGTTGCCCTAACTAGAGACTACGGCAAATACAAGTAAAGAACATAGAACAAGAGACATATGAGTGCAAGGGAGAGATAACGAAGCAAGTATAGGAAGAAAACACCCTAGATCTGAAGATCGGAGTCAGATCGTCGTCGGAGTGGACTGGAGAAGAAGATCTTCGCCGGAACTGTGGACAGTCGCCTTCTTCTTCTTCCTAGAGGCCGGATCTGGAGTCTCCGAAGGAGATCCGCTCGAGATCGGCCACTGGAACTTCGCCGGAGCTAGGAGAACAGCAAACCCTAGCAGAGCACCTCTCTCTTCTCTCTCTTTCTCTCTCTGGACTACCTGATGAGCGCCGCGTCGAATGAGCTCCAAACCCTAGCTTTATGCTTATATAGAGCGAGCAGTAGTGAAACACAGCGTTCCACTAAAGGTGAGGTCCATGAGCTAAAGCGTCAGGTGGGCTTAGGAGCTTGCTGGCTTTGGGCCTGATTGTTGGGCCGAGCCAGAAGGCTTATATCCAGTACATACATACATAATATATAACATATAACGTATGGTTCATACATATATATACTATACTTATAAAGGTGTAACATATATGAGCATAGGATGTAAAATCCCACACTTCTAATATATGATAATCTTAAGTATAATATATATATATATATATATATATATATATATATATATATATATATATATATATATATATATATATATATATATATATATATGTTAGTTCTTTTACTTAATCTACCAAGTAACCTAAGTTAGGGCCATCCAATATCCCTAGAACTAATGTTTAGATTAAGATTGACATTACATCATATTTTGACCCGGCTCTGCCGTGGCACCCCTTTGTATTATGCTTTACTTCCGCTATTTGTGTAACCTTTGGTTTTCCACGCTTAGACTTATGACAGGTACAGGGGACTTCCCCGGGGATTCCAACGATCCCTTCGAATTTTGGGTGTGAAATCCCACTTGAAAACGTTATAGTAGAATTTCAAACCTTCAACCTGTACTCGGGGCGCAAGATCCTAACGAGGGGTTTCATCCCTCGAAACGTAACCCGGGAATCATAATCTCAGGCCGTTACAACTGCTCTACACATAAGCTCACCAACAACTCGATAATCAAGCAAACAGCAAACGTTTCAGCATATACAAATAAAACATCAGCGATCAAGGAAGAAAGTAGATACCTCGATTTCAGAATCCAGATCTGGAAAACGGAGGGAGGCGGAGCCACCGGTTTCGCAGCTTCCCAGTGGGCGGAACGGGGAGAAGCAACCGCCAATTTCATAGAAATTCAACCAAGGCATAAGCAGTCAAACACCAATTTCGATCATGTACGTACAGTGCCAATCAGACATTCTAAAGTTGTGGATGTTGGGAACAAAAGCGCAGGAGCGAGAGCGAACAACAGGAAGAAACCATCAAAGGCCGGTACGGTGCAGCAAAGGATAATGAAGAAGATACAAGCTTTGAAGTCGAAAAATACTGTTGTTGCGCCTATAAGGAAGTTGCAAGCTTTGTGGAATTAGCTAGCTAGATCGAGCCCTGATCGATCTATATATAGCAGTGAAGGAATTGAAAATGTCAGTCACAGTGAAGGAATTGAAAATGTCGGTCACAATGAAGGAATTGAAAATGTTTCATATATGAATGTTCAAATGTAATTACCACCACTTTATATATATATAGCAGTATACCTTTTGTGGGATCGGCTTTAATTTCTTCCATCAAATTAAGTCTACTTGTTTGAGAGACTTTTTGCTGATTCAAATATGAGAGTGCTAGCTTGCTCTCTTGTTCCACTCTAATTAAGCAGCATCAATTGTTAGCTTGTTTTTACTTTACTTCCTTGTTAACCTAATTAAGGTTTAATCTCTATCTCTGTTTAGGTAACTTCATGTTTATTATTATTCCAAAGCCCGGGTTTACCACAACGACGACCATGCAAGTGAAATCATAAATCGCAAAAGACAATAACTTTATCGATAAAGGACTAAGCTTTCCCCAAATCCGGAAAATGAAAATAAAAACCTTTCGATAAATAGCCCTAAGTGCTCCTATCCTTTTCATAAATAGATTTATAAACTTCCGAATATAAACCCTAATTACTACCCAAGTTTTGCAATATGAGTTCCTTAATTTTCTTATTAATTAAAGATGAAGCACAAGATAGAGAGAGAAAAAGTACCTTTCTTTTGCAACTTATCAATCCACCGGCATGGCTATTGTCGGACTCACCCCGACCCTAGAAGAAAGGTGACTACTCGCTCATCGTAGCCAAGTACATGATTGAAAAGAAATAAACATGTATAAAATAAAGGCCAATTTGCATAACTAGCCACATAAAAAAAAAACTTTGCACAAATAGCCAAGTGGCTAGATTATTTGCATGGGGTAGAAAGTGGCCATTTTTTGCAAATAAAAATAGCAACCGGGAGAGGATGTTGCAGGTGAAGGTGGGGGACACTGTAGCCACATTGTAGCTATCAGTAGGTGTCAGTGACATGTGGCACCAAAAGGCATCCTCCGTTCATTTCAGAAAACTGTAGTCTGTCTATCTTACCAATAGAATTAATTTGTCCTACCAATAGACTAAACCTGTCTTTCCATACTTGGAGATATTTTGGAAAGAATCTGGAGGGGATTCACTGTAGCTGATTTGGCGGGCTGTCAGTGTACTTTTGGCGCCAAAACGGAATTCCTCTTTTGAGAAAATGGGGGAGCATTTATGAGGGGAAAATGCAATGATTGGATTGATGGGTGTCCCCCAAAAACATATATAAGCTTGAAAGGAGGATCTGAAACACCATAACATTCTCTACAAAAGGCGGAAAGGACGAGGAAAAAGTTACCCGTTCATTCTAGGAAACGATACAGTCCCCATCCTACCAATAGAATATTTCCGTCCTACCAATAGTGTACAAATGTCCTTTCATACATGAAAAAGTGCAAGAAGTTTGTCCGATGACAGTGGCAGCGATGTGTAAGTGATCTTGTACCTATCCTTTGTAGTTATTCATTTTTCTTATAACAGAACTACCCCAAGGTGACGGTTTCACAAGACCGGTTGCAGAGAGTTCGTAATTTATACTCTCTTTTTGATCAATTGCATGACTTGCAAATTAAGATAACAAATTCAAGCGCTATTTTCGCTTCATGCGAAATTATCACTTCTTGATGCCTAAACGATCATAAGGACCCATTGAAAATAGTCTATTAGCTCAATTGGTAGAGCGTTGTGTTTGCACACAAAGATGTGAGTTCGACTCTAACATAGGCTAATACGGAGTATGTGTGTTCATGAATCTCTCTAAACTTATACAATTATGAACCTGACAGAAAATATATACACTAATGGTATGACACATTTACGAACATGTTATGACAAATTCATAAATCTCTCTGAACTTATACGATGATAAACATGACAGAAAATATATACATTGGTGATAGGACAAATCTGTGATGATCATGAACTTGTCAGCGATGACTGGGTACTTCTGAGTGTCAATATTCACTACTTGGATCTTGTCTTTCAGTGTAGCACTAACTTTATCCAGGATAGGGACCATAGCTTGATATTCATCATCGCACATGATATATACATGTATAGCTTTTGCATCTGTGGTTCATATAACTTCAGTCTCTGCATGTGGAGCCTGCCTTCTCCTTTTGCTTTTCTGAAATTCATGTGGAAGTAATTTTTTTTAATAAAGTCAATTATGCATTTACTTTTTTCCAATAGTATAAATATATCGTACCATCAGTGTGCATCTATCATACCATTAGTATCAAGTTATACAGGAATTACTGGGTTTCCATTATGATCCTACCAATATCGTTGTTTTCTCCTACCATTAGTTTCCATCAATCCTACCATTCTGATCCTACCGATATCGTTGTTTTATCCTACCAATAGTTTTCATATATTCTACCATTTTTGTGCATCTATCATACCAATTTAAATAGCTTTCAAGGAAAATCAAGCTAGAAACCGTAACAAATTATGTTCCACATTTTTCAGAAAAAACAACCAAGGGTAGAGGGTTTCCAACCTACAACAGAAGATGAAGGAAACCTAAGTAACATTATATCCAAGGGTAGATGCTCTAATTCAGTCGCTCTAGCATTGAATTAGATTGGATTCATGAATTTTGATTGGTAGAAATTGGATTGCGATTGGGATTTATGGATTGGTAATTGAGATTAGGGTCAATTCACGCCTCAATGATTACTAGTCTGGGATATGTGGATTGATCAATATTAATTCTACTTCATTGCCAATAGTACAAATATATCTTACCATTCGTGTACATCTATCCTACCATTAGTATCAAGTTATACACAGGAATTTCTGTGATTACATTTTTATCATACCAATATCGTATATTTATCCTACCAGATTTACAAATTTGTCCTACCACCAGTCTATATATTTCCTACCAAGTTCATAATTTTATAAGTTCAGAGATATTCATAATTCATAAATTTGTCGTACCAGATTCATAAATTTGTCCTGCCATTAGTGTATATGTTTCCTACCAAAATTCAATCGTATAAGTCTATAGAGATATGAATGCATACTCAGTATTAGCCTATGTTAGAGTTGAACTCACATCTTTGTGTGCAAACACATTGTTCTACCAATTGAGCTAATAGGCTATTTTCCATCCATCTTCATTATGAATGCATATTAAGATCAGTGAACACATTCAATTGAGGGATTTAGGAAATATTAATTGAGGGATTTAGGAAATATTAGGTTTTGAAATTGACCCGAGTATCTTATGAACAATAACTGACTCTCTGGTTTTGAAATTGAATCTAGTCTGGTCAGTGCCTCTTCATACGGCAGAAGAAAGCACTCATGTGATGTCCAGAATTTAGTGGTGGTCATTATGGGATGATCAACCGTAAGTCTAGCAGTAGCCATGAATCCTAATGATTCATCCACCCTATTAGCCAGTTCTTGGTACCTGTTGAGATAAACCATTAGAGTTAGGAGTAAGGATATTTACAATTCTATTTTAACAAGTAATAGTAATTACTCCTTCAAAAGACTGACTACAAGTATGAACTGCACATTATATGTTGCATCCTAAAACAATATCAAACAGAGAATAAAAGAGAAACAGCAAGCCTCGACGTGATCCACAACAGCTTGTGAGCTGATCAGCCTCCTGCAGGCAGTAAGCCTCCGGCTCCCGGAATTAGGACACTGCAACACCTTGATTTTGTTAGTGGAGGAGCTCTTGCATTGGACAAGAACAACCCATTCACTTCTCGAAGCACAAAGAGTTGGTTTCTGCAGCCCATGTGTATTTACTGATCAATTCCTTCTATGCCTTGTTTATCAATCTCCTGCCAAAATCCTGCACATGAATTGTGTATTTCAGTTCGCGGCATATTCAATCATAGATATATACACATGTATAGGTTCCTGATTCATCAAAATCATGCCCAAAAAGATGATCAACGGGAAAAATAACTAAGCAATCAACAAAGACAAAAATCTGTCATAATTTAACACAAAAACTGATCAAGTAGTGGATGGATGAGATGAGAAGATCATATCATAAATACCCTTTAAACTGAAATGATTGATCAAGAGGGTGATAAATTGATCAAGAAGGTGGAACTAGGAGTTTTATATATTCTGGAAGAGTGTACAAATGATGGGCATTTGTGATTTTTATTCCTTTGAATTTATGTATTTTTTGTGGATGAAATGGGAGTGGATAAATTAAGGCGCTAAAATGGGACTGTGGATCTCATCTCACAACTCAAAATTATGAGCTTTTGGTTTGTCTGTGACGTCCAAATAAAACAAAAACAAATAAAATGAAAGTCATATATATGTTTTGCCAATTGCTGGTAGATGTTTGATGTGATGAGAGAAAATTGCAAGTCCATTTGATCACTCTTTAAGGCTTCAGCTATGTCCACACCTTTTATGCAAGTCAATTTGAAGTAACTCGGTGTTTAATAACCCTTTCCTACCAACATAACAAACATATCATGCCAAATGACCATAACTATCCTACCAAAGGTACAAATAAACGAAAATAGGCAAAGATATAAAAAAAACCCCTATTTTTACACCCCGGAATCCGACGCCGGAAGTAGTCTCCCGCCGCCGCCGCCGCCGCCGCTGAGAATCATAAATCTCAGCAGATCTACAAAATCAGCCCTAAAGATAACGATAATAACCGCCTTATTCCATCAATTTCAATTTCACGTGCAATTTCAAACCCTAAACTATCAAATTCCAACTCAATATCAAATCTTAACCCTAAATCATCAAAATCAAATCTAAATCCGTAAAATAAAGAGTTTAGGGAGAAGATCCATACCAGGAGAGTTGCAAACCGAGGGATTGAAATCGAAAATATAGAGGATGGGGGCGTTTGGTGCGAATCTGTGAAGATGAGAAAAGGGGGCACTGGGCTGCTGCTGCGGGCTTGCTGTGAACAACGGTGGACGCTGTCGAGAGGGCAGTCTCTCTTTGATTCACGATTGCAGAGCTCGGCAGATGTCGGAGGGAACGACGGTGGACGCTGTCGAGAGAGCAGTGGGTAGCAGCGTCGAATCGCTCCTCCTTTCTCTCCTCGGGTTTTTCGTCTCTCTCGCTTCACTGCCATGTATCGTCTCTCTCCCAGTCTCCCTCATCCTTTCACCTTCTACATCAGGTCATGAATAGTTCCAAATGACCTGTTGTTTTAATTGCATGAATTGGCCAGGTAATTTTGTGCAAATTTTTCACCCCCTTGGCTATTTGTGCAAATAGGCCCATTTTTTAGGCTATTTAGTGCAATTTCCTCTAAAATAAACTCAAAGTCTTTACAATTCTGGAGCGACAACTCTTGCAAGAACGCCAAAACCATAAAAGCTTCGAAACCCTAGACTCTACTAGATGTGTTTCTCCTTCTGAGATTGAACGAGTAAAAACCAGCCTCTAGGGCTTTATTTATAGGATCCAATCCTTGTCGAGTCATGCGCTCAGTTCACTCGATGTCGGGTCATGTGCTCCAGTCGTTGTCGAGTCCTTCAATAGACATCGAGTGATCTTCCAGTAGCTAGCTCGTTCCGACACTTAGCCAATTTCAGGGTCATCCCATGGAATTCTGCAGTTCTTGGTTTTGCTCTGAAATTGCTCCAAATTCTGCAATATTAAACCAAAACTTTTGTAGTCCTCTATTTCTTGCAAATAAGCATAAACTACATAAATTCACTATAGTCCCAACCCAGAATATATAAAATACTATAATAAAGAGCGAAAATAAGCATAAAAACGTGGCATAAAACATGGACAACACTCACCAAGGTCACAAGCACTAGTGAATTCTTCGAGATGCTTATTGGGTTCCTCTCCAACCATTCCATGAAAAATTAGTAAATTAGTAGACCAGTTAGACTTATATTCAAATCTTGACCCCTCTAGGAGAACAGAGAGCCTTATTGCAAGTGGTTTCAATGTCAGATTGGGCTCCTTTAGACTTCTCAAGGTTCTCCTAGGAGGAGCCTCAACATTCCCATCATCATCGTTATTGTTGTTATTGTTGGGATTTTGAGGAATTCTCTCTCCAGGAGGATCATTGTCGGGATTCATATCTTCTCCTTCTTTTTCTTGGTTCAACTCAAGTTTTCTTCTTAACCTAAAAGTGATCTTTCAATCTCTGGATCAAAAGACAAAGGAGATGAATTAGTAGCACGGGTATGGACTATACAGAGTGGTCCACACTCATGTTAACTACAAAAACACACAAAAACTAAAGTAATCTCCCCAGCAACGGGGCCAAAATTTGACGGGGCATAAAGGTTCGATGCCCCTAAACTTATGAAGAAATTGGCAGATATATATTTCATAAAGGTTGCTGCTGAATTGGGCCAGTCTTTCTCCTTGACTCCATGACAGACGGCATTATGGAAGTCTTCGCAGGTTGCTCACTCCTCTGATTGGTTGCGTGCAGTTCCTATTTCTAGGCTAGGGAAGACTATGAATGGAAGGACCTATCGAAGTGTGCTTAGCTATCGACTCGGTGTTCCATTGTTCACGGTGTCTAGGCCTTGTCCTGCTTGCTCTCAGACCTTTGATGGTGATTATATGGTGATCAGGATTTGTCCTATGCTGGTACTGTGGGCATTATACATCGCCACAACCTCGTTCGTGACACCTTATTGTACTAGACCGAGGTTTTTTGGCCTACAAAAGACCCTAGGAGTCGGCTCCCTGGTGTTCCCCCCCCCCCCCCCCCTCTATTGCTCGACCATCGCGCGATGTCAAAGTTCTGGGTAGGCCTGTCAGCGTATGTCCTGTTTTCAGCAGCGACCTTGTGGCAAAGAGAGTGACTAAGACCATTGAGCTTATGGATTCTGTCGCGAGGATTGATGACCCTCAGTGTGAGTTGCTTTTGCTTCGGGCTTGTACGGGTATTTCTAAACTCTACTTTGCTTTGCGTACTTGTTCTTCGCATGTCTTTCGATCGGCCCAACTTTCTTTTGATGTGGCACTCTATTCTAGCTTGGAGCGTATTGTCTCTGCGTCTAGGCATGGGTTTGGGGATTGGCAGTGGCGCCTTGCCACCTTCCCTTTTCAGTTTGGTGGGCTTGGAGTGTATGCTGCTGGGGATGTCCTACATTATGCATTTGTGGCATCTCGTTTGCAATCTGCTGAATTGCAGGCTAAGCTCTTACATCCTTCTGGTATCACTGATGCTGGCCCTACTTTTGATGACGTTTGGCGTGCTTTTAATGAGATCACGAGTTCTGATTTCTACGCAATCCTAGTGAAATCGATGCCCCTAAACTTATGAAGAAATTGGCAGATATATATTTCGCGAAGGTTGCTGCTACATCGGAATCTGCTTTCTCTTTGACTCTGCAACAGCTGGCATTATGGAAGTCTCAGCAGGATGCTCACTCCTCTGATTGGCTGCGTGCAGTACCTATTTCTGGGTTGGGGCAGGTTATGAATGGAAGGACATATCGTAGTGTGCTTAGCTATCGACTGGGTGTTACATTGTTCACAGTGCCTAGGCCCTGCCCAGCTTGTTCTCGTGTCTTTGAGGGTGATGTTTATGGCGATCATGCTATGTCATGTGCTGGTACCGTAGGGTCGGACCCGCCGGGTCTCGGGTTCTATTTCTCTTAATCCTAACCCTAACCTTCAACTCGAGTCAACCCTTTGACCCTTCGACCTGTGACCCGTGGCCATGTCTAGATCGGATGTCGTACGTAGACAATCCATTCCCTCATCTCAGGCCATCCGATACTTCTATTCATCCTATGACCACCCGTGCCGCTATAGGTAAGCTAAAACCCAAGGCTTTGCTTACTTGTAAACATCCTCTTCCTCCTTACCCACAACCTGGCAATGAGCCTCGCTCATTCCGTCAAGCTTAAAAACAAGGCCGAAGAATGGAAGGCCGAAGAATATAAGGATGGTAAAGAAGAGTGGTCAGAAACAACAAGGGGTGTTGAGTTTTTCGAGGACCCAACGAATGGAAATATAACGAAGTAAACAAATATGAAAGAAATCTTCCAAAGCCCGGGTTTACCACAACAACGATCATGCAAGTGAAATCATAAATCACAAAAGACAATAACTTTTTCGATAAAGGACAAAGCTTTCACCAAATCCGAAGAATAGAAATATAAACCTTTCGATAAATAGCTCTAAGTGCGTCTATCCTTTTCATAAATAGAGTTTATAAACTTTCGACTAGAAACCCTAATTACTAAGCAAGTTTTGCAATATGAGCTCCTTAATTTTTTTAATTAAAGATGAAGCACAAGATAGAGAGAGATAAAGCACCTTTCTTTCGCGACTTACCATTCCACCGGCATGGCTATTATCGGGCTCACCCCGACCCTAGAAGAAGGGTGACTACTCGCTCATCGTAGCCAAGTACATGATTGAAAAGAAATAAACTTGCATAAAATAAACTCAAAGTCTTTACAATTCTGGCGCGACAACTCTCGCAAGAACGCAAAAACCCTAATAGCTTTGAAACCCTAAACTCTACTAGATGTGTTTCTCCTTCTGAGATTGAACGAGTAAAAAACAGCCTCTAGAGCTTTATTTATAGGCTTCAATCCTTGTTGAGTCATGTGCTCAGTTCACTCGATGTCGGGTCATGTGGTCCAGTCGTTGTCGAGTCCTTCAGTAGACATCGAGTGATCTTCCAAAAGCTATCTCGTTCCGACACTTAGCCAATTTCAGGGTCATCTTGTGGAATTCTGCAGTTCTTGGTTTTGCTCCGAAATTGCTCCAAATTCTGCAATACTAAGTGTGTTGGGCCTATTCTGAGATGGGCCTTTTGTGTTGTGTAATGGGTCTAACCCCGATTTGTGTATAAATTCCCCTTCCCTCCCATTTTATACAATTGAATGAAAGTTTACAGATTTTCCTCTCTTTCTCATCTCTTCTCCAATCTGGAGTGGAGTGTTCTTCATTTTCTGTTACGAGTTTGTTACGGAAATCCAATCCTTCATGGTACCAGAGCAAAGGTTCTAGATCTTGAAGTGATTTTCGTTTTTCGATCAAAGTTCATCCATCTGTGTTCGTTAGTGCTTGCTTCTGTTTTGTGATTTGTTGCAAAAATGGCGAATGATGAAATTCGTGTCGATCCCAACAATTCGTTCTATCTTCATCCTAGTGATAGTTCAGGAACCGTGCTTGTTACGCCGGCGTTTGATGGCCGGAATTTTGGAGAGTGGAGGCGACCTGTACTGATTGCCTTGTCAACGAAACACAAGCTCGGCTTCTTGAACGGAGAAGTGCAGCGGCTAGATCCGGGGTCTCTGAGAGCTCAGGCATGGAAAAGGTGAAATGATATGGTAGAGTGCATGGATCTTGAATAGCCTAAGTGCAGAGATCAAGCAGAGTGTCATTTACAACGAAACAACTCAAGCAATTTGGCATTCTATGGATTCTAGATATGGAAAGCTCGGAGGAACGCAGTTGTTTTCGATCAAGAAGGAGATCAATCGTATAGAGCAAGGTACGACTCCTTTTCCTTCCTATTTCACTAAGATCAAAGCTCTTTGGGATGAATTGGATAGTGCGCGTAGATTGCCTGTTTGCACTTGTGGCGCTACTAATGAGATGTTGAAATATGTTGAGGATGAGAGGCTAATTGAGCTGCTTATGGGATTAAATGAGTCATTCTTGAATGCGAGAGGATCTGTGCTCAAGATGGATACATTGTCGAGCATAGATCGTGTGTATTCCCTTATATGATTGAGGAAGAAAATCAAAGGGGTTCTAAACGAGGTGTTGAAGTGAACGAAGGATTGTCGTCATTTGTTAGCAGGCCTCATCTGAGGCTGGATCTACAAGAGATGGGGTATCGATGTATGTCAATACCAATGGATCTCAATCAAAGGGTAATTTTTCTGGAAATTCGCAGAATGGAGGAGGAAAGAGTAACACTGAGAGAAGGCCTCTATTCCACACTAATTGCAAGAAAACAAATCATACGGTAGACATATGCTTCTTTCTGATCGGATTTCTTCCTGGCTATGGCAAAGATAAGGAGAACAAGTCCATGGGAGATAGAGTTTGCTGGGACAGTTGCTTAACGGAGTAATTATGATTTCTCTCCGTCACAGTTAGTTCAGATAATGAGTTTGCTTCAAAGTGTAGGGGTTGGTACACAGGACAAGCAATCTTCCGTAGATGATTTTGTAGGATT
Source organism: Persicaria tinctoria (assembly GCA_037127255.1). Taxonomy (NCBI): domain Eukaryota; kingdom Viridiplantae; phylum Streptophyta; class Magnoliopsida; order Caryophyllales; family Polygonaceae; genus Persicaria; species Persicaria tinctoria. The sequence continues at coordinate 80,728,559 of JBANSL010000003.1, read as the reverse complement.
TTCAGGTAGCTCTCTTGCTTCTCAAGTGCCTATTGGGACAGTTAGGGTGCTTTAGAGGTTGGGCTGCATTGGCTAGAACTATAGAAGTGTTGCCATAGAATAATTAGATCCTACCTCTTTTTCAGAATCCATCAAATATATGCAGGCAAGTAAAGATAATGTTGATTAGAGAACCGCTCGGTTACAATATCTTTAGATTCATTGTATTAGCTCAAGTCTTTGCCATTACTTGTTGTGTAAACTGCATTACTTTTCATAGATTATGAACTAAATGACACTAATTCCCCATTTGTTTTTTGGTAGAGAAAGGTAATGATTATCTTAATAAATCTAGTCCATATTTAAATTAAGATTCATTAGTCAATATGTTAACCATTACCCTCCTTTCTCCATTTTTCACATAAAATTTGTATGAAGATTATCATGATGATTATGGTCACCTCTCCTCATTCCTTAAGCTTAGCTTCTTAAGTCTCGTTTTTACCTTGCATACAACTAGTTACAACTGTCATTTCATTCTCCCTTTGTTACTTGCTTTTCTTTGGCATGTAATAAGCCCTTACGCATGGACATCGCGTGACCTATGTTGTACTATATATAGTCAGTTGTCACCTCCCAATGATGTAGGGCTTTCGGGATCATCAAATGCAGCTCATGCTGCTAGCTGCCTCTGAAAAAACTTCCATTTTGATCAAACACATTAATGAAACAGTGACTATGGTTCACTGATTTCCCTTGATATAGTGTTACCTTGTGTATGAATCTTGCTGTGTGCAGGGTGATTGAACCTTAATCATTCATATTTCTCATGGTATCAGAGCATCGGGCTCATGATCAGATCTTATTTCTGCTAAGAAGATAGTTAAAGAAGAAGATGTTTAGTGGTGATAATAGTCAGACTCCAGGTTGTGGAGGAAATGGAAGTGAGGACAACACTCAAGGTAACTTAAATGATCCCTTATTCTTGTCTAATATAGACCATCTGGGATCTCAGTTGGTGGTTGTGTTATTTGATGGAACTAACTTCATGACATGGAGTAGAGGCATAATGATGGCGTTAGGGGCTAAATGTAAGCTTGTGTTTATAACTACCAATTGTGTGAAACCAACTGAGGGAGGGATTGATTTACAGAGGTAGACAAGGGCAGATTTCATGGTCAGATGTTGGATTTTGAATTCAATGAGTAAAAACATTGTTGAGGGATTAATGTTTGTTGTTTCCACCAAGCAGTTGTGGGATGAAATCACAAAGAGGTATAGTGAGACTAATGCTCCCTTGATTTTTTACAGTAAAAGAACGTTGAACAATGTGAGTCATGGAAATATGAGCTTAGAAGAAGCACTGGGATGAGCTTCAGGTGTTAAAAAAGATGCCAGAATGCTCATGTGGAGCTATGAGAACTTGTTCTTATAATATTGCCAAGCAGATTAATGAAATTGAGTCTAAGAACAGGTTGATGCAACTGCTAGCCGAGACCTGAAGATGTTCTTCGCTTACTGCTGGCCTCGACGTTGACACCAGAACCCTCAACGCCGAGACCGAGAGCCTAGTTTCTCATATGGGCCGAAAATAACCTAAGTGTGGAACTTCTTTTGTTACTATTTTTAGAGACCTTCTTTACTTAATTTATTTTAGGGAATTTTAGGAGTTTAATTAATTAGTCTTTTATTTATTTTTTTTATTCTAGAATTCAGCCCTAAGGATCTATATTAATCGGCTGATCTTCCATTGTCAAACTCAACACATTATTCCTTGAAAGAAAATCGGTTTGCGTGAAACACAATTGAGAGAAAGTCAATCGATTCGAAGCTAGGCTAATCGATTGCACCATTGGTATCGTTTCAGCTTGGTTTGTCTTGTGTTTGTCAATCTCGCGAAGGTTTGGTAATCCCTGGTATCCACGAGCCCCCTCCTTGTGCCTCCAAGTTGTCCGCTTAGTTGTGTAGGGTTGTAGAGGCGGGTTATATAGTCATTGGTGTTGGTTCTTACCTTCTACGGAAGCCTAGGGTCTTCATCTTGTTCTATATAGATCGACTCACCAATCTATCGGGTCTTTTAGTTTCAATTTCGAGTCTTTATTATCAAATTACAACCGCACCATCTTGTTCTTGTTTGAGTCTTGTTGAGTCTTTGAGTTCTTGCATTGTTCTTGCTTCCGTTCTTGAATTTGTGTCTTGATTGTCGAAGATCGGGCCACCCTACGGCTTACCCCGTATCAGAAAGACTGGAGAGATCAGCTGAAGAGAATTATGCATGCCTCTAAGTGCTCTTATTGCAAAATGAAGGGACACACAGCAGAGGAATGCTTCAAACTCCATGGAGTACCAGGCTGGTACAAGGAGTTAAATGAGAGTTAAAGGAATAATCCAAATGCAAGAAGCTCAGCAAATGCAGCAAGGACCATGAACACTTCCTTGGATGAAGGCACAGGGAATACAGAAGGGAAGATGGACAATGCTACGGTGAATGCAGTTTATCAAGAAGTCTTGAGAAGAATGAAGGAAAAAGGTTAGGCAGAGAATGCTTTTGCAAACTTTGCAGTCAAACTGTCTAATGGTTATAGTTGTGTCAATCTATCTGTACAGACATGAATAGAATGGATAGTAGACATTAGGGCTAGTGATCATATGATGCTCATTGAGCAATTTTCTCAGTCTAGGGTCAAACTGAATAAGCCTATTCATATAGGATTGCCAGATGATAGTGTGAAAACTGTTACAGAATAAGGAAAGTTGCAGTTAACAGATTCAATTTGGTTGAATGATGTGCTTCTAGTTCCAGATTTCAAACATAGTTTGCTGTCAGTTGGGAGATTGCTTGATGACAATGATATGATTGTTGTGTTCACTCGTTCTTGTTGTTATATTCAAGTCCCTGGAACTAAAGATGTGGTGTTGTCATGACAGAGAAAACATGGGCTCTATAGAGTATTAATAGATGATCAAGCAAGAAGCTGGAACCAAATCAACAAGAGTAGTTATTTTCCTTTTGCTCACTATAACAAAGCTAGTTGTGACTTAGATTTGACACACGCTAGACTTGGACATAGTTTCATTTACAAAATGAGACATTTGCAGTTTGTGAATCAGACAAAGTTGGAAAGTTTTTATTGTGGCACTTGTGCTTTGTGAGTGACACAGAAGATTCCCATTCCCAACCAATCCCACCACATAATAGTCCACAAAATGACTCAACACCTCCACAAAATGGCCAACATACAAATGCCCAACCTAGCTTTCTGGATGATCATGATGAGTTTCCTCCCTTGAGAAGATCATCCAAAGTGGTTACTAGACCACAACACTTACAAGATTTTGTATGCTCAAACTAAAAGAGGAATTCTTTAGTGTCTCAATATTTCCTGGCTACATGTCTAGATCAATCTCATGATCTTGACTCAAAATTTGTGACATCATTTTTTCTTATGGTAAATTATCATGAAACTATGCATTATAGACATGTTGTACAAGAGAAGCACTGGGTAGATGCTATGGACAGATAAATTGATGCTCTTGAACAGAATGATACACGGGAGCTCTCTGAACTGCCACAAGGAAAGAAAGCAATAGGGAGCAAATGGGTTTATAAGATCAAATATAAACCAGATGGACCTGTTGAAAGATTTAAACCAAGATTGGTGGCAAAGGGTTACAATCAAATAAAAGGGAAGGATTATAAGCATATATACATTCTCACATGTTTCCAAGTTTAGCACAGTGAGGATTTTACTGGCTCTTGATACTACCAAGAATTGGGCTCTGCACCAACTTGATGTGAACAATGCCTTCCTACATGGGCATTTAGATGAAGAAGTATATATGGTGCCACCTAAAGGGTATGCGTTGTCCAAACCAAATCAGGTATGTAGACTAAAGAAACCTATTTATGGTATAAATCGGGCTTTTAGGCAATGGAATGTTAAATTGTGCAAGTTCCTTGTTAGTATGGAATATGAGCAGTGCTTAGATGGTTATTCCTTGTTTATAAATGCATGTTGAAAAAAGGATAGTAGCAGCTTTGGTCTATGTTGATGATCTCTTATTAACTGGAGATGATGAGGCAGTCATCAGAAAAACCAAAATAGCCTTACACAATGCATTTACCACAATGGGTTTGGGAAATGCAAGATATTTCCTAGGATTGGAAATCTCAAGAAATGATATGGGGACACACTTGCATCAAAGAAAGTATGTCTTGGACATCTTAACTGATTGCAGCATGATGGAGTGCAAGCCTACAACTTTTCCTTTACCGCGAGGATTGAAATTGTCTATAGATACAGGGAGAAGTGATGACATATCTAGAGGTGTACAGTAGATTGATTAGGAGATTGTCGTTCTTAAATCTGACAAGGCCTAATGTTACTTATGTTGTTCAACATCTGAGTCAATTCATGTTAGAGCTAAGAGTACCTCACTACAATGTTGCTCTCCATGTAGTGAGATATCTAAAGGTTACTATTGCAGTGGGCTTGTTTTATCCAATGAGTTCATCCATGAGTTTGACAACTTATTGTGATGCAGATTGGGGCACTTGCCAATTCAGTGCCAAGTCATTAACTGGAAATTATGTATTCCTTGGGAATTCTCTAATCTCATGGAAAACAAAGAAGCAAAATACAGTCTCAAAGTCATCAGCTGAAGCTAAGTACAGAAGCATGTCAACCATAACCAGTGAATTAATATGGGTGGAAGGCATACTGGATGCATTGACAATTCATATTCCTAGGCCGATTCCTTTATATTGTGACAATAGATCAACTATTCACATTGCTGAAAATCCAGTATTCCATGAAAGAACCAAGCATTTGAAGATTGATTGTCACTTTATCGGGCAATATTTGATTTCTGGATTTGTTCTTCCTCATCATGTAAGAACATGAGTACAATTGGGTGATATACTCACCAAGCCTTTAAGAGAAAAACAACACATGTTCTTTGCTCTCAAGTTGGGACTTGTAGGCCTTGCAACAAGTCCAACTTGAGGCGGGGAGGGGGGAGGGGGTATGAAGATTATCATTATGATTATGATCACCTCTCCTCATTCCTTAAGCTTAGCTTCTTAAGTCTCATTTTTACCTTGCTTACATCTAGCTACAGCTGTCATTTCATTCTTCTTTTGTTGCTTTTCTTTGGCGTGTAATAAGCCCTTAGGCATGGACATCACATGATCTCTGTTGTACTATATATAGTCAGTTGTCACCTCCCAATGATGTAGGGTTTTGGGGATCATCAAATGTCGCGCAACTTCTGCTGCTAGCCGCCTCTGAAAACCTTCCATTTTGATCAAACACATTAATGAAACAGTGACTATGGTTCACTGATTTTCCTTTATATAGTGTTGCCTTGTTCAACGACTTTGTTATTTTATTAATTTTTTTAAGAAGTTGGGCTAGAATCCCTCGACTTAACCCTGCTTTGACTAAATCCCAAATAAGTTTGCAAAGTTTTTTCGATTTTTTTTTACTATTTAGGGGAAAAAAATTTCGTAGCAAACTTCAACAACCCATATTTTATAATCCTCAATTATTGAACAAACCCCTATCCTTCCAACTCTCAAGCACATAAATTGGAAAGAAGATTGATAAGAAAGCAACAACAAAAGCAACACTAGTGAGTAAAAGATGAGAAGTGAGTCGTCCGTGGGCGATGGATGATCTGGTGTTGTGACGGTTGTTTAGGGCGCAACAGCGGGAATGCTGGAAACTGGAAATTAAGTCCACCATGCTGCAAGAAGTAAGCAACAACAAAGACAGCAATAATGAGAATAAGCAAAATAAAGAAGAGGCTTGTGCTTGTTCGGGTGTCAGCCTTATAGTCCGCATGACCGGAATAGGAGAGAAGGAAGATGACGATGACAAATACGGTGAGAAGGTGGATCGATGGAGTTGATATCGAGGTGAGTGTTTGGCCGGACCAGCCATGGTTCCATTCTGGCCCTCTTCCTTCGCTCATCCAATCCATGATGTATCTGTTTAGGGTTTCTTGGTTTCTAAATTTCGAAATGGTGGGTTATGCAATGCATGTATAAAAAGGATTTGAGATGAAGCTCTATAAAATGATCGAAGGTGCCTACTTAATTGCTTCGAGGTTAAGGATGGTTTTGGAATAAATGCCTTGAGTGTTGGCAAACACAATCACACACGTACACAGTCCTTGAGTCCTTACCCACTTGGAAAAGAATCATTTTGCCCTTCATTCACGTCAATCATAGCACCGTACATTCAAGTTTGGGACCATATCATGTGTATGTATAAGCCTTTAATTTGCTTGTGTCATGTTTACTTGTTACAATGAAAATCTGGAAATCATAAAATCAGGTCTATCAAAGCCGTCATATTTCTTTCAAAACCATGAAATTTAAGTATTCCAGCCCTAGCTTATTTAAAATAAGCTAGGGCTGGAATACTTAAATTTCATGGGGAAAATAAGTTATTTTCTCTAGATGGGGAAAAAATACAGCGGTTTATAAACGCCATAAATTTTATTGCATTGTAAAACACCATAAATAAATTGTATTCTTAAAAATTATTGTGTTTTTGTATTTAAACGTCATAAAAGCTATATTTTTAGCATTTTATCAGAAATGCCATCTTCCAAAACTCAAACAAACTATACCCGACCACTTTGATTCGAAACCCGAACGACATCAACTCGTCTCTTGACCTGAAATCCGAACGAGTCCCACCCCATTCCGACCCAAAATCGAATGTTCGACCGAACCTGACCCCGACCCGACAAGTACCCGACCACACATTTTACCCGAACTGACTTGACCCGTTAGTGATCCGACCCGTGCAACCCTAACCCCTCATGGATCCAATTTACCCGAACTGAATGGTGATCTCAGTAAGCGAGCTTCATGGAGCAACCACCTGGGTTAAATGATCAGGACCAACCTCGTCATGTCTGCTGTCTTCAGAAGGCGTTGTATGGCCTCAAGCAAGCTCCTAAGGTCTGGTTCAATAAGCTTAAGTCCTTCCTTATTCACTCTGGCTTTCATGCTTGTTAGTTTGACTACTCTCTATTAGTCTTCTCTGTATGGGATAGTGTGCTTTATGTTTTGGTCTATGTAAGGCAAAAATCTTTCCATGATTTATTGTAATTAAGATGAATTATTTTATAAAAAAAATTATACCATGAATTTCGTTATTAGTTTTTCAAGGCAATAAATGCTCATTTTGATTGTCTAATTTTCCTAATCTACTATTGCGATGTTTATTGAAATAAATGTTTGAACCGGATTGAGCTAACCTTGCAAAGAAAGCGGATAATGGAGTTAGTTACTATAATTCTCTCATTATATAATATCTATTTATATAAACTCTTAATTTCAGTGGCGGATCTAGTGTATCAAAGTTAGGTGAGCGGAAATGTTTTAGTCATGACAAAGAGAAAAAAATTAACAAGCCAAAATACGATTATTATATAGTAATTCATAAAAAATACAAAAGAAATTCAAGATTTATCAATTATAAGAGTTACAGAGTATTTGACATTCATAATAATAAATAGTTTCATGACAGATAAAATATGATCAATGAAATTGCGCTCTACGATCTCCCGTCGACTCGAAATGGTCAATGACTTCCTCTGTGTCAATAGTGTCGACGTATTGTTTTTCAATATGGAGCATCATACAACCTGAAAGATATATTTCTTCCATCTTGTTTCTGAGCCTGGTCTTTATAATCTTCATTGCTGAAAATGTGCGCTCAGTAGTTGCAGTAGAAACAGGAAGTGTCAAGACCAAACGAATCAATCTATCAACCAGGGGGGAAAATTGTGTCAAATCTGTTTCAACTAGACGTCTACACAACTGTGCAAGACTTGATAGTTTCTGAAAATCATTTCCCAAAACTACTTGATACTTGTAATGCTCTAACTGTAATCTCAAAGCTACTACCTCAGATGTCTCAAAGTCTGTCGGATAAAACTTCTCAGCAAGCTTGCAAATCTTGTCAACGTCGAACTTCTTGAATAGATTTTTTGGATCCAATGAAGAGCTCAGAATAAGTAGCTCCATAGTTCCCTCGGTGAACCTGTCATTCAACTCCATCATCTGAACATCTATTATCACAATAAAAACATCAAAATGATAATAATGTTCATTTGTAACAATATTACGTTGCTGACAACCACGGCCTGTGCCCATTGAATAAGCTGCATCCATACTAGGCATTTCAAGGCCATGATCTTCTCCAAATTTTAATACACTTTCCAGAAAACTATCCCAGCCATCTGTTGTAGGAGGAAATCGAGTTCAAAATATAGAAATATAATTCAAACCAGATTATGCCCACACCAAATAAATACAAGACCTCCTCCTGATGCAGCAACGGGAAGTCAGGATCGATCCACGAGGAAGCGTGTCAGCGGATCCTAGGCAGCGGAGAATCTCACGAAAGTCGACAACAGGGTCCTAGAGCTCGACAAGGGTTTAGTCGACAGAAGCTCGGACTAGCAGCAGCAACTCGGCAAAGGGTGGTCGATCTTGACAAGGGGCTACTCGAGATCGAGTACGGTCCTTGTCGACTTCGAGTTGGTCTTCGTCGAGATCCTGCACAGGTAAGCTACAACGACTCTGGGTCGAGGATCAGTAGTCGAGGTCGACCAGATGGTGTTCGAGATCGACAAGGGCAGGGACGAAAACGAACAAAAATAAAGAAAATAAAGAACAAATGCTTTTAGGGTTTCGAACTAAACTGAATGTAAAAGGACTTCCAAGATTGGGGTTTGCAACAACGATAACCAAGCATGCATAAGGTAGAACCAAACAGATTATCATGTGAATCGCATTAAAGGATTAAGCTTTCGCCTTTTCCAACAATTAGACAACTCTCTCAAGAAACCCTAATTGTCTCTACCGATTTTATGTTTATAATCCAAGTTGTTAGCATGGATCTCCATTAGACGGGCAATAAACACATCAACAAGTAGGAAAATGCTCAAAACATGATAAAGGTCGGATCTTTACCTCAAATATGCATGGCTTTCGTCGGGCTCGCCCCAACCCTAGAAGTGGGTGGACTACTCACGCCTCATCGCAAACTCAGACATCATCGATTGAAAAGAAATAACTTGCATTAACTAAATTCAAAGCCTTTACAATCCCGGCAATCAACTTTCGCAAACTGCCAAAACCTTAAAACCTTCGAACCCCCTAAACTTCTCTTTGGAACTAACTGTCTTCTCTGAAATTGAATTCTTAAAACTGAGCCCCATGGGCTTTATTTATAGCCTTCATTCCCTAGCTATTCTAGGAAAGAAGATATTTATCTATATCTAAAAAGCTTAAAAGATAAATAAAAGACATAATGGAAATTAAATCTAAAATAGGAATTATATCTAAACGTCTTCAATGGATAGAATCTTTCTCTTCATGGTAGATCTTGATAGTTTCGGATAGATTTCAGCAACTTCGTGCCCAAGCAATCCAAATCCGAGTAGAGTTGATCAATCCGTGTCGCACAGCCTCTGGAGTCCTAGTCGACCTCGACAAGGCGCTTGTCGATCTCGAGTAGAGGTCTTGGTCGACTTGGCTTGGTTCGTCGTCTCGGCTAGCTGGTGCTCGACGGACTCGGACATGGCTCCTGGCGCTCGTCGATGTCGAGTAGACCTAGTCGACCTCGAGTAGACTGGCTTGCCGACTAGGATTTCTCGAGCGGATCTCCTCGATGGGCTCCGGATCTGGACTCAGGGCTTGTCGATCTCGACAAGGGCTCGTCGAGGTCGAGTAGAGGTGGTCTGCGTCTTCGTCCTCGGCTTCTCGGCTCGGCACGGCTCGTCGACTCCGGACATGGCTCGTCGATCTCGACCAGGGGTACTCGAGGTCGAGTAGGGTTCCGGGAGTCGGGTTGTCTCTGACTCAGTGTCCTCGATCAGCTCTGCTCGACCAGGTCTGCTCGACCATGGCTCGTCGAGATCGAGTAGAGTCTAGTCGATCTCGAGTAGAGTTTTCTCAGCTTTCTGCTCTGTTCTTGAAACGCACTTTCCCGAGTCCTCGTTCGTCGGATTGACGCATATGACCATGCGTTGGAAAGCTCTTTCCGAGGGCTACAACTATCATGAAGACATAAAAGCTTGATTCAGAATGAAGAATGATGAAAAATGGTCTTTTCTCCAGCTGCACCATTCTTAGCTTCTCCATGAGTTTCCTTTAAGCTCCAAAGTGCGTCTGATTTCTGCGAAATATAACCAAAACTTGTGTAGACCTCCATATATTGCAAATAAGTGTAAACTACACAGATTCTGTATTGTTCTAACCCAAATGTATGCAATGTATGCAGAAATCGATATAAAATTAAGTGTAAAACATGGCAAATTAGGCTCACAACACCATCATCTCTCAAAGCTTGAAGAAGTGCTTTTGTACTTGAAACCAAATTCATGGCATTAACAATGTCTTGTGACTGTTTTTGCAAGGCTTGAGAAAGTAAATCAGTAATTCCCATTACTTTGTTGGTGAGCAACAAACAAAACACAAAGTCAAATGCCTTAATGCTTTAAGGTATCCCTTTGCATCATCTCTTACACTTCCCATGAGATCTTTATCCGTCATCATGCTTTGAAGAAGTTGAGTAGTTTCCTTATATACATGGACTAATGTACTAACGGAAGAAAAGTGAGACCCCCATCTAGTCATACCTGCTCGCTTCAAGCTACGGATTTGGTTAAGCCCTCTTCCTGTTTTAAGATCTCCAGCAACTAAGTTTTCTTCAATTTCTGCCTCTTGAATATCTCTTAACTGATTCGTACGCTTTGATGAAGAGCCAATGAACCCCACAATGGAACTTAGCATCTGAAAGAACAATTGCATATCATGTACATCTCTAGCACATGCATTCAAAGCTAATTGCAATTGATGAGCAAAACAGTGAACATAATAGGCATATGGGCAATCTTCAAGGAATAATGCTTTCAATCCATGAAATTGACCACGCATATTGCTAGCCCCATCGTAACCTTGACCACGCAGATTTTGTATTTGGAGATTGCTTCTGGAAAGCACACTACATATGTGCTTCTTCAGATTAGCTGAAGTAGTGTCTTCAACCGTTAAGATATCAAGAACCCGTTCTTGAAGAAACCCATCTTCATCAACAAACCTTATAATAATGGCCATTTGCTCCCTGTGAGATACATCAAGTGATTCATCAACTAAGATACAAAACTTGGCATCTCCAATTTCTGCACGAATTCTACCTCGGATTTTGGTAGCAATTATATCTAGGATCTCCTTCTGAATCGATGGTGCAATGTACATCGCGTGCTTGGGAGCTTTATCAAGAACAACTTTTACAATGTCTTCATTCAAATCTGCAAAAGACTTTATCAACTCAATAAAATGTCCTCTACTAGCAGAGTCAACAGATTCATCATGGCCTCTAAAAGGCAAGCCTTCCTTTCCAAGATACTTGACGACTGCTATTGTTGTCTTTAGACGCAACCTATTCTGCCTTATGATTTCTGGCGGTAGTTTTTCAATCACTCTATCAATGTGATGAGAAGTTTCCCGTAAGCTGCTCCACTTTTGAACATTATATTGATGAGTTGAATTCACCTTTCCCACATGTTGTACACAAATTCCTTTATTCCCTGCCAACATTCTACTCCAATTGCAACATCCTTCGATAGTGAATAAAGGATGTTTTGGTGGATTTTTCTCAAAAAGAAAGCAAGGAAAACAGAACACTTTGTCTTTGGCTTCTGAATACTCCATCCAAGGGAAGAGTGTGAACCACCTATATTGAAAACGACGATTATTACGTCCATCAGAGGTTTGTGGATAATTTTGTAGCTTGGGTTGACAAGGTCCCATAAGGATGTACTGTCTCCGGATATGATCCTGTTGATTCACTGGAAATGTATAAATCATTTCACGCAATCCAAGATCAACTTGGATACGGGATTCAGATGTATCATTAGCTACAACTGGAGGCACACTTTTATCATTTTCTGATGGAGTTTCAACTTCATTAACTGGCAAGGAAGAACTAGAGATGGGATTCTCTGATGCAAGTAGTGTTGAAGTTTGAGTCTCTAATGTAATCGGTGTTGAAGTTTGATTATTATCATCTTTCTTATAGAAGGACAAAAGATTCTTCAATCGTTTGGGTTTCGGATGATCGGACATCCTATTGAATCAAAAGTAACAAAAAAAATATATATAAACAATAAAGTATATAAATTCATTCGGGTGATGTTGTATTACAGTTGACCACTCGGTAAAATAATAAATAAGCATAAAAAATAGATGATATAAAATACTAATCTCATCTCAATGTCTACAATCAAATTCTCAAACAATTCAAAACCCTAATTTAGTAAATTAGAAATTAAATAAAGAATAATTAGAAGAAGAGTTAAAAAACATATCTCACAAATTAGATTAAAGAAGTGGACCCAAGTTGAAGTTTGACAAACGCCGAACAAAACGTGTTGCTTAGCCTAATAATACCGAAGTCTTTGCTTTTACCGATGTGTGTGTGGAACGGTGAACTTGGAAGGAGAACCGTGAGGCAGTGCAATTTGATTCCAAATTTTAAAAAAAAATCGAAGCTTTGCTTCTTTTTTTTTTTGATAAACCGAAGCTTAGCTTTTATATTAACAAGACTTTGGGCCTGAAGTTAATTAAGCTCACTCTATAGTTGTATAGCACTGCCCACCTTACTAGAATTCCAGCCAGCAAATTTTTTTTTTTACCTTCCCCCAGAAATTTTGACCCAACTAGTGCTGGGTTTGCTACCAAAGCCCTCCGCCACTTCTTAATTTAGAAGAATTTAGGATGATGTGTCAAGTTTAGAGGATTTTTAGGAGTCTCGACCAATCATTTTTTTGTCATTTTTCTTTGATTTTCTTTAATTCTATTTTTTCCTTTTTCCTTTTTCCTTTAATTCTCTTTTTTCTTAAATTTTACTAACTATTGGGTTTAATTCAAAACATTGATCTTAGCCTAATTTATAATTTTAGTAGTTTTTTTTCTCTGGAAAAACAATGGGATTAATTCAAAACATAAAATTAATAATAAGAAAATATAAAATTAATATTAGTAATCTATATCTATATATACTACTTTAATTGTTTTCTCAACCCATGAGTTTAATTCAAAATATTTAATTATCTGAACTTTTACAATTATGTTATAATATTAATTTAATATATTAGTAAGATGTTATTTATAAAAAATCGCGCCATGGCACGGGGATCATACTAGTTTATTATTGAAATTGTATAGATATTATTTTTTGAATTAAATTTTATGTGATGATTAAAATAGTTTTATTATAGAAATTGTATAAAGATTCAATATATTCTAAAAAAATTATATGTATGAAAATGTTAAGAAACTTTAACGGATCGCCGATCGATTGATCGATTAGGGCTTATTTGACAAGCTAGATTAAAACTAATTTTACAAATTAAATCATGTGTGTTATGTTGTGTTTTACTATTTATTTATTATGTGATCAAAAAGTATTTATTTATTATATTCTGACCGAAGAGTAAATACTTTGCTTAATTAATTGCAACAATGATCGTACATAAAAACTTAATCTAATTAGATTTGTCGGAATGTGGTTATCCTACATGGTTATATTGTAAAGATCGAATATATTTTTATATTATTTTAATTAAATATATTATTATTTTATTTAATTGGTAAAAGTGGAATAAAACTTGCCTCAAGCCCAAGTTTCGATTTTAAATTCCTTCCGGTATCATTTTAAAATTTGGGATTTTATTTCCGCTTTCGACCTTCGAGTTGAGAAATTTAATTTACGGAAATTTTGCGTGGTAACCCTGAGGTTTCGCGTATTTCGTGTGGTAAACAAAGATTTCAAATATTTCGCCTGGTAACCCCGAGGTTTCGAAATGTTTTGCCTCGCGCCCAAAACTTTTGTTTTGGTTGAGAAATAAGAGTTTCAACTTTGATAGGGTAGTATTTTTTAATATTGAAGAATTATTGGGTTTCTTTAAGAATAAATCTTATTATCTTCTAAATTCTTGAATCGAGATAAAGGCGATTGCGAAAGGAGGGAACCACGAAGAAGATGAAAACGTGACAGGCGCGAAGAAAAGAAGAAGAAGGTGAGACCGTCGGCGGTAACGGGTTAGTGGCGGCGGGTCCGAACGGCAGTGCAAGATCTAGACAACAGCGCTGGCGAAAATCACCCCCGCAACCAGGCCAACAATGGACGCTCGACAGAAAAGCGCGAATCCCTTGCCCCCAACGGCGAGTCATCTTCTTCCTCTTTCTAAAATCCTTCCTTACCTCTATTGAATCTCGACTACAATGCATCTGAAACACTGCACTCAAGCAGCTAGAACACCAGGTTGAAAAGAACTCCTATTGATTATTGACTTTTCTTGAGGTTTGTGGTTTTTGAAGGGTAAGGAAGTCGAAATTGAGTACCGATTTTGCAGCTATGGAGGATTTGTGGTTTGAATTGGACATGAACCCATCCTATTCGACCTTTGGATTGAAGATTTGGGGTTCAGATGAGTATGATTGGGGGCGCGTGATTTAGGGTTAGGCGCGTTCATTTTGCGTCTGTGGGGGTTTTGGGCGGACCCTTCAACTTCTTCTCACGGGTGGCCATTAAGTTCAGCTTCAATGTCGGAAAGATTACTCCCACTCCGTCGCCGCCCCCCATCTCTCACCCGTCACCGTCGCTGGAACCGCCGGTCTGTCTCCGCATTTCTTCTCCTCCCCCAGTCGCCCTGCTACCCCCGCTCATCTCTCCTTCATTCACAAAAACATTGAAAAGGTTCATTTTGTAAAAAGGCTCCACAAGTTTTATTAATATTACATTATTTACCCGTTTACAACTTAAAAATGACGCTTTTTGGCCAAAGTAACCTTTTCGGGTACGAGGCAAAACATTTCGAAACCCCAGGGTTACCAGGCGAAATATCTGAAACATTTGTTTACCGCGCGAAATACGCGAAACCTCAGGGTTACCACGCGAAATTTCCGTTTAATTTAATTAAGATCGTTAGAAATTTGTTTGAAGATTTCAATTTAAAATTTCGTTAGAGTCGGAATTAGAGGGTTTTAAATTTCGATTTGCGGGATTTAAATTTGTCATTGTGAAGACCATTTTCAATTTTTATTTCCCTTTTTCTTTTCTTCTTTTCTTGTCTCTCTCACACAGGGGTCGTTGGTGAGATGCCCCTACAACCCTCAAGCTATAATATTGTCCACCCTTCTCCTAGAAATAAGCCTCCACTACCTCATTTCCTCATTCACACAATCTCATAATAAACCCATTCCTCCTCTCTCCCTCTGTTCCTCTCTGGAAACCACCAAAGAACCTTCAAAGCAAAACCCTTTCTCTCGATCTGTTGTTCGATTTAAAGACTCATCACCACCGAGAACAACCACCAAGCCACCACATCACCACCACTAATTCCGTTCGTTTTCAGCCACCTCTTCCCTCGTCGGCCGTCATTCCAAGTAGCCAGATCCCCCTCTCCATGCCCTCGGTGAGCTGTGGAGAAGTCGAGCTCTCCTGTTCACTGGTTGAGGAGGAGCCGCTCTCCTCCAACTTTCTCCTCGAGCAACAGCAACCTCGATCCCTCCGTTTTTTATGCCGAGCACGCCTACGAGCCCGAGCACATCCCTCTCCCTGTTTTCCCGTTCCGATTGGGTAAGCCCTCGAATCCTCCATTTTCCGATTCGAATCCGCGTAAAGGTGTGCATTTATGGACTTTCCTTTTGTCCTAGGCCATTCCAAAGCCATTCCGCCTCCGACGAGCTTGAGGAACCCACTTCGAGCAGCTCAGGCCAGTATTAAAGCCCCTCTCGGTGAGATTTCTTTTCCTCCTTCCTCGTTACTCGCGTTTGAATCCGTGTGTGTGGGTTGTGGTCGGAATTTCATTTCGGTCGGGAGCCTCTGGCAGTAGTGGCGGCCGCAGGAATTGCCGGATGGGGGGCGGAATTTTTCGGTGGGAATTTTTTTTTCTCAGGATATATAATAAAGAAATTTTCTAAAAATATATTGAATAAAAATCATAAATTATGGTATATTGAAAGAAAACCATAAATTATGGTATATAAATATGGTATTTTTAAAAAAAAATTATACAATAATTTAATAATTTATACATATGTGTACTTGATTAAGAATTTTTTTTAATATTGAAAGAAAATTATAAATTTTTTATAGAATTTTTCATTGGTAAATAAAAAAAATGATAGGATTTGAAAAGTACGTATGACAAAAAACCTCACAAATTGTGGTTTAAATATGACATTAATAGTAAAAAAATTTCATATGAATAAAAATTTGAAGATTTTTTTAAAATATATATGTAACATAATGAATTATCTTATGAAAATATTAAAAGATTAATATAAAATTTGATTTAAATATAACATTTATAGTAGCAAAATTTGGTAGAAATAAAAAATAGTGAAAAATAACGAAGGAATGAGACTTAACCCCATGACCTCTTTGGTTAACTTAAATTTCCTTTCCTTATTTTACCAACTAACCTAGACAAGTTTTGGATTATCTTTCACATTTTAAAAACTTTTTTTTATAAATATTACGAAGTTAAGGGTGAGGCGCCCCCTGCGGCCGCCACTGTCTGGCAGGCCTGGCTTCTTCTTCCTCTTCGTCTTTCCGAGCGCAGTGCATAGAGCTCTGTTTGTTCCAAAGGAGACGGGTCTGCAACTGGGTCTTCCTTCTTTCCTTCTTTCCTTCTTTTGGGCTGGGACGAGGTTAGTGGGCTCGGGTTCGGATCTATCTCCTCTTTCCGGGTATGATTTTGGGTCGGATCCCTTCCTTTCTTTCATCTTGGGTCCGGGTCCCCTTCTTTTATCAGATTTGGGTGTGGGCTTTAGGATCCGGGCCTCTCTTCGGGTTTCATTTGGGGGCTGATGGGTGTTTTAGATGTGATGTTTTGGTTATGTTGTTTGTTATGATTTATATTTAGTTATTGTTAATTTATTAAATTATTAGTATATGTTAATTCTGATTTTGGTGATATATATTTTTTCTGCAAAATCATTATATATTGTATATTTGTTAAAGTATAGTATTAATTGGAATATTTATATAAAATGTTATTATAAGATATTTAATATGAGATTTTAGAAATGGTTTTAAAAGTAATAGTATTTGGAATATGTATTTTGTGATATGAGTTTAGAAATGGTAAAGTAATTTGGCATTGTTGTTTTATAAAATGTGGGTTATGAAAATGGATTGATTTTGGTGATTTATTGTATTTAAATATTATTGGGAGTGTATTATTAGATGTTGTTTTAAAATGGGATTTTAGGAATTTCAAAGGAAATTGTCAATTTTGATTTATAAATGGGTTTTGGCAAAGTATGATTGAGAAATTGTTTTGAATATGAGTTGACTTAACATGAGATTTAAGAGTTTGGAAAACTTTGGGAAAATGATTTACTTGATTTAACTCGGTGAATTTATTGTTAAATCCTGGTTGAGAATTATGTGAATTTTAAATAAGATATGAAATATTATATGATGACACAAGATGAGATGATAGATGAGATATTATATTTTGAGATGATATGAACTTGAAATGATTTATGATTAGATAAGATGGAATAATCTGAAATGAGATATGTGAAGTCATGTATGATAGTTAGGGGCGCCTTGTGTGACTTAGATAGACTTATATATGCATATTTTGTATCTTTGTTAGGTGATTATGATATGTTGGACATTGCTTACTATTGGTATTTATTGCTTGGATTCTGCGCGTCTCCAAAGTAAGTTTCTTTATCGGCTTACTCAGATTCGAAAGAGAAATACTCCTGCTTGTGATCACATGACATACTAGGTGTTGCATACGCATATTAAAAGCATGTCATGTAGTATCATGCTAGGATTGCACTCATGAATGAGCATTTGAATACTTTGTGTGCTTGCGAAACAGAACGACAGTTATCTGTGAGTCTTAGAGTCTTTGCTAGGGTCATGGGGGCATTCGTGTTTCATTCCGTTTCGGTCCCCGATCGAGTAGATGAGCATGATCTATATATATTTTTGTATGGTTCGTCATAGACCGAGCACCCTACCTCGGAGTGGGTACGGGAAATACAGAGATATGAGAATATGTCACTTGGCATTCTTTGGGCGCCTTTACTGTATTTATGTACTTATATTATATCCTGATAAAGCATGTCTTGCAGGTTTAATTTCCGCACTGCAATTAGAGCATCTTTATTATATGATTAGCGTATGTGTATGCTTGCTTACGGGACCCAGAGTGCGTTGAGGGGACTCGGTCTGACCACGTTCGCACAAATGGTTTTTAGGTATGCTTGCTTTATGCTTCCATGGGGTGGGAAATCCTCCTGGGCACATGCGAGGAACCTGTCTAACTCCGCTAATTTCGCATTTCCGTTCAAATAAATTTCCGCGACTTAGACTTTAGGACATGGTAAGGGTACCCAACGACCCTTCGATTGCTTTGTGGTTCGAAATCCCCACTTTCAACCACTAATCTTTCGAGGTTTGAAACCTCGACCCGTACCTGAATTGCAAGATCCGAACGAAGGTATCCACCTTCGAAACGTAACCCGGGTATTTATATCCTGGCCGTTACAAATATAGAGAATGCTTGAACAACATATAAGGTTGAAGAGCTACTTCTCTCACTGCCAATTGGTTTTGAGATGGAATCCGTTGAGTTTATATGTTGTTCCGTGTCTCTCATATGTGGGCCTGCATACACGATCTCCCTCGAGCGTCTTGACTCCACCGGACCCAGCAGAGTTAACATGGTATCAAAGCAAGGTTTGACTAGTTGCAGTCCGGGCTCTAATTAGTGAGGTTGTTGGCCTTATTGACATGTCGCGGGCATTGGTTTCCATTTAAACGCATGTGACAAGTGCAACTTGTTGGCTAAAAATGTCGTTGCACTTGAGGAGGCGTGTTGGAATGTGTTTATCCCACATCGGTAATATAGAGAATGTTTAAACAACATATGAGGGGGCATGTTGGAATGTGGTTATCCGACATCGGTAATATAGAGAATGCTTGAACAACATATATATAAGGTTGAAGGACTACTCCTCTCATTTCGAATTGGTTTTGAGATGAAATCTCGTTGGGTTTATATGTTGTTTCAGAGAAGAATGCAAACGTACCTCCGAAGGAACGTACCTCCGAAGGAACGTACCTCCGAAGGAACGTACCTCCGAAGGATGATCGATCGCAAGTGCTGAGAGTTGGATTTGCTACACCTCCGAATCCGATCGATCGTCGGCCTCTATATGTTGAGATGGAATCCGGTTGGATTTATATGTTGTTTGAGAGATTAATGCAAACGTACTTCTGAAGGATGATCAATCAAAGTGTATCCAATCGATCGTCGGCCTCTATATGTTAAGATGGAATCCGGTTGGATTTATATGTTGTTTGAGAGATTAATGCAAACGTACTTCTGAAGGATGATCGATCAAAGTGTGTTGGAAAGTCCAAATTCGCAAGTGCTGAGAGTTGAATTTGCTACATCTCCTAATCCGATCGATGGTCGGCCTCTATATGTTGAATTTCGATTAGCAATGCAATTAATTGGTGGGTAATATATACAATAATAATAATAGTAATCCAACTCTATATAAGGCAAACTAAATCTGTTTTTTTTTTTTATTTACACCTACCTAATAGATTTTGTTGTTGTTAAATAATATATTTGTACACTTTAAAATCTAACCGATCTTATAATTTCATATTATATACACTATAGGAAACAGTGTCATTTTCGACACTTTTAAGGACCAATCTCGACGCTTTAAAGCGTCGTAAATTTGAATTTCGACGCTTTTAAAAAGCGTCGAAAATTTTTGCGTCATGAATGGCAAGTGCTATTTTCGACGCAAAATTCTGTCGCAACCAATCTCGACGTCCTATGGTGTCGAAATTGGCATGTCAATTTCGACGCTATAGAGCGTCGAAAATGACATGTCAATTTCGACACCCTAAAGCGTCGAAATTGGCATGTTATTTTTCAAAAAAAAAAAGTATTTTCTTCATTCATCCCCTTCCAATACACATTAATTAAAATCCTTTAATTAACAAAAAAAAACATTAACACAAATCAAATAAAGCATTAGTCAAATAAATCAAGATCTTACATGAGTGAATTAAAAATAAAATACATAACAACTAAAATGAGTGGATCAACATGAATAAAATGTACTATAGAGGATTAACAGACATTTTATTCATATTACAGAAAATTTATAAAACAAAACCTTCTGGGATAGCTGAAGAAGAATCCTTCAGGCGATGCATTGTAGATCATCGCCAAGAGAAGTTTACGCATACATTATTGCCCTTCTTCGAGCACTAGCTTAGATGATGACTCCCAATAGATAATTGACCTTAATCTTGAATGAAGTGAACCAAGTAATACCAATATCTGCATATACACGTGAGACGAGTTCAATTATAGTAGCTTAAAGGGGGATTCATATGGAATATAAGCAAAAGAAAAGTGAGGAAGTTGAAAGGCCTACAAGGCACAAGTAGCAGCAATCTTCTACAGCCCTTCTTTAATCTTCAGAACCCATGTCTATGGTGTTCGTAGAGACTAGAGAGGTAACCACTGAGGACATGAGGAAATTAAGTAAGCACAAATATAGAAATAAGTAATGAATGTTGAGCGAAAGACAAGAGGGAAAGAGTGCCTGCCAGAACAATTGTAACTCCAACAAGCCATGATGACTACATACCAAAGCCAGACCTCAGCAGGGGCTGCTGGGGTGTGACTTAAGTTCATTTCAATTACTCCATCTAGTTATAAAATAAAAAACAAACAAACAAAGATAATGCAGATTTCAGTAGAAAGAGTAATTACCTAAAGTTGAATACAGTGAAAAGAGGTCATCCTATCATCAGGCTTAAAAAAACAGAAACATTCTCATTTTTGCAAGATGCAAGCTGAATACAATGTGGCTGGTTTCTTGGTTCTTAACATAATCCCATAATTCCCCTCTTTCATTTGAATAATCTGTGATCCTTTTATTTTCATTTCTTGGTTCTTAACAAAACTGAGCCATTGGACAATGTTAAAGGATTAAGATCATACAGAAAGAGAAACTCACCACAGAAAAAGAGAAACTGGCTTGAGTGAGATACTTACTTTGGCCTGTAAAACATTAAGATTTCACAATGAAATCACTAACAACTACTTGTACTGTCATAAACTATCACTGAGGGAAATATTCAAAGGAAAATGATTCATATTGAGTTAACCACTAACAACTACCTGAATTCTCTTCATATTAGTGTTTGTAGACAACTGCAAGTCTGCAAACATCAAACATCAAGCAACACAAACAACAACATGCTTGCATATCGATGGAGATCCTATCCAAAGGCATATGAAATTGGTAACTTGTACAAAATCAAAATCTCAGCCTCTAATCTAAATCTAAAAATCAGAAAAAGAAAAAGAAAAGATCTTTCACAAACTAAAATGAAGACAAACCTTGTTTGCAGGCATCATAGTATTTCCAAAAACTCATTCAGTATGGTTTATTTCTGATTGAAGTAGATAAACAAGTTGATACCATAGCCAATTCAGCATATAGATCATGACCGTGGGGCTTTTCCTTCTATAAACACCATCAAACATCAATAAAATATAAAAGTCTAAGAGACCTATGCCCCATGAGTGTTATCCCCAACTCCATAAAAGATAAACCAGCTGAAGAGAAGGAATGAAAGGCAATATGTAATCAATATGTGTCAACCAAGCTAGTAGTCTAGAGGTTTACCCTTTTATCTTTGAGCTTGTTAACATGAAGGTAGCTAAAGAGCTCAGTGATCTTCAAGCTTCTCAAATGTCGACTAGCCTGAACAATCTAGCAGCTTATCTTATCCATTAGAACTCAATGCAAAAAGCTTGGACTTTAATGAAGAGATCTTTACCTGTCAACAACCACAAAAACATTAAAAAAGTATTCCCATGGGAAGTAAATTTCAAGAGCTTCATCTTCAATGTAAGAAAACAAAGAAACAAAGAAAAATGAGACAAATCACACAAGTTGAGTTAATAAACCAAACCGGAATACATTCATTTTGGGGTAAACTAAACTCAATTCCTTATTTTGTTACTATGTATAGATGTCCCTAGGAGAGTGGAGCAAAGAGAAGCATACATGCTTAAGCAAAGAGAGCGGAGCAAGGAGCAAAGAGATAATGGAAGTTCCCAACACCTTTATCTAAAATATTTGATTATAGAGTAAAAAACACCCCAAAAAAGAAGGGGCTAGTAAAGTATGGAGTAAAAACAAAACCCAAACATCATCCCCTATGCTTACTGTCCCTCAAACCATTAAAAATGCAGTTAAGTATAGCAGTTGCCTAAACCAAGCCATACCCTAAGTTAGAACTCTGAACTAGAATAGACCTTTTAAGTTTCCACCATCCACAAACACACAAGCTTACTTGATGATAAAGAAAATCAAGCCAACGAAGAAGAAAACTGTACTTACCGGTAGTCACTACACAAATCTAAACTAAACCAGAACCGAGACGATCGACCAGAGATATTTCAGATGTTCCCATTCAAGTATTTATAACATCAAGACTTCCATTCTTCTTGGCAGGCTTACTCAACTGGAAAACCGGGTGTCTGCACAGCTTCTTCACTCATTTTCTGAAGCTTAGCCTCTCGAGTAAGCCCTCACCTTCACCTCTCTCACACCTATATATCATCATACATTAAGGATTCCCTTTTTTAATGAAATGCAAGTTGCTAATGTACCGAAAATCCCGCTTTGTTCAAACAGACAGTTGATCTAAATTGGCTCTTGCCAAAGCTTGTAACTCGATACTTGACAGTATATTTATACATGCAATGAAAGAGACAAATTGCAAAAGAATATGACTAGAAATCAAATTGCAAAGAAAGAGGAAAAAAAGGTTGGAAGAATGTGACTAGAAATCAAAATAAAGGACTGATTGAGATGGAGGGCAGAGAATTAACTAATGTTGACAGAGAGAAATATCTAGTAAATGCCTTAACTTTCTTAACATGGAAAAAATTGGAGTATATTTAGGATTCAACCCTCTTTTTTGTTTAATCTTGACTCTATCTGCCTAGTTCTGCACTACCAAAATGCAGAAGCACATTTGTAGGAAAAATTTGATGTACCTGTTCAATGTCTTCATCAGTGAACTGCAGCAAGGGTCTGAAACTTTACCAAAGAGCCCAAAATGAATATCAATAATGGTTGGGTTTGTAGTAATTTACCAAAGAAAATACAAAGTCCAAATGATGCTAACAAATTGTCTAGAATGTTCTGAGTTTGAATAAGAGCAGTGAGTTAAAGAGAGAGCTCACATTAACTGAAAATTGTATATGTGCCTGATGGTGTGAAATCATCAATGAAATTGCTTCGCAGATCAATAAGCACCCACTGATCGTCAAAGCTACTTCCAAGTTCCAAAGTCCCAGGAATTGCCTGCACATATTAAAGAATAGTACCATGTGATGAAGTAATAAATACAATATTAAAGAATCAAATATGCTATTAGAAAAAGGCCTAACACGTGATCAGTAGTACATCTAAACAAAAATTGAATATTAATTGCATGTTTGTGACCAAAATCGTGAGTGTACCTGGACAAAGTTATAATAGCTAAAAGGGGGAAAAAAGCAAAAGCGTCCGTGAGTAGAGGTTAACTTCTCTATTATAAATGGAAGGGCTTGGTAAATGAGTAGGCTCACACTGCATGAAAAAGATATGAGCAATTGATACAAACATGTTATTTTGAGGAATGTTCAGAGACAGAGAAAAAGAGAGGTAAAAAAAACCTTAGAAAAAGTTGTCATGTTGAAACTTGAAAGCTGAAACAAATACAAAGACCTAATTTAGGAGCTTAATTTAGGTTTTAGGTTACCTTAAGCAATTCATCATCTTCAACAAGCGAGCCTTTGACTGTTTTTGTCTCTCCTTAACTTTTCTGTCATCCAACCACAAAGTTACTAAAAGTATAAGAGAGGTTTTCCAAATATACATAGCCTTTATAGTTTCATTGTTAAGATTGATTGGAAACCAAAATGCTAAGAGGTATAGACATTGTCCCACAAATACAAAAAACTCAAGACATGGATTTTGTTCCAAAGAGGACCTGTACATCTCACAAAGTTAGCTTTCTTTCAGTCACTTGCCAAGATGCCTACTTGTCCTAGTTCCATTTTCATTCATGCTTGAACTTTCCTACAAATATTAAAATATAATGCAAAAAATCAACTGCTAAATTGAAAAAAAAAAAAACCAAGTATCACCATAAAAAGATAAAGGATAGAGAAATTAAAATGCATATAATGATACAAATTGTTGAATTTAAGCAATTAGAGACAACAAGATTGTAATACTTACCTCCTTGAATTGTCGAATCGATTGTTCTACTTGCACAAGCTTTGGAGCAAGCATAGTAGATCCGTCATGTGGTACCTGGAATGAGCCAATGATAACATTATTTGCAGCTACCTTTTCAATGCAAACAACAATCAACAATCTCTTAATGGAGTACTGGATGACCTCAAATTTCTCAAATTAGTAAACCAGACACTAAAAATTGAGAGAAACCTAACTTCGAGTAAAAACAATTCTCAATCTCAATCCAATTTCTCAATTTCAATTTCTAAATTATCCAATCTCAATATATACAATGAATTCAAACAATTAACTCCAATAATTCATCTAATCAAACCTAATTCATCAAAATCAAACAAAATTAATCCACAAATCTAAGGATATACCTAATCTCTCAACCGGATCCACATGAAGTAGTCTTCGAGGGAAATCTGATCAATCAACGCACGCTCGTGCGCTTGTGGCCTGTGGCAAGCGCCGAGATGGACGGTTCGCGACTGCTGGATCCAAGCAATTCGCGTTATTCGCATCTGTAAGGGAGGAGTTGACTTCGAGGTCTTTGCTCGGTCTCGCTAGGGTTAGTCTTACCTAGTTGGCGACAAGAATGCAAGGAAGGAAGCCTCAGAGGTCGTTCATGGAGGAGAGGAGCGTTCGCCATGGAATCTGCTTGTGAGTTGTGACTAAGAGTCAAAGACAGCTTCGATTCAACCATATATGGAGAGGGCGAGCGACAGATTAGGAATTCAGGAGAGCAAGGACGAGATTCAAAGTGGAGATCAGAGGGAGAACTCGAGATAAAGAGAGAGGGAAGAGATTTGGCAGCCATGGCTCATGGGAGAGAAGGGAATGATATCTCAAATCTATATATTACTTAAAACCAAAGCCTTTTGGTCACGTGTCGCATCCTCGCGTGAAGTTATTCAAGGCAATTCCTTTTTATTTAGTCAATCTATATCTATATAAACTCTTAATTTAGAACAGTTTAGGATGATGTGTCATTCTTATAGACATTTTAGGAGTCTTAACTAATCATTATTATTTTTTTCATTTTTCTTTGATTTTCTTTAATTCTCCTTTTTTTATTCATTTTCCTTTAATTTTCTTTTTTCTTTAATTTCACTAACTATCTATATCTATATCTATATAAACTCTTAATTTAGAAGAGTTTAGGATGATGTGTCATTCTTAGAGACATTTTAGGAGTCTTAACTAATCATTATTATTTTTTTCATTTTTCTTTGATTTTCTATAATTCTCCTTTTTTTATTCATTTTCCATTAATTTTCTTTTTTCTTTAATTTTACTAACTATCTATATCTATATATAAACTCTTAATTTAGAAGAGTTTAGGATGATTTGTCATTCTTAGAGACATTTTAGGAGTCTTAACTAATCATTATTATTATTTTTCATTTTTCTTTGATTTTCTTTAATTCTTCTTTTTTTATTCATTTTCCTTTAATTTTCATTTTCTTTAATTTTACTAACTATCTATATCTATCTATATAAACTCTTAATTTAGAAGAGTTTAGGATGATGTGTCATTCTTAGAGACATTTTAGGAGTCTTAACTAATCATTATCATTTTTTTTCATTTTTCTTTGATTTTCTTTAATTCTCCTTTTTATATTCATTTTCCTTTAATTTTCTTTTTTCTTTAATTTTACTAACTATCTATATAAACTCTTAATTTAGAAGAGTTTAGGATGATGTGTCATTCTTAGAGACATTTTAGGAGTCTTAACTAATCATTATTATTTTTTTTCATTTTTCTTTGATTTTCTTTAATTCTCCATTTTTTATTCATTTTCCTTTAATTTTCTTTTTTCTTTAATTTTACTAACTATCTATATCTATATCTATATCTATATAAACTCTTGATTTAGAAGAGTTTAGGATGATGTGTCATTCTTAGAGACATTTTAGGAGTCTTAACTAATCATTATTATTTTTTTCATTTTTCTTTGATTTTCTTTAATTCTTCTTTTTTTATTCATTTTCCTTTAATTTTCTTTTTTCTTTAATTTTACTAATTATCTATATAAACTCTTAATTTAGAAGAGTTTAGGATGGTTTGTCATTCTTAGAGACATTTTAGGAGTCTTAACTAATCATTATTATTTTTTTCATTTTTCTTTGATTTTCTTTAATTCTACTTTTTTTATTCATTTTCCTTTAATTTTCTTTTTTCTTTAATTTTACTAACTATCTATATCTATATCTATATAAACTCTTAATTTAGAAGAGTTTAGGATGATGTGTCATTCTTAGAAACATTTTAGGAGTCTTAACTAATCATTATTATTTTTTTCATTTTTCTTTGATTTTCTTTAATTCTCCTTTTTTTATTCATTTTCCTTTAATTTTCTTTTTTCTTTAATTTTACTAACTATCTATATAAACTCTTAATTTAGAAGAGTTTAGGATGATGTGTCATTCTTAAAGACATTTTAGGAGTCTTAACTAATCATTATTATTTTTTTCATTTTTCTTTGATTTTCTTTAATTCTCCTTTTTTTATTCATTTTCCTTTAATTTTCTTTTTTCTTTAATTTCACAAACTGTCTATATCTATATCTATATAAACTCGTAATTTAGAAGAGTTTAGGATGATGTGTCATTCTTAGAGACATTTTAGGAGTCTTAACTAATCATTATTATTTTTTTCATTTTTCTTTGATTTTCTATAATTCTCCTTTTTTTATTCATTTTCCTTTAATTTTCTTTTTTCTTTAATTTTACTAACTATCTATATCTATATCTATATAAACTCTTAATTTAGAAGAGTTTAGGATGATGTGTCATTCTTAGAGACATTTTAGGAGTCTTAACTGATCATTATTATTTTTTTTCATTTTTCTTTGATTTTCTTTAATTCTCCTTTTTTTATTCATTTTCCTTTAATTTTCTTTTTTCTTTAATTTTACTAACTATCTATATCTATATCTATATCTATATCTATATAAACTCTTAATTTAGAAGAGTTTAGGATGATGTGTCATTCTTAGAGACATTTTAGGAGTCTTAACTAATCATTTATTTTTTTTTCATTTTTCTTTGATTTTCTTTAATTCTCCTTTTTTTATTCATTTTCCTTTAATTTTCTTTTTTCTTTAATTTTACTAACTATCTATATCTATATCTATATAAACTCTTAATTTAGAAGAGTTTAGGATGATGTGTCATTCTTAGAGACATTTTAGGAGTCTTAACTAATCATCATTATTTTTTTCATTTTTCTTTGATTTTCTTTAATTCTTCTTTTTTTATTCATTTTCCTTTAATTTTCTTTTTTCTTTAATTTTACTAACTATCTATATAAACTCTTAATTTAGAAGAGTTTAGGATGGTGTGTCATTTTTAGAGACATTTTAGGAGTCTTAACTAATCATTATTATTTTTTTCATTTTTCTTTGATTTTCTATAATTCTCCTTTTTTTATTCATTTTCCTTTAATTTTCTTTTTTCTTTAATTTTACTAACTATCTGTATAAACTCTTAATTTAGAAGAGTTTAGGATGGTGTGTCATTCTTAGAGACATTTTAGGAGTCTTAACTAATCATTATTATTTTTTTCATTTTTCTTTGATTTTCTTTAATTCTCCTTTTTTTATTCATTTTCCTTTAATTTTTTTTTCTTTAATTTCACTAACTATCTATATCTATATCTATATAAACTCTTAATTTAGAAGAGTTTAGGATGATGTGTCATTCTTAGAGACATTTTAGAAGTTTTAACTAATCATTATTATTTTTTTCATTTTTCTTTGATTTTCTATAATTCTCCTTTTTTTATTCATTTTCCTTTAATTTTCTTTTTTCTTTAATTTTACTAACTATCTATATCTATATAAACTCTTAATTTAGAAGAGTTTAGGATGATGTGTCATTTTTAGAGACATTTTAGGAGTCTTAACTAATCATTATTATTTTTTTTCATTTTTCTTTGATTTTCTTTAATTCTTCTTTTTTTATTCATTTTCCTTTAATTTTCTTTTTTCTTTAATTTTACTAACTATCTATATCTATATAAACTCTATATAAACTCTTAATTTAGAAGATTTTAGGATGATGTGTCATTCTTAGAGACATTTTAGGAGTCTTAACTAATCATTATTATTATTTTCATTTTTCTTTGATTTTCTTTAATTCTCCTTTTTTTATTCATTTTCCTTTAATTTTCTTTTTTCTTTAATTTTACTAACTATTGGGCTTAATTCAAAACATTGAATTCAATCTAATATAACTATTGGGTTTAATCAAATTTATTTACTAACTATATATATAAACTCTTAATTTAGAAGAGTTTAGGATGATGTGTCATTCTTAGAGACATTTTAGAAGTCTTAACTAATCATTATTTTTTTTTTCATTTTTCTTTGATTATCTTTAATTCTCCTTTTTTTATTCATTTTCCTTTAATTTTCTTTTTCCTTTAATTTTACTAACTATTGGGTTTAATTCAAAACATTGAATTCAATCTAATATAACTATTGGGTTTAATCAAATTAATTTACTAACTATTGGGCTTAATTCAAAACATTGAACAATTACGGATTATGACACGTCAGATTTAAACAATGTTAGAATGATATTGATATTATTATATTACTAAGTAATTTAAAATATCTATATTTATGTATTATACTCAACATAAGATTTAAAAAAAAATTATGAGATAATTATAAGATACATTTATTGTAAAGTTTTTTTTTATGATTTTTATATTAACATTATTAATATTTTTATATATTATATTTTAGTTTTTTAAAAAACGCGCCATGGCGCGGGAATCGTACTAGTCTAGGGTTAATGAATCGTCAGAGAGAGAAACTTGATTTGAGGCGAACGAAGAAAAATTGATTAGGAGAGAGACGGTGAAAAGTCGGATATGCCATCCGCGACGTGATAGAGCGTCGAGAAAGAGCATTGCCAATTCCGACGCCCTATGGTGTCGGAAATTATCGACGAGTACAAAAAGCGTCGAGCTTGAACCGTCGATATTGTCACGCTTTTACGGTAGTGATAATCTCATTACATATATACTATATTTTATAATATCAATTCAAGTGTAATGGGTAAAATATGCAATAATAATAAAATGGTAATTCAAATCTATATAAGGTAAACTAAATTTAGTTTTTTTTTTCTTTACACCGACCTAATAGATTTTTCTTGTTAAATAATTAACATATTTGGACACTTTAAAATCAAACAGATCATCTTATAATTTCATACAATTTAATTATATATATACTAGTATTTGTTTCCCACGTTTTTTACGCATTTTGTTAATAAATTATACATTTTATATCACTTATATTTACATTATTATTTTTTGTTAAATTTTATGTGATGATTATAATAGTTTATTTTAAATTTTTTGAGCGATTTGCTAAACTAGACCAAAAAACGGGCCTATTTGCTAAACTAGACTAGTAGCTCAAAAATTGGCCCAAAATACACTTTCTACCCCCAAGCAAATAAATTGTCCGGTTTTTTAGCACTATTTGTGACCGGGTGTAACAAGTGAATCGATGGGCATGAGGGAGATCCGAGAGGAGAGGAAGGAGACCCTGCGATGCTTCCGCGGCGACGGGAGGGTGACGATCTCCGGCCGACCCTTCCCAAACCCACCGGTTCGCCTCTCCGGACGGTCCTCTTCCAGATTAGGGTTCAGACCTTCTCTCTCCCTACTCCAAAACGCACTGCCGAGCGCCACCACCTGCATCACCGATTTCGCCCCAAAAGACCTAGAATCGCGACCCCGGCCCAGTGGTACCACGTCTCGTGCACCGGCTGTTTCGAAGACCGGCCGAGCTCGACGGCGCAGACTCCGAGGTCGAGCGCCAGGAGGAAGATCGTGATCAGATGAGCCGCAGTTGAGTCCAACAGATCCGGCAGGTTCGCTCTCCACGGCGGCGTTGCGCCGTCCTGAAGGCTCCTCTGTCTTCTAGGGTTGTAAAACTCCGTCCATCTCTGCCTCCTGTGGAAGGTTCTGGTAAGATGTTGGATCTAAGATTCGACGACTTCGATCGAAATGGAACTGGAATTGGACTCTGGAGGTAAGGGATTCATGGTATTATTCGTTTGTTTGAAATCAAATTGGGATGTTTTCATGGTGTTTTTAAGCATTGAGAGTCAGGGAGGTGCTTAAGGGGCAAGATTTGGGGGTTTGTTTTAGCTGTGAATGCGTTTGAGTTACGATGATGCTTAACTCAATCATCCCTTACCAAGCAATCATCATAATGCAGAACTTCCACAAATCAATTGATTAAACTCTTGAATCTTCATGATGCCATCAACTGTTTTCTTTGATTCGAAACTGGGGTTATGTGATGAAATTTTCTCCAACTGTCGTACGCTTTGTAATATATTCTAGTAGTACATTTCAGGTCCGAGTTGTTCGTCGTGAAAATTCTGAGAAGGTAGATATACCTATGACCGATTTGTTGACCATGTGAAGGAAATTCTAGATAAGATTCAACAGAATCTCTTAGATGTCGCAAGAACGAAGAGAGATGCATGTGTCCAGAAGGTGAAGACTTGGGATGAGTTTGCTGAAGCATTGGCACGGAAGAAAATGATCTTGGCACCTTGGTGTGATGAGGAGGTGAATCATTCACTTCCCTGTGATTTAACATTCTACCTTTCTTCATCTATCTTTTTGTTTCTTGGAATAAGAATGCTTAGCAGCTCGAGTTGCAATATGATAGATTGATACAAGTTTTAACTGCTCAGTCTTCCCCAAGCTGATAAAATCATCATTAATCACTTCTTTTTGATATTCTAGGTTGTAGCTTGTAGCTGCTCAGTCTTCTTTTTGATATTCTTTTTAATATTCTAGTTTTAACTGCTCATGTACAGGTTTCTAATTAAAGGGATTTGAGGCTAATGAAAGTGAATCATATCATGATTATGGAGAGCCCTGCAGAGATATTGGATTATTGACCATGTGACTAGGGGTAGTTATTTTTATGGTTGCTTTATGGGCATTGGGTTGTGCGTGGCCACGAGTTCTTGGGACTAAATTCATAATTTTTTTCCCATGAAATACTTCTCCAGCAGTGGCTCACAAGTGCTTGTGATTTGTACAATGTTAGATGATCACCTTTAGATAAAACAATGTTAGCTGATCAAAACAAATTTGATAAACAATCAGCTTAAAGCTTAGTGATTTGTACGATTGAACATGGTAGGAAATGGCCTATTAGCTCAATTGGTAGAGCATTGTGTATACAAACAAAGATGTGAGTTCGACTCTCACATAGGCTAATGCGGAGTATGTGTTCATATCTCTATGGACTTATACGATTTAACATGGTAGGAAATATATACACTAATGGCAGGACAACTTTATGAATCTGGTACGACAAATTTATGAATTATGAATATCTCTGAACTTGTAAAATTATGAACTTGGTAGGAAATATATAGACTAATGGTAGGACAAATTTGTGAATCTGGTAGGATAAATATACGATATTGGTATGATAAAGATGTAATCACCGAAATTCCTAAGTGTATAACTTGACACTAATGGTAAGATAGATGTACACGAATGGTAATGTATATTTGTACTATTGGCAAAGAAGTAGAATTAATATTGACCAATCCACAAATCCCAGACTAGTAATCATTGAGGCATGAATTGACCATAATCTCAATCTCAATTACCAATCCATAAATCCCAATCTCAACCCAATTTCTATCAATCAAAATTCATGAATCCAATCTAATTCAATGCTAGAACGACTGAATCAGAGCCTCTACCCTTGGATATAATGTTACTTAGGTTTCCTACATCTGCTGTTGTAAACTGGAAACCCTCTACCCTTGGTTGTTATTCTGAAAAATGTGGAACATAATTTGCTACGGTTTCTAGCTTGATTTTCCTTGAAAGCTATTTAAATTGGTAGGATAGAAGCATAAAAATGGTAGGATAGATGAAAACTAATGGTAGGAGAAAACAACGATATCGGTAGGATCAGAATGGTAGGATTGATGGAAACTAATGGTAGGAGAAAACAACGATATTGGTAGGATCATAATGGAAACCCAATAATTCTTGTATAACTTGACACTAATGGTAGGATAGATGCACACTGATGGTTCGATATATTTATACTATTAAAAATATGTAAATGCATAATTGACTTTACAAAAAAAAATTACTTCCACATGAATCTCAAAAAAGCAAAAGGAGAAGGCAGACTCCACGGGTAGAGACTGAAGTTATATGAACCACAGATGCAAAAGCTATACATGGATATATCATGTTTGATGATGAATCTCAAGCTATGGTCCCTATCCTGGATAAAGTTAGTGCTGCACTGAAAGACTAGATCCAAGTAGTGAATATTGACACTCGGAAGTACCCAGTCATCGCTAACAAGTTCATGATCATCATGTGGAGAAAGAAAATTGAGTAAAACCTAGGCTGGAGAGATTTATGAATTTGTCTTACCATGTTCACAGATTTGTCCTTCCACCAATGTATATATTTCCTGTCATGTTCATAATCGTATAAGTTTAGAGAGATTTATGAATTTGTCCTAACATGTTCGTAAATTTGGCCTACCATTATTATATATATTTTCTACCAGGTTCATAATTGTATAAGTTTAGAGAGATTCATGAACACATACTCCGTATTAGCCTATGTGAGAGTCGAACTCACATCTTTGTGTGCAAACACAACGCTCTACCAATTGAGCTAATAGACTATTTTCAATGGGTCCTTATGATCGTCTAGGGGCATCAAGAAGTGATAATTTCGCAGGAAGCAAAAATAGCGCTTGAATTTATAATCTTAATTTGCAAGTTATGCAATTGATCAAAAAGAGAGAGTATAAATTACGAACTTTCTGCAACTGGTCTCATGAAACCGTCACCTTGGGGTAGTTATGTTATAAGAAAAAAGAACAACTACAAAGGATAGGTACAAGATCACTTACCCATCGCTGCCACTGCCACCAACAAGCTTGTTGCACTTTTCCTGGAATGGAAAGACAGTTGAAGACTATTGGCAGGCCAGAACTGTACTATTGGTAAGGTGACAACTGTATCGTTTCCTCGGATGCACGTGTGTCTTTTCCCCCGTCCTTTCCGCCTCTCTCCTGCTCTGCCTCACTTTTTGCAGGGCATGTTGGGGTGTTTGAGAACCTCACCACAAGCTTATATATATATGCTTAGGGAACACCCATCAATGCAATGATTGCATTTTCCCCTCATATATGCTCCCCCTTCCCCCCAATGAAGAACCCTGTTTTGGCGCCAAAATTACACTGACAACCCGCCAAAACAGCCACGGTCAATCCGTTCCAAATTTCTCCAAAATTTTCATGTATGGTAAGGCATGTTAAGCCTATTGGTAGGATAACTATATGCTATTGGTAAGATAAATGTACTATATTGGTCAGACAGATGCTCTCTCTCCTCCCCCAATGAAGAACCCTGTTTTGGCGCCAAATTGACACGGACATCCCGCCTAAATCGCTACGGACAATCCCCTTCATATTATCTCCAAAATTTCCATGTATGGTAGGACATGTTTGGCCTATTGGTAAGACGAATGTTTTCTATTGGTAAGACTAATGTTTTCTATTGGTAAGCCAAACGTGTCCAGTTCCCAGAAATGAAGGTGATGCTTTGCCCTCACCTTTCCACTCGTCTCCTATGTTGGCTCTCTTTTTAGCAGATCATTTAATAAGGAATGACACCCATCAATCAAGATTTCTTAAGGGTTGATTGACACCCTTAATTCAATCATTGAAATTTTCCCTCATAAATGCCCCCCATTTTCCTCTTTTATTTGAGCCACACACCATGTCCACCACCTCTCCCTCCTGATTTTGTTTGAGGAAATGATAGAGCTATAGTGCACCTCTCCCCTTCACCTGCTACCTCCTATGCCGGTTGGCTTTTTGCATTTGCAAAATTAGACCACTTTCTACCCCTAGCCAAATTCTAAGGTACATGTCTAGGTTAGCAAATAGGCCCATTTTTTGGTCTAAACACTACCATTTCCTCAAATTTTTTTATTAAAAATTTCTAGTGATAATATATCTAGGTAATCCAATATCTCTATAGGAAAATTTTGGGTTATATCCATTTTGTGTAACTCATTTAAGTAAATGTCTATTTTTATATTCTTATGAAGTAAAAGGCCTATAATGACCAGTTTACCTTACTCCTACAATATGTTCTTTCTTATTGTACGTTCAATGAAACGAATATCTAACAAACTACAAAGAAATATGATTTATTATTCGATATTCATATACTTCGTTGTCGATTTCGATCTCTAGTATCCGATCTGAAGGGTTTTATCTTCATTTATAGCACTGTAATCACCATTATGTGGTGTGACGATGTACGTAATAGGTCTAATTCTCCGCACATGGATGAAAAACTATAAAAGCCACTTCTCCAATTGATGAAAAACTGTCCAAACTTGCACCCTTAAAAATTGACAATTGAAATGTAAAACTACCCACTACTTTGCCCACTAACTCAACTCTAAACTGCAACATAACTGTATATAGAAATTCAACTGCAAATATGAATACAATGTGCATAACTTTGATCGTAAGCTAGCTAACTACCTTAGCCTAGACTTAGCTTAGGAACTTCAAATTATATTCTAACACCACCCCTTAATTTGAATTCCTTCATGCCTATCTTCTCCGTGAAATAAAAGTGTTTAGCACTGCTAAGAGCCTTAGTGCACAAATCTGCATCTTGACTGTTGGCTCCACAAAACTTCAATGTGATCTTCTCTTCTGCTACCAACTTTCAAATGAAATGATGTTGAACACCTATGTGCTTTGTCCTGGCATGAAAAGATGGATTTATTGTCATTGAAATTGCTGATTTGTTGTCACACCAAAGCTCAATTGCTTCTTTGTGATCACAACCTAAATCAAGCAATAACTTCTTCAACCATAAGGCTTTCTGGGTAGCTGAGCCTTCTGCTACATATTTTGCTTTTGAGGAAGATAAAACGACGGTTTCTTACTTCCTTGCACTCCATGTGATTGCTCCTGATCCATGCCCAAACACAAACCCTGAAGTGTTTCTTCGATCATCAAGGCAACCTGCTCAATCACTGTCTGTGTATCCCCTTTAGCTTGAACTCATCAACATGTTCATACCACATTCCATATTCTGCAGTCCCTGTAATATACCCCATTATTCTCTTGACTGCACCAAGATATTGCTTTGAAGGACTATGCAGATACATGGATATAACACTCACACTATAGGCAATGTCAGGCCTAGTGTGTGTGAGATAGTTTAAGCCACCAACTAGACTCCTGTACAATCTCTTATCAACTTCTGGAGTGCCATCATCTCTTCTCAATTTCTCATCCATGTTCTTTGGTGTTTGAGTAGTATCACAACTTTCCATCCAAAATTTCTTCAACATGTCTCTAGCATACTTTTCTTGACACACAAAGATGCCTTCTTTACCTTGCCTTACTTCCAATCCGAGAAAGTATTGCAACAGATGCAAGTCTGTCTTCTCAAACTTGCTCATCATGGCTTGCTTGAATTCCTTGAGCATTTTTTATGAAGAGCTAAAGTAGATTATATCATATACATACAAACACACCACAATGAACTCACCACCTTTCTTCTTCTTCACATAAAGTGTGGGTTCATTTTCACTCCTCTCAAATCCATTCCTTAGAAAGAATTAATCTATCTTGCTGTACCAGGCCCTTGGAGCATGCTTCAATCCATACAAGGCCTTGCTTAGCATGTACACTTTATGCTCTTCATCTTTCTTCACAAAGCCTCGGTGCTGCTCAACATATACCTCTTCTTGCAATTCTCCATTTATAAAAGCTGATTTCACATCTAATTGGAAGACCTGCGACTGCCATTGAGCTGTCAAAGCCAACACAACTCTCACTATCTCCATTCTTGCCTCAGAAGAGAAGGTTTCTTCAAAGTCTATTGTTGTGAGGAGGAAATCGAGTATGAAATATAACAAAATAGATCAAACCAGATTCAGGCCCACGCAAATAAATACAAGACTCCTCCAATGCAGTAATGGGAAGTCATGATCGAATCCACGAGGAAGCGTGTCAGCAGATCTCAGGTAGCTGTAAATCTCACAGACAAAGCAGCAGAAAGACAGCAACACAGAAACAAAGGGACAGAAACAGAAATAAAACAGAAAAGAACAAACAAAAGCAAAGATCAAAACGAAAACAGAAAAGGCAAAGCAAAGCAGAAACAAAAGCGAGGACACAGAAGCTACTCGATCTCGAGTAACAGTCCTCTATATCGACTAAGGAGGTCGACAACAGAAACTCAGGAACGAAAGCAGACAACTCGATGTAGACAAGTTCGTACTCGATATCGAGTAAAGGCTACTCTATATCGACCAAAAACTCCTCTGTATCGACTAGCTCCTGGTCTGTATCGACTAGAAAGACAGAAAACTTAAATCGCAAATTCGAACCCAAAACTCAGAATTTTGACAGAAATAAATTCAATATATAAAAGACCTCCAAGACCAGGGTATCAACACCACAACGATAACCATGCAAAGTAACACATAAAGGCACAAAAGATCATGCTTTCCATCAAAATAACTTTCGTTATTAACAAATAGGCATATAGAGGCTTTCGCATAAACCCTAATTGTTACTAACCCTTTTTCACATAATTAATCCAAGTTGCATTAAGATCACTTTCGCTTCAATAATACAAACAAGGATCACCTTCAACTCTCGCAAAAGAATCATGCTCATAGGGATAGAAGACGAATTGCATAACAAGATCTGACCTTTACCGCATCACCCCACATAGCCACCGTCGGGCTCACCCCAGCCCCAGAAGTGGGTGGACTACTCACGCCTCATCGCAATAACAGACATTGATGTATAAAAAGAAACTTGCATTAAAACTAAATTCAAAGCCTTTACAATCCCGGCAATCCAACTTTCGCTGAAAGCCAAAACCCTAAAACCTTCGAATTCCTAAACTCTATGTGTAATTGTGTCTCTGAATTGGAATGTCTGAAAAACCAGCCCCATGGGCTTTATTTATAGGCTTCTAATTTCTAACCAAGGATAGAATCTCCTATCTATATCTAAAATTATATCTAAAAGCATAAAAGATAAATAAATTGCATAATGGAAATAAATCTAAAGGGGAAAAGATAAATCTAAACTAGGTAAGTCTTCATGTCTTGATAGATCTCCTTCCATAGATAGAACTTGATCAAATTTGTATAGAATCTTCCTCCTTCGGCCCCAAGGAATCCCAGCTCGACTAGGACAGCTCTCGACGACGCGTTTCTGGAATCGGGTCTACTCGACATCGACAAGGGCTTCGTCGACCTCGACAAGGATTGTTCGTCGACTGAACTTCCCGGCTAGCTCTGCTCGACAAGCTCGGACATGGGTTCCTGGCGCTCGTCGACCTCGAGTACACCTGGTCGATCTCGGCTAGGGTGGTCTTGCCGACTAGGCTTCCTCGGCGTCTTTACTCGACAGGCCTGGATCTGGGCTCTGGCTCGTCGATCTCGACCAGGGCTTGTCGAGATCGAGTAGAGTGGTGGTCTTCCCTGGTCGAGCATCTTCTCCTTGGCATGGACTGGGACTGGCACTGGGTGACTTGTCGATCTCGACTAGGTCTTGTCGAGATCGAGTAGGGTTGCTCGGCATCCTCGTCCTCGGCTTCTCGGTCAGCTTCTCTCCTTGTCGACTCCGGGTGTGGCACTGGGCTGGGTCTTCTCTCCTTGTCGACTAGGTCTTCTCTCCTTCTCTCCTTGTCGAGATCGGGTAACTTCCGGAGCTGGGATGGTCTGGCTCTCGACAATGCTCTGTCGACCAAGGCTGCTCGGACTCGCTCGTCGAGATCGAGTAAGGTCTACTCGAGATTGAGTAACCTTGACTCTCATATTGATTCGACTGGTTCCGCTGCTTCTTTGACCTTGGACTTCTGTAGCCGATTCCCGAGCTTTTCTGACCTTCTGTAGAATTGCTGTAAAATGCCTCGAATTCTGCGAATTAAACAGAAACTGGTGTAGATTCCATAATTTGGCAAATAAACATAAACTACATAGGTTTTGTACTATCTCAGCCCAAATGCATGAAATGTATGCAGAAATCGATATCAACTTAAGTGTAAAACATGGCAAATTCAGCTTACAACATCTATGCGCTCTTGTTGTGCATACCCCTTTGCCACTAGTATGGCCTTGTGCTTCTGAACACTACAATAAGTGTTGAACTTAGTCCTAAAGACCCACTTCAACCCAATAACATTTTTTTCTTGTGGCAAATCCATCAGTGCCCATGTCTCATTCTTCCCAATAGACTTTATCTCCTTCTTCATAGCCTTTTTCCAGTTACCATTGCTCTCATATGAGACTTATTGCTCATAAAGATCTTATTCGTGCTAAATCTAAATCATCTAATCTTAGAGACAGTGGATGGTTAATTAGATATGTTGGTCTTTGATGTTGTTAAGGACCTAACCATTGTGCACTGGTGCAATTTTGCATCCATTATATGTTTACCGGTTGCCAAAAAAATATTATCAGCCACAAAGAATACTACTATATATGCGACCTCTGCAGCGAGATTTTTCCATTATTCATTAAATTAGTTGCTTTACATTTGAAAGCTAACTTCCATATTTCGTCTAAACATCCAGAAGGCCATTTACTCTGTCCATAAGAAGGGGAAATGAAAAAATGATGATGAGGAATTAGCAACAGGCTTCTGGCATGATAAACTTATAGATTCAGTATGGCTTGTCAAATAATAAACTAAACTACTGTCAGCGGCATTCCACAAACATATTCTGCAATCTGTATTCCTAGAAGATAATTAAAAACAGAAAGCAGAAATAAAATGGATCAAGTAAGATTTGATAGAAGCACTAGACATAAAATGAATTATAAGAATACTACTCCCTCCGTTAATTAAAACTTGACGTTTTACTATTCACGCACGCATTTTTAGGTGTTAAAAACTATATAAAATATTAACTTTTTTAATAATTTTTTTAAATAATATCATACTTATTACTATTAAGTATGAATTTATAAAAACAAATTTAAAAAAAAGTTAATATTTTATATAGTTTTTATCGTTCTAAAAAAGCGTGCATGAATAGTAAACGACAAGTTTTAATTAACAGAGGGAGTATGAATTAGAATTGGACAATTATAGACTTAAATCTATAGCTGAAACAGAAGTTAAGCCCTTCTGGGCTGCTACAGATTATGGTAAAGCTACAACTGATTAGGACTAAGGTAAGGTAAGGAGTTTTCTCTATAGTCATAACTCCTTTGTCGAGGAGGAACAGATGGAAAACCACACAGATTTGGCATGAGGATAATCATTTTTGTAAATGTATAGCTTTCCATTCTAAACAGATAGTAATCCAATACACTTCAATTGTATTGACAGCAAAGAAAACAAGTGAAAGAACAGAGCACGCTAGTACCATTCTAAACGGATAGTAATCCAGTACACTTGTCGATGTCAATACAAATATAGATATAAATATATAGTAATAGCTTACCAGAAATGCTGGCGCTAACACTTGAAATCGATCTAAACTTTTGATTTCCTCAGCAAGTTGTGTGGCCAAGAGTTACATTCACTATAACAAGATGCAAACAAATTGAATGAGATAATTATATAAATATTCAGAAGTTGTTATTAAACATTCAACAACATAGCAATATTAAAGATAAAACTAAAGTACTTTTTAATAAAGATAAAACTAAAATACATTCTATAAGCCGAAGTAAAGATAAAACATGGCTATTGCAATATAGATATCGATAGCTGATCTCTAACCTAAAATAAAATAGATACAGTTGATCTCATCTTGTTAAGATATCCAAAAGGTGATTGATTTCACCTTCAATTAGTTGTTTCCATGTAAAACATATTAGAAGAAAATAGGCAAGATATCTAAATGTTTTTCTAAGCACTTTCAATTTGACTACAATCTCAATTGGTAAACATTACTCCATCCGATTTTAAATATAAGGCATATGACTTTTGTGCACGTAGTTTAATGAACTAAAAACTTTTATGCACGTAGTTTAGATTTATATAGATACATATATACTTTTGCTCATTTTTGTTCATTGATGAAAAGGTTTGTATACTCCTACCCATTCATGTATATTGTTATGCAATAACATATTTAACAACATTATGTAATCATCAACCATATTTCAAGGGACTAAGATTGTTTCTTCTGCAATGATAGCTGATTTAGAAAAAATTGAAGGAATTATTGAAGGCTCTACATATGAGTTTCAAAGTTTTGCGGTTTATTCTTATATTTTTGCTTGGAAATATTGCAAGTTATCTACCTAGATAATGATGTTCAATAACACTTCATTCAAAAGCATTGATCAACCCACTATTCCTCGATACGGATTTGAATTTGTTGATGTCGAGGCAATAGTTAGCAACAAACTGGATCACCAGTTTTGAGTTGGTAACTATTTGCTTTTTAAAATCTTATTATATATTTTTAATGTACACATCTTGATCAATTCGATTTTAACTATAGATGTTATTGGACACACGATGTTTGTTGGTCCTTTGACTAAATCCGTCGGACAAGGTTATTGTCTGCATGATGGGAGAAGTCTCTTGATTCAAAATCATAGGTAAGATAATCATTTTTATGCATATTTTTATCAAATACTATTTTGTGTGTGTGTATTTCACTCATTCATATATGCATATATTTGATAGATAATTTGACTCCAATTTTGTGAAATTTCATTATATATATACTTAACGCTTTTGTAATTGATTCTGCAGAGAGAGAGCATGAATTCAGAAAAGAAGCACGTACAAATGAAGCTCCAAGAAATGGAAAGCTCAGAAGTCGGAGGTGGACGGGAGGCTTCTGGAGGTGCAGTCCCTAGTTTGTTTCCTTAGATATGAGCAAAAGATACTAGAGTCACAACTCGAGGAGAAACGGAATGATGTGAGCTTCCTTTCAACAATGAATTTTCTTTCATGTATAGGTTTTATCTCTACTAAGAGGAGAGAAACAATCATACAAGTCAAATGATGTTATTGGTAGTATTTGAGACTCCTAGTTAATCCTCATCGGAGATGATGTGATAACTTGGTTTCCTGCCTTGGTCTTGTTATAGTTGCTCGCATTGTCAAGTGAGGTGTTTAGCTTGCATCCATATGAACTTGAGTTGAGCAAGTGATTAATCTTTTTTACTAGCATAGTTGAATCTCCGCAGGTCAACAAGAAAGGCAATAAGCCGCCTTTCAACAAGAAGAACAAGAAGGGCCCTCGAGGACAAAACAACAAGTCTGCAAAGTTCAAGAAAAACAACAATGGAGAGAAGCAGAACAACACTAGCTACTATGTGTGTGGCAGACAAGGCCACATGGCGTTCCAGTGCTGTGAGAGAAACGATGCTCAATATGCTGTCCAAAAGAACAACGGAGGGCAGGACAAAGGCATTGCAAACGTCGCTGAAGGTGGTGCTCCTGAAGTCATTGTTGTAGTGGTCACTGAAGCTAACATCGTTGGGAGCATGACTGAATGGATAGTGAACACTGGAGCCACGAAGCACTTCTACGCCAATAGAGAGTTATTTGATGAGTTCGAACCTGCAAGCGGAGCTGAGCAAGTCTACATGGGGAACTCAAGTCAGTCAGAGGTGATGGGCAAAGGGAAAGTCTCGCTGAAGCTCACCTCATGTAACATCCTGAGCCTGCAGAATGTCTTTTATGTGCCTTCCCTGCGACGGAACCTCATATCTGGAGGGCTCTTATCTCGAGCCGGGCTAAGGGGAGTCATGGAAGCTGGTGACTCTATAGTCTTGTCCAAGAATGATAAGTTTTTAGGGAAGGCTTACAAGTTTGGTGAATTGTTTATTTTACAAACTGTTGTTGATTCTACTAATATAGCTTCTACTTCCGCTTATATCGTTGTTGATCTGGATCTCTGGCATGCTAGATTAGGTCATGTGAATGTTGAATATGTGAACAAATTGCATAAAATGGGCCTAATATCAAACTTGGGTAATAATGATCATAAAAAAATGTGAAATTTGTGTGGAAGCTAAGTTCACCAAGAAACCTTTTAAACCTGTAACTAAGAGGTCCACGGAATTGCTAGAATTAGTTCACACCGATCTAGCTGATTTTTGGAACTCTGAGAGGAGAGGTGGTAAAAAGGTATTATATCACATTTGTAGATGATTATTCTAGATACACCAAGTTATATTTGTTGATATCTAAGGGATGATGCACATAAAATGTTCTTGAAAGAATTCTATGAGAATAATGGCATAATTCATGAACGTACAACACCCTATAGCCCACAATCGAATGGAGTAGCAGAAAGAAAGAATAGAACTTTAAAAAACATGATGTTTTCTATGCTTGTGAGTTTTGGGTCACCCGACTCTTTGTGGGGTGAAGCTGTTCTTTCTGCAAACTACATTCTTAGCAAGGTACCCCATAAAAAGTTAGACAAAACCCCTTATGAACTATGGATAGGACATCCTCCTAACCTAGGGTTGATGAGAGTGTGGGCTAAAGTTGGGATACCTGCATTTAAGAGAGACAACCTTGGATCTAAGATTGTTGATGCCATGATTGTTGGTTATGCTGAGAACAATGCTGCCTATAGGTTTATGTGCTTGCATGATAAATCTATGTGTGAATACCGTGATGCTGAATTTTTTGAGCATATTTTTCCTTTGAAGAAACATCATGATAGTATTCCTGTTATTTCCGAATGTGCATCTTTGTCTTTACCTGCTTCTATCAATGTTGATGAACCTAGTGAAATTAGAAGAAGTAAAAGACGTAGAACTGAAACTAGGTATGGTCCTGATTTTATGACTGCATTCTTAACTGAACTCCGTGATTTAGATGAAATCAATGAAGCTCTAGTTTATGTTCACGTAATAGAGGATGAACCTAAAACATATAGAGAAGCTATGAGTTTTGTTGATGCTAATTTTTGGAAAGATGCTATAAACAGTGAAATTGAATCTATCATAAGTAATCACACTTGGAAACTAGTTGATTTGCCTAGAGGTTATAAGGCCATTGGTTGTAAATGGATCTTTAAGAGGAAACTTAGAACAGATGGTTCTATAGAAAGATTTATGGCAAGACTAGTAATCAAAGGATTCACACAAAAACATAGAGTAGATTATTTTGACACCTATTCTCTTGTAACTAAGATTGCGACCGTTGGAACGTTATTTGCTTTAGCATATAATTACAAGTTCTTGGTACATCAAATGGATGTAAAGACTTCTTTTATGAATGGTGAGCTAGATGAGGAAATATACATGGAACAACCTCCGGGTTTTGTGGTTCCAAGTAAGGAGAATATGGTTTGTAGGTTAAAGAAATCTCTCTATGGCCTAAAGCAAGCACCTAAACAATGGTATGAGAAATTCCATAACACTATGTTGAGTTTTGGATTTGTGGTTAGTGGATCTGATGCATGTGTTTATACCAAGATGTACAATTCTAGTTGTGTTATTGTGTGCCTATATGTTGATGATATGTTGTTGTTTGGCACTAACATGCATGTGATAAATGAAACCAAAAAGTTTATTTCCTCTTGCTTTGAAATGAAAGACTTATGTGAAGCAGATGTGATTCTAGGTGTTAAAGTAACTAGAACTAAAAATGGCTTTACATTGTCTCAATCCCATTATATAGAGAAGGTATTGAAGAAGTTTAACAACTATGAAGTGACGCATGTTAGGACCTCATATGATGCTACCATAGAGTTAGTAAAGAACTCAGGTATAGGTGTTTCCCAAGAGGAATACGCTAAAGTTATTGAGAGTCTAATATTTTTGATGAAATA
The DNA here is from genome assembly GCA_037127255.1 of Persicaria tinctoria. Classification (NCBI taxonomy): domain Eukaryota; kingdom Viridiplantae; phylum Streptophyta; class Magnoliopsida; order Caryophyllales; family Polygonaceae; genus Persicaria; species Persicaria tinctoria. Next base: position 80,684,308 of record JBANSL010000003.1, on the reverse strand, counting down.
TAATCGACCTGACATAGATTATGCAGTAAGTAGACTTAGTAGATATACACATAATCCTAGCAAAGAACACTGGATTGCACTTAGAAGGTTAATGAGATACCTTAGAGGCACTCTTGATTGGTGATTACATTTTGAGGGTTTTCCCTGCGTTTTAGAAGAATATTGTGATGCAAAATGGGTAAGTGGGACTGATGAAATTTGCTCCCCTAGTGGATATGTTTTTACATTGTGTGGTGCAGCTGTCTCATGGAAGTCTGCAAAGCAGAGTTGCATAGCCCGATCGACGATGGAGTCAACGTTCATAGCTCTAGACCTAGCAGGGCAAGAGGTTGAGTGGTTGAGAAGCCTACTAGCAGACATACCAATGTGGGGACACCCAGCTCCTGTGATTTCTCTACATTGTGACTCACAGACTGTGATTGGACTAGCAAACAACAAAGCTAATAATGGCAAGAAGAGGCATATACGCATCCGTCATGAGGTTGTGAGGCAGTTGATAAGAAAGGGGGTACTCTCTTTAGAGTATGTACGGTGAGAGAGGAACATTGTAGATCCATTGACCAAAGGACTTTACAGAAGGCTAGTCCTTGACACATTGAGGGGAATGGGGCTAAAGCCCGTGAGATGAGGAATCTGTGGCGGAAACCATTAATTTGGTCGAACGCAAGCCATGGAAAGACTCATATGAGATACACATCTCCCATTTCTATGGAAAGTGTATAGTGAGGTTGAGCTAACGCTCTTAATGATTCTATAGCCCAGACTTTGGGTGGTCCTTTGAGACGAACTTGATAGATCACCGAACAACAGAGGAGAGGTTGAGCCTAAGAGCTCTTAATGACTTCATAACCCATTGTGGGGGTATTTTGTATTGAGACAGATAAGTTGAAGTCACCTACGTGAGTCTAAGGGATTGACAACTCTCCAAGGCAAGACTTAGGGCAGTCCTCACTAGAACACTCATGAGCACCCAAGGTGTGCCAAAATTGGACGTCTTATGTGATAAGACTTAGCGGAACGTTACATGACCCCGTGGAAGGTGTGTGTTGCTGGTTTACCCCTAAGTGGAGGAATTCAAGGCCTCTGGCCATTCACTCTGTCGAAGGGACTGCTAGTTTCACTATGTGATGATTCAAGTCGCAAGACATCAGCATTTAAGCACTAACCTCGACACGCTCAGAACTTGTTTTCAAAACCTCAGTTTTTAAACCCTTTTATCTGCATTTGTGGGGGATTGTTGGATATAATGTATTTAGAAGGTGGTTTTAAGGAAGGTGCCCTTTGGAGTTCCCACATGGAAAGTTCAAGGGTATCCTAAAGGGGTTTTAAGGAGACTCTTCCACTACCTACATTGAGAGGTAAAGGAGGAGATGGGGCACCCACACGCGCGCCCGCCGTCGTCGTCTATCCGGCTCGTGCTCGTGCTCCCGAGATGGGAGTTGAAGTTAAATTTTTGCGGAAAATTTATTTCTTGAGGCCACAGATATTACGGATTAGCTTGCTTGTGCTTATCCGCGAATATCTGTGTTTCACTGGAAAATTATCTTTTCCGAAATCTTTGAAAACCGTTTTTGGATTAGCTCAAATCTTCTGAAGATAGACTCAAATCTCTCATTGGCTTGCGGGTTAACGAGGATTTCAGAGCCAACATAAGGAGGACTAGGGCTTCGCTTTTCTACACACAGCGAACATAATCGCCTCTCTCCCTCTCCTGTTTTCTCATACCCTTTTCCCGTTCTGAGCGTCTGTTACAGAGTTCCAACTTCTCTCCCTCGAGTGCACATGTGAGAGAGAAGCCGGTCGAGTGCACCTGTGAGAGAAGCCGGTCGAGTGCACATGTGAGAGAAGCCGGTGAAACCCTTGGGAACGTTGGCTCGTATACGATCTACACCACTGTCGGGGTAAATATGTTTCTCATTTAGTGGCTCTCATACCACACTTCACCGCAACTCTAACCCCTTCACAGAAACTCACTTCGACCTATATCCACTAACGCCCTTTCGAGAGTTGTAGGTTCCAACAGATTTATTGTCCAGCAACTTTCATTCCAAAACAGGAAAGTGTATTTATTTTTTCGAGGTGCCCACCGTATTTTTTGCGAGGCCATTAAGACTGGCACTACGTAGATATGTACTCCGTATATTTCTACCTACTCTTCCCTTCAGCATCGTCCCGAAACGAACACGTTACTCTCATAGTCACTTGCCGACCTCAACCCCAACCAATATTCTTCTACTATAGCCCTTGCTCTTGTCTTTGACTTGTGCTTCCATCCACTCTTTCCAATTACCTCAAAATCCCTACAAATCGAACCACAAATTATCCCACTTCCCGCCTCAATCGAGCAATTTTCAGTCAATCCGAACTCCCAAGGGTTAGCACCCATTCATTTTTCGCTTTTTAGTTCTGCAAGCTTCCGGATTTTTTCCTCCACAGTTCAACTTCAAGTTGATTTTGACGCAGATCCGACGGAATGAGCAACCCTCCTTTTCCCTTCTGACTGGCGAGCCCGAACCTTCGACCGAGCACCTGAATCCGAACCCTCCTCGGCCGCTGCGGGATTGGGTATAAGTATAACACCTTGGGATCCCTCTTGGCTTGGCTGATTTTCAGGTATTTAAATCTTAATTTTTGACTAGTGAAACTCTAAGTTGAAATTTGAAATTTGATTTAGTTATTTAACAGAAGAGGGTGACTTTCTACTGTTGGCTAAATCGGCAAATGGTAAAATGGAATCGTTTAACATGAATTTAATTAAGTTTAAAAGTTACCTATTATCAAATATTTAGATGCCTTGTCCGTACTTAACAGGATACTCCGTAGTGAGTTATGCAATTCTCATTTTGGTTGGTTGTTGATAGATGAATGATTCACTACAAGTAAATAACACAATTGCCACCTTGAGATAGAATTCATCGGCTTGACTTGATATCACTACTTGATACTCAGCTAGATGAATCGCTTGACTAGAAAGTAGAACCTATCTTTAGTTGAAAGTTATGTTCGCTATAATTGAAATTGAAAGTAAGACCATTGCTACTTGTTTGGGTTGATCTATTAGTCATGACTTCATTGAGTACTTTAGTGACAATTAAATTTAAAAGGGGTTTTAGAACCATTAATTTACTTTATTACTCCTTGAATACGATTAATAAATTCTTGACAAATAGAACTGGTAAATAAGGTATTTGTTGACTTCTTTTGAGGTCTTGACAATCTATGGTTTCGCTGAGTAAATAGTTAAGAAAACCCGAGCTTCGTTTTAAGTAAGATATTTTAAGTCATTATCATTAGGAGATTTAAATTAAGATTAAGATTTGATGATTTTGGAGATTTTTCGGTTTTAAATTTGTCCTTGAGATGCACTCATATTTGATGCTTTAGGTCGGTTCATAGTATCTGCATTTTAGATCCTTTAGTGGAATTTTTTATTTTATTTTTATTTCATCTTGCAGGTGCTGCAGTCCGAGGGTTTGGTTATAGCTTGAGAATCTACCGCAGACATGATTGTATCTGCTCTTCTAACGTCTGTTGGAATCAACTCTGGCCTATGCATACTATTTTTCACACTGTATTCCATCCTTAGGAGACAGCCAGCAAACTTTCAAGTTTATGAGCCACGTTTATTGGCTGAAAAAGAAGTCGAGCGAAGTAGTGGCTTCCACATTGATCGGCTACTTCCATCACCTGGTTGGATAAAAAGAGCATGGCAGCTTACTGAGGATGAATTGCTGTCACTTTCTGGCTTGGATGCTGTAGTTTTGATTAGGCTTATCATCTTCAGGTAATTAGTTACTTGTGAATTTGTGATCAGTTGAGCATTGGTGCCTTTAAGATGGATGTTCCAACTGTCACCGAATTTTAACTACTGTTTCCTCTTTGCTTCTGTTGTATTCACTATTTGCATTTTCACGTGTTCATTATGCAGTTTAAGAGTGTTTGCTTTTGCTGGTATTATTGGAGTCTTTGTTCTTCTCCCAATAAATTGCTCTGGCAATCAGCTAGCAGAATTCAGTATTGCGAATATCTCAAGCGATTCCTTAGATATATTCACAATTTCTAATGTAGATAGTGGCTCAAACAGGTGAGATCACATTCTTCACTAAACATTAAATGACAACTGATTGCTTGCATTACAGATTTATATATTTGTTTATTCTTGCTGATACAAGCTATTGCTGAATGGCCGCGGCTGCTTTGGCAGGTTATGGGTTCACTTTTGTGCTGTGTATTTGGTCACTGTCTTTGTTTGTGGTCTTCTTTATTATGTAAGTTCTCTCTTCCGAAAGTCATGTAAAGAAATACTTGATGAGATTTTGAACATAATGAATTGGCTTTCTCTTTCTTTCCCTTGGGGATAGAGAAGTAGGAGGATCCATTTGATGCTCCAATTGTCTACTGAATTTACTACTTGATTTTGCAGGAATATAATTACGTGTCTAATAAAAGGGTCCAATACTTCTATTCCTCTAAACCTAAACCACATCAGTTTACAGTTCTAGTTCGTGGGATCCCTGTGCCACCTGAGGGCAATATTAGTGCTAGTGTTGATGATTTCTTCAGTGAGTATCATCCAGCTACATATTTATCTCATATGGTGATCCAGCGGACAAGCAAAATACGCTCTCTTATTGTAAGATTTTCTAGATGTTTTCCTGCGACCGATAAATTTAGGCCATCTCTTGAGCAAGAACTTCAAATATGGGAATAATACTTTGGTTTGTGTAATATGTCTGATTATTTCTAGAATGACGCCAATAAACTATATACAAGATTGACGAACTTGCGAACAGAGACCGGTCAACGAAACAATAGCCGGGCTGGTTTCTTGGGAATCTTTGGGCGCAAAGTTGATCTTGTAGATCAGTATGAAAAGCAGCTGGAGAACGTCGAGGAGAATCTGAGAACACAACAAAGAACCTCCCTTGTTGCAGCAGTAAGTTGACAATTGATTTCTTGTTTTTCTTCAAACCTAACTTAATTTTATGTAGTTACAAACATGCTGTCTTTTCCTTTCTTTGTTTTCTTTAAGAGTTGATATTCATTTCCATCATGAGTTCTTTATGCTATAGTGGTTATGGGTCAACTAGCATATCTCACCTTTTCACTTTTACAACATCAAATCCATAGGAAGTGCATGCTGCGTTTGTATCCTTCAAATCTCAATATGGAGCTGCAGTTGCCTTAGGTTTGCAGCAGTCAACGAATCCAACACAGTGGATCACTGAACGAGCCCCTGAACCCCGTGATGTTTACTGGCCATTCTTTCAAACATCTTTCTTGAGAAGCTGGATCTCGAAAGTGACTGTCTTGGTTGTTTACATTGTCATTACTGTACTGTTCCTAATACCCGTTGTGATTGTTCAAGGTCTGACCAACCTGGATCAGTTGGAGGCTCTATTCCCATATCTCAAGAGCATCTTGTCAATGTAAGTGGGCTTTCCTGTAGATATTTCTATGTTGCCCCTGTTCCATTTATTTCCATTTGCGACATGTTATCAGATCAATTCAATATCTTGCATATTTGGTCTTTATATCTTTCAGAAATTCGCTAAACTAATATATACTGACATCTTTAATTGTGGTGAACTGGGAATTGACTGCTGTTGATTGCTCAAAATAAGCACTGAACCGTTTTTATATTTTGAATTTGCAGATCGGTTGTGAGTGAAGTAATTACGGGCTACCTTCCCAGTCTTATCCTTCAATTATTCTTGAAACTGGTGCCACCTGTTATACTGTTCCTTTCTTGCATTCAAGGGTATATCTCTTTCAGCGAGATACAAAAAAGTGCCTGCAACAAGTTCCTCTGGTTCACGATATGGAATGTCTTTTTTGCGAACGTACTGTCCGGATCAGTTCTAACTATGTTTTCTCTTGTTCTTGATCTCAAGAACATCCCTGCAAAGTTAGCTGTTGCTGTGCCGGCGCAGGTGAGGGCTCATAAAACTATTGAGGAATTTTTTGATCCTTCAATCTTCCGGCTCTAGTATTTCTCACCCCCTGCTGCACATTTGAACAGTGCAGTAGCCTAGATAGAAATGGTAAGTGTCCTTGTTTTCATACAAACTCTAAGAAGCTTTTGTTCTGCAGGCGTCGTTTTTCATTGCATATGTCGTCACATCAGGATGGACCAGTACCTCAACAGAACTATTTAGAATGATCCCTTTCCTCGGCACAATACTGCAAAAATGTTGTTGCTGCTGCTGTAAGAAAAGCGAAGACGACACTGATGACTTTCAACCCCCAGGCATCCCGTATCATGTGGACATCCCTCGGCTCCTATTCTTTGGGCTTCTTGGTATAACTTACTTCTTTATGGCTCCCCTTATACTGCCTTTCCTGTTGGTCTACTTCTGTCTCGCTTACATCATCTTCAAGAATCAGGTTAGTTGAGTTGCCATTATGCATTCTAGTGTCAATTGCATTGCCTTTGCCTTCAAGTTTGAACAAATTCTCATCAGAGTAGGTTTTTAGGATGCCAAACTCTAATGATGCCTTATGGTCTTGACGAATGCAGTTCATGAAAGTATACACGCCCAAGTACGAAACAGCAGGAAGGTACTGGCCGATTGTGCATAACTCGATGATATTCTCACTGGTACTCATGCACGTTATAGCTATCGGCATTTTCACTCTGAAGAAGCTCAGTTTGGCATCAACACTGGTTTTCCCTCTTCCGGTTCTCACACTGCTCTTTAATGAGTACTGCCGAAAACGCTTTCTTCCTAATTTCACAGGTTATTCTGCCGAGGTATGTTTTCTTCATAGTCCTGCACTCAATCCACATATTCACATAGGTGGCATGAAGATTATATATTGGGTCTGTTCAGTTTAAGAGCATCCCCAGCCGTCCCTCTAAAAAATCTCTAAAATAGAGAACAAAATAGCAAAATCTCTATAAAAAATTACACAACTCCAACAACTTCTCTATTATATAAATTTCTAAATTTATTTATTATACACTATAATAAATGCATAAATTCATAATTTAATAAAAAAAATTCCAATAACTTAAATAAATCAATAGGCTGCAACCAATTAACAAATAGGTAAACATTGGAATGGGTAAATGCATTTAATTTTACCAATTCTATCCCTTCCTCTAAATTTCGAGTTTTTTTTTCCTCTTTCCTCCCATTTCTCTATTTTATAGATTGTTTATAGGAACGGTTGGTGTTAAAAAAACCCATATTTTCTCTAAAATTGCCCTTATATTTTCTCTAAAATTGCCCTTTTTCTCTATTGATAAGAGCTGTTGGGGATGCTCTAAGCATCTAACACTGACCTTCAAATTGGGTTTTCCTTGTTATTCAGAGTCTTATAAAGAAGGACAGAGAAGATAACAATGACCCTACAATGGGCGATTTCTTCGACAAGTTGGCCACGGCATATAAGGATCCTGCACTTGCTCCTCTCAGATTGTCAAACAATCCCGATAGTCATACTACTCCTCTACTCTCTAATAGTTCTTGATACAAATAGTTGGGCCATGGATTTCTGTAGAGCTATGCATATGCTTCTTCTTGTGGTGGTGTTGTTGTAGTTGTATTCATATGCTTGCTTTTTTTTATAGGATTAGCTATGTTAAGCCACTATGTGTGTATATATCACAAAACACCAAATTCAATGGCTCAAAATTGTTTTCCAGTTTAAAAGATCACATGATTGTTTCAATAATGGATTAATAAATGAGCTGTTTGGCCAATTCTATTCTATGTAAATAACAAATGTCAATATCTTTGCATTATAAAGGATGAAGGATGATAATATCTTACACGAACACAACGAGAAATTCGTGGTAGTACGGAGGCTAACATTTAGGCAAATTTACAGTAAACCACCTCTTATATGTCATTTTTTCTTTCCACATAACCACCTCTTAAATTTAAAATTATAATAAACCACCTCTTATATGTCATTTTTTCTTTCCACATAACCACCTCTTAAATTTAAAATTATAATAAACCACCTGCTTTACCCATCTTCCTAGAAGGCGGTGCTATACCTGATTCACCCGGAAGCCATTCCTGATAACCTTGCCTTCGATCGCCGACAGACCTCCACCCCTGCCCTTAACCTTGTTTACCTTGTTATTCCTACTGGGAAACTCGCCCATAGACCTTTACCTAGGCATGTCCACGGGTCAACCCGTGACCCGGCGGGTCCGAGTCAGACGGGTCAAGGGTCATGGTGGGTCACGGGTTCGGATTAGGGTCGAAGATTTTATGAAATTGACCCGCCGGATCGACAGTTTTTTTTTTGTAAATGGTTGATTTTGGGTAAAATTTAAAAAAAAATCGATTTAAAAAAAAAGATCGACCCGTTGATCCGGCTGTTCATCTGACCCACCGACCCGCCTATCCCACATGTTTGGGTTCGGGTCCTGATTTCTCGACTCGTAGACCCGACGGGTCCGACCCGTGAACAAGCCTATCTTTACCCCATATTGTTGTTGTCGAGTCTCCGATTCATATGACACAACTTGAATAAATTGAACACATTTTCCGGCCCGTAGGGCCTTTGGGTGTGTATGGATGCAATTTCAGAAGTTAAAAAACTATTAAAATTAAGAGGTTAAATTATTAGATGGGTATGAGGTAGTTTAAAAGTGTGTTTTAGATAAAAATAGGTGTTTGAAAAAAAGCTTGTTCTGATAGCTTTTTTTTTTTGTGTTTATTTGATTTGAAAATATAAGTATAACCATAATACTAACCAAATACACTCCACTTTTTACAAATAAACCGATTTTCACTCCATACGGAGTATATATTTCACACAAAATTTTATCCTTATTTCAAATAAAATTTTCACTTTAACAGTTTATAAATCTTAGTCATTTTTTCAACTCCATCTCATATGAACCCTTTATATTTGCTAATGCCAAGGTTTTAACATAACAATATAAACTTTAATTAAGTAATTGACATAATTTACAATATATTTCATTTAAATTTTACATTATTTTAACCATGCTATAAAATAATTATAATTACGTGTTAATTTAATGTTTTAAATTGAACCTTAGAAAATAAAAGAAAATTTGTTCTAATTTGATTTGTTAAAAATGTGGTGATGATACCACATTAAAAAATGTTTCTATTTTCATAGTTAGAAAGGTGACTATATGGTTATATTCATCTTAATAATATTGCATATTCATTTCAAATGTGACTATTTTCATAGTTAGCTTAATATTCATCTTAATAATATTGAATATTCATTCCATACAAAGTCAATATTCATTTTAAATATGTCAATATTCATTTCATACAATGTCAATATTCATTTCAAATGTGACTATATGGTTATATTCATATATAGTTATGGGTTCATGTGAGTTAGCTAGTAGAGGGCCATTTCTGTAATTTCAGTTGAGGTTGTTAGCACAACCGAAACCACACATCTTATAAGTTGTTCTTGGCGCCAGTTTGGTTTTGTAACAAACTCAAGATGTGTGAACACAGATCCATTTTTCTTCACATTTCTTTGATTGTTTTCAGCTCACTTCATCCATGGACTTGCTCGATTTCTTCCTCTTCTGATTTCATATTGTTCAAATGGTATCAGAGCGATAGGCTATGGTCTGATTTGTTTGAGTTTTGTTCAGAGATTTCGTTTGATTCGTAGAGTTCTACGAGTTGTTTTTCACAGTGACATTCCTTACTTGCTTTGTTTGCGATGGTGGGGAGAGGATCGAATTCTCAGCAAGGACAAGGTTCTGGTGATGGTGCAGGTATTGTCATAGGGACGTTCGTATCTGTTACTCATCTTGCTCCTGGGAATCCAAATGGAGTAGGTCGTGGATGGAACTTTGGAAATCAAGGGAAGCAATTTGGAGATCTTGCACAAGGTACGAATAATGTGCACATAAACCCTTACTTTCTATCGAATTCAGATCATCCAGGGATGAATATTGTGTCTGCTTTGTTCAATGGTGCAAATTTTATAAGTTGGAGCAGAAGCGTTTGAATGGCTTTGGGTGCCAAATCCAAGTTAGGTTTCATAACTGGTAGTTGTGTGCGTCCTAGTGAGGATAGCGAGGATTATGAGAAATGGCTAAGGGCATACTACATGGTTATGTGCTAGTTAGTGAATTCTATGAACAACGAGATTGGTGAGAGTCTCACGTATGTTCAGTCCTCAAAGGAGCTTTGGGATGAGATTAAGGATATATATTATGAGTCTAATGATACTTTAGTGTTTCAATTGAGGAGAGGTTTGAGTAATTTGAAACAATATAACATGTCTGTTGGGGCGTATTTCATGAAATTGAAAAGGATCTTGGATGAACTCCAGATGTTGGATCCAGTACCTGCTTGTAGTTGTGATGGTCTTAATCAATGTTCTTGTAGTTTATTGAAAAGGATTGTTGAAAGGGATGAAAAATCCAAAGTTATGCAGTTTTTGTTGGGATTGAATGATGTGTTTGAACACTTGCGTGGCAATGTTTTGTCAAAAGATCCAACTCCTGGATTACATAAAGTCTATCATATGACTATTCAAATAGAGAGATCAAAGGGAGTAACTTCTATTGCTCAAGGGGAAAGCAATGTTCTTATGGCAAATAGAGATGGACAGATTGAGAGTGAGGCAAATGCTATGTCTAAGTACAGATTTGGTGATCAGGGAAAGCAATCAGATCAGGCAAGAAAGGACTACAAGAGAGCTAAGCTTGATAGAAAGTGTGACCACTGTGGTGAACGTGGACACACCAATGATTATTGTTTTAAGTTGATTGGGTATCCAAAATGGTTTAGGGGTCCAAAGGAAGAGGACAAGCCTAAGTACAATGGGAGATTTGCTGCTCAGTTTGAGAGTAACCAACAAGAGAGTCCTTTTGATCATCATTTTGATCACAATCAGAATGCTTGTAAGCCAGATCAAGCAATGGTCAATGCAGTATTTGATTAAATCTTGAAGATGATGAAAGGCAAGGCTCCATTGGAGACTATGGATAGCTCAGCTAATCAGGCCATGACACACTTTGCAGGTACACTAAGTGTCTATTTTCTTATTGGTGTTGACAAAGGTGAAAGTGACACATGGATTGTGGATTCTGGTGCCACAGACCACATTGCATTTGACACCAATATTTTCATTGAGCTTCATGATTTGCATACAACTGTTAATCTTGGTTTGCCTGATGGAAGTTGTATTATTGTCAATCAGAGTGGTACAATATCTTTGAGTGACAGCTTTGTTTTGAAGAATGTCTTGTTGATGCCTCAATTCAGGCACAATTTATTTTCAGTGCCAAAGATTGCTCATGGTCAAAGATTGAGAGTTACATTTGATGATGTGTCGTGTTGGTTATAGGATCCTATAACTAAGAATGTGCTGGTTAGAGGATTTGAGAGGAAAGGCTTATACATCTTGAAGGCTGCAGGATATCAGAATGGTTGTAAGAATTTCTCTCATTCCCCAATCTACATCACTTGCTAGATGTTCAGAGTAGTGGTTTTAAGGATGTTCATTGTGATACTTGTTCTTTGACTAAGGCTCATAGAATGAGCTTTGACAGAAGTGAATCTTTAGCTGAATTCCCATTTAAATTGTTGCATATGGATGTTTGGGGCCCTTACAGGACTCCTGCTTTGTGTGGTGCTAGATATTTTCTCACAATTGTTGATGATCATACTAGATCCACTTGGGTTTATTTGATGCAAGATAAATTGCAAGTTTTGAGGAATTTCACTAGTTTTCTCAACATGGTAGACACTCATTTCCAGGCTTCAGCTCAGTTTATTAGGATTGATAGTGGGACTGAGTTTACTCAGAGAGGATGTGTAGATTTGTTCGGTTCTAGAGGAATTATTCATCAAAGGTCTACCCCAGGTGTTCATGAACAAAATGGGCGTGTTGAGAGGAAACACAGACACCTGATTGAAACTGCTAGGGCCATCAGAATTCATGCTGGGTTGCATATTAAATTTTGGGGTGAATGTGTCTTGAGTGCTACACATTTCATCAACAAATTACCCTCTGCTATACTACACTAGAAATCCCCTTTTGAGATGCTATATAGGACTCCTCCCGGATATGATCAACTTAGAGTTATTGGGTGCTTATGCTATGCAGTGCAGCCCAATGATTATAGGGATAAGTTGGGGGTGGTGGCTAGGAAATGCATTTTTCTTGGATATCATGTTGCTAAGAAGGCCTTCAAGCTATATGATCTTGACAAACATACCATCATCATTAGCAGACATGTGAAATTTGAGGAAAGTATTTTTCTCTTCAAAGATCCAACTTCTGCTAAAGCTCCTACCAAAGTTTCTTGGTTTGGCTCATTTGAAGAAGACCCTTATGACACTTTCCTTAACCAACCAGAGTCATCACATACCCACAATTCAGAAACTCCACTTCCTCACTCATCTCCTGCCACATCAACTCCCTCTCAGTCTCTTCATCCAAACACTCATGTTTCTGATTCTATTGATTCCTCTCATACATCTGCAGCCGCCATGGCTCTTTTTAGTTTAGCTTGGATGTGTATAAAGCACTCCGATTCGTCTAAGGCGTCAAACTCAGGTGTTCGACCAAAACGGTGCATACACCTGCAAAGTAACTCAAAAGAAAAGTGAGATCTGACTACCTAAGGCGCGAATGATTGCTTCCCCGGCAACGGCGCCAATTTGTTGTAAGAGGAAATGGAGAATGCAAATTAAATATGAATAAAGCAAAGAAAACCAGATTTCGTCCCTTGCAAATTATTACAAGACTCCCTCCCTATGCAGCGGTGGGAAGTCAGGATCGATCCACGAGGAAGTGTGTCAGCGGATCTCAGGTAGCTGTCAATCTCACAAACAGAAAAGAAAATAGAAAGACAGAAAGACAGAAATAACAAAGAAAAGCAGAAAGTAAAGCAAGGACACATAACTCCTCGATATCGACAAAGCAGAACTCGATATCGAGTAAAAACAGCGACGGCAGAAACTCAAAATCAAACACAGAAACTTGATCTCGACACCCCTACTCGATATCGACTAAACAGAACTCGATATCGACAAAAAAAACTTCTCGAGATCAACAAGCAACAGAAACTGTAAATTACAAATTTTCGAACACAAAACTCATATTTCAGTGAAATAAACTCAATAAACTAAAATACTTCCAAAGCCAAGGTATCAACACCACAACGATAAACATGCAAAGTAACACATAAAGGCATAAAAGATCATGCTTTTCATCAAATAACTTTCGTTATTAACAAATAGGAATATAGAGGCTTTCGCATAAACCCTAATTGTTACTAACCCTTTTCACATAATTAACCCAAGTTGTATTAAGATCACTTTCGCTTCAATAACACAAACAAGGATCACCTTCAACTTTCGCAAAAGAATCATGCTCGCAGGGATAGAAGACGAATTGCATAGAAAGATTGTACCTTTACCACATCACCTCACATGGCTACCGTCGGGCTCACCCCGACCCTAGAAGTGGGTGGACTACTTGCTCTTCATTATCAAGAAACTCATCAATAAACAAAAGAAACTAACTTGCATTAAAATAAACCAAAGAAAGCTTACAACCGAACAAGCCAAATCCGCTTTCGCCTTTTCACCTTGCTCGCCACAAACTTTCTCCTCTACTCCTACTTACTTGTAATTGAATGTGTGTTGGAATAAGATACCTAAAGCTCAGCCCCTAAGACTTTATTTATAGCCTTCATTCCCTAGTTATTCTAGGTAAGAAAGTCTATCTATATCTCAATCTAATTATCTACTTGCTTAAAGATAAATAAATGGAATAAAAGAATTAAATCCAAAAGGGAAATAAATCTAAAGTAGTTAAATATTTCATGTGTTGATAGATCTTGATATGCCTTGATAGATGTGGATAGATCTCGGCAAACTCGGAGTCCTTCGGCCCCAAGCAAGCCCAAACTGCGTCGAACAGCTCACCGCGTAACGCGGCTCCAGAAAGCGCTCCTTGATATCGACTAATTCTACTCGATATCGAGTAAAGTTGGCGTCGACTTCGGCTGGCTGGGCATCTCGGGTAGCTAGTGCTCGATCCGGCTCGGAAGTGTGGTTCTGGGGTCCTCGATATCGAGTAATCTACTCGATATCGAGTAAGCTGTGTCGACTTCTGCGTTGCTGGTCTTGGTCGAGGAACTGCTCCCCAACACTGGCTCGGACAGGTGCGGCTGATCTTGTCGATGTCCAGAAAGCTCTTCGATATCGAGTAACTTGGTGCTCGGCATGTCCAATCCTCGGCTTCTAGACTTGGCACAACTCCTCGACTCTGGGTATGGCATCAGGGTGTTTGTCGATATCGAGTAAAGCTCCGGAGTCGGGTTGCCTTCGTCTTCAGCTTCCTCGATCTGCTCCTACTCGATCAGCACTGCTCGGACATCTTTGTCGATATCGAGTAAAAGAACTTGATATCGAGTAACTTTGGGTTCCGGCATGATTCACCCTGGTTCTGTAGTCCTTTGACCTTGGACTTCTGTAGCTGATTTCCGAGCTTTTCCAACTTTTCTCAGAACTGCTGTAAATTGCCTCGAATTCTGTGAATTTAAACAGAAACTGTTGTAGATTCCATAATTTGGCAAATAAACATAAACTACATAGATTTTGTACTATTCTAGCCCAAATGCATGAAATGTATGCAGAAAACGATATAAAAGTAACTGTAAAACATGGCAAATTCAGCTCACAACAGTCGTCCATCATGGGGAAATTTGGTTCTCCGAGCTCGGTCATACCCCCTGTTCTTTCCTCCGCGTACAATCCCTCGAAGAAATCCACAACAATCTCCTCCAGCCTTTGTTTTTCCTCCACCCATTCATCACTGCTATTGAAAAGGCCCTCGATCCTGTTGTTTTTCCTCCTCACAATAGTAGAGGTATGGAAAACCTTAGTATTTTTGTCTCCTACCGTTAACCAATTCACCCTTGATTTTTGCATACACAGAATCTCCTCTTGCTCGAAAGCCTCATCCAGTTTAGATTTTATCCTAACTTCCTGCTCCTTTATCACCTCGCTATCCTCTTCCGTCAGTTGTTTTTGGACCTCTCCTAAAGCATTCGGCAGCCTCTGTTTCCTCAGGAATATGTTGCCGAAGGTCTTTCTGTTCCAGTCTTTCAAATTGCCAGTGAGGCTCTGGAGCGCAGAATCTATAGGCCAACCTTTCATCCATTTAGAATCCACCAGATTCAAAAATTCGGGGTGAGTAAACCAAGCCGCCTCGAAGCGAAGGGGACGCCTTTTCGTGTCTCTGCTCACTTCAGGATTAAGTTCAAGGAGTATGGGGTAGTGGTCAGACGAGTATCTTGGGAGGTGTCTGACCCTTGCTTCCGTCCATGACATTCATCCCTCAATATTAATCAGGACTCTGTCAAGCCTCCTCGCAACCGTTCTATCTCCGAGGATCTTCTTTTGTCAAGTCAAATTTTGGCCTGTGAACCCCATGTCGATGAGGTTGAATTTCTCAATAAGGCTCTGGAAGCAAGGCGAGTCTCTGTGAAGATTGCCCGTCCCTCCTTGTGTCTCATCCTTATTGAGGATGACATTAAAATCACCCCCTAGAAATACGTCTCCCGAGATATTAGAAAGCACGGAGTCTAACTCCGTCCACATTTGCACACATCTAGCAACCGTGGGCGGGCCAAACACTGTGATCACGTTCTTCTTCTTTCTAACTTTTCCCCACGAGGCGTGAATGAAATAGTTGGTCTTCCACTCAATAGTCAAATTATCCCTTTCGTCGTTCCACAATAACCAGATGCCACCCGCAAAACCTTCCGCTCCCACTCTTTCAAATCTGGTAAAATTCAGTTTGTTACAGACTTTGTCCACTTCCTCCCCGGCTATCCGGGTCTCGAACAAAGCAAGAATGTCGACCTTGCAATGCCTATAGATGTATCGAATCGCCCTCCTAAACGATTTTTTACTTGCACCGAAACAGTTCCAAAGTAAGATATTCATCTCTTTCCAAATATAATTTGAGAAATATCGAAGTAAAGGGGCAATAAAGACAAAATAAGCACAACAATAATACAATTCAATCCAACTCCTAGTATTATCCATTCACTCCTAACTCAATCGTTTCTCCATTCCTTCTCGTGGCTTCAGTATTAGCCTCCACAAAACACTCCTCCCCTTCCCAGAATCGACCCTTCAGTTGCTGAACCTCCCCCATCTCTTGAGCAGATTCACAGTCGAAGAAAACGTTAACAATTTCATCACAAGACAAAGCATCGATCAACACCGACTGGTTATTGTTCTTGAACTTTCCTTTTGAGCCTTTAAGCTTCATCAGGGCGGAGGAGAAGTCCGAATTCCTGCCTTTGGTTTTCTTCATCCTTTTACTTTTGTTATACTCTCTCTTATGGGCTTGGCCCAATATGTCTGAGTTTCCTTGGCCCAGAGCAGAGTTAGTACTATTACTGTCCATATCCTCTACCCTGGGTGTCGGGCTTTCCTCCATATTCAGATTCTCCTTACTCGTAGAAAACACTTTGGGATCCACCACGGCCGTCATTCCCTCCATCTCGGTATCCCCTTTTTCTTCATCATTACTAGGTTCTTCTCCCTCCACGCTCATGGAATCCTTCAACGCATTAAATTTGTTTTCCTCCCTCCATGCTCATGTTCTTCTTCTTTTCTTTCTAATTTTGTCTTCACATTCTTTATTATGGTATACTGTTGCAGTATCATCTATGCCTTCCAAGCATCATTTCCAAATTCAAAGGTTTCTTCATAAAGAGTGTTTTTTCTACACATATTCTACCTTTCAGTTAATAAATATATGACAGCAACATGCCTCATTTAAATATTGTAAAAGCATCCATCATTGCTTAACACTTTCTTTTTTTGTTATTTCAACGGGTGAGGTAAAGATAATACATAACTGTCAAGCACATAAGTTTGGTTTGGATATTGAATGCCTAATGGACAAGGACGTTAAAGGCTTAAGAAAATTCTAACATAAATAAGTTTGGATAACTTGGTGCCACCCACCCATAATCATTTTTTTTAATCTTCATTATGTAAATTAACCTTATATTATTTCGTTTTAGGAGCAATTTCATCTATTCATTTAACCATTTTTTTTTCAGGAATCCTATGGACGAAGTCTAACGCAACGATTTCATCCATTTATATATTTAATTATATATTTGTTAATATAATTTACTATTTGTATTTCATCCTAATAATAATAGATTTTTTTTCCTCGCGCACGCTCCATGGCGCGTGGATTGTACTAGTATACTCTTATTTTGACATTTATACTTATGCAGAATTTAATAAGTTTTCTTCTATTTTTATATATGTATAAAATAAATGAATTTTACTAAAAACGTTACATAATCATTTTTTTACTAAAGTTGAAGGTAGTATATATACTCGTATTTGAATCTCTACCCTTACTATTTTGTATCCACAAATTTATTAATTAAAAATAATTTTTTTTACCCTTTAAATATTTCTCATATAATTATAAAAAAAATTCACAAATTCTTCAATTTACTCCTTCACATTTATTGTACAAAGGTCTAAATGCATTTATGGGCAAAAATGTAGGGATGTCGTATAGGATAAAACTCTTTTATTTTAAGAATATATATGTAGTTAATGTGATAAAAATAAAAGAAAAATGTAATTGGTTTGAAAAGACAAAAAGAAGGAGAAAAACAATGTTAACCGGGTATATAGTTGAGGAATATCTTTCTTTGGTTGTATTCTATAGGTATTACCGGGTTAATGAACCATGTTTTGTGTATATGTGCTATATGAGACTTGCTTGGAATTACACCGGATGGAATTTCTGTTGGTTTTTTCATCCTTTATATAAATCTTGTATGCATCTTATGTACTTTCCTTGCCATATATTTCACTATGGTACCCTGGCACCAATTAACCATACTTTGATGTCGGATATCATGCCTCATTGCAAAAATTATCTCCAAATAAGTTTTCCGCTACACCCTATTGGTGTGAGGTCCCTTAAACCTTGGCCTCACACCCGTAACAGTTATATATGAAAATCACTTATTGGAATTGCAGAGGTATTAAGAAAACAACCTTTTGGACGGAAATTGACAACAAGTGCAAAAACGAACATATTCAAATAATAGCATTAGCGGAAACTAAATCGGAAACCATCCCTGAAGAGAAAATTTCGAAAACGGCTGGTTTTGACGAGGCTATTTGGTCACCTGCTTCCGGTCGAGCGGGTGGTCTCGGTGTCCTTTGGAAGTCCTTCCAATTAACAAATGAAATCATTACAGTAGAAATTCAACTACCTCGAATTATAGGGCTTAAATATGAGAATATTAATGATAGATTCATGACTCTAATGTTGTTTGTTTACGCGCCGCCGGGCCCTCAAGAGAAAGACTCGTTTTGGAAAGCCTTAATATCCATCATGAGGGATTCGTCCATTCCTTGCATTGTTCTGGGTGACTTGAATGAAATTATATGTAGTGAAGACAAGCTGGGTGGTGCTAACCTTCGTCCGGCTCGATTCACTAGACTCCTACAATTTAAAAATGAATGTGCTCTGCTGGATTTACCTACTTTTGGGAACCCATTCACTTGGAGAAAGAACCCATATGACGAAAACACCATTCGCGAAAAACGTGACCGTGTGCTTGTTCATCACCAGATCATTCAGAAATTCCCTAACCTAATCACTCATAACGGAGCCTTCTCATCATCTGACCACTGCCCCATTTCAATATCTCTTGAGTGTGGCTCAGTTTTCAAGGCGCCCCCGTTCAAGTTTGAGAATGCTTGGCTTCAGCGGAAGGATTTCAGAAACATAGTTAAACAATCTTGGCGAGCAAATTGTCTGGGCTCGACTATGTATCAACTGATGTTCAAACATAGAATTCTTAAGAAAAAAGCCAAGGAATGGAATAAACGAACCTTCGGAAATATTTTCCGCTAATTAAATGATGTGGAAACTGAACTTCTCAATATTCAAGCTTCGGTTTCGAGAGGTAACAACAGGTTAACAAACAATAGAGAAAAGCTTCTAATTACAAAAAAAAAAAAAAAAAAAAAACTACTTCTTTACCAAAAAACCTTTTGGAACCAAAGAGCCAAGACAAAACATCTTAAACTCTCTGATTCGAACACAACTTATTTTCATCGGATTGCTTCAGGTCGGAGACATAGGAAACAAATCTGCAATATAACTTCTGCTGAAGGAACCTTGATAATAGGAGAAGAAAATATTAGAAATGAAATTAAGAGTGATTTTGAAAAAAGATTCAAAAAGGAGCCGATTGATGATAGACTCCTACAAGAAATGTTAAATCTAATCCATCCCTCAATTACCCCTGACGAAAATAATTACCTTATTCGACACCCATCTAATAATGAAATTAAGACAGCTGTTTTCAGCCTTGGCAACAACAAATCGCCAGGCCCAGATGGTTTTACAGCAGAATTCTATAAGAAATATTGGGACATTGTTTGCTTATCTATCATTAGAGCTGTAAAAAGTTTTTTCCACTCTGGAAAAATTCTCAAACAAATAAACCATACATTTATATCACTACTGCCAAAGCGGGATAACCCTACCAATACCAGTCACTACCGCCTAATCAGTTTATGTTCTATTTTATACAAAATCATTTCAAAAATTTTGACAGAAAGAATCAAAACAATTATCGGTAAACTAATTCACCCACTACAAGGTGCCTTTGTGTCAGATAGGGCCATCCAAGACAATGTCCTAATAGCGCACGAAATCTTTCACTCCTTCAGATCGCGCAAAGGTCGGGAGGGATGGTTGGCAATAAAACTTGACATGGAGAAAGCATACGATAGAGTTGATTGGAACTTCATAAGAAAGGTGTTAGAAAAATTTGGGTTCCACCCTACTTTCATTACATGGATTATGGAATGTGTAACGACTGTGTCCTTCTCTGTACTGGTGAACAACGGTCCTACTGATTTGTTCTTCCCCTCTCGTGGCCTACGTCAAGGGGATCCTTTATCTCCTTTCTTGTTTATCTTAGGGGCAGAAATTTTAGCTCGAAAACTCGCAGTAGAAACAAATGTGGAAAACAGTCCAATTGGATTTTCCTTCGGTAGGAGTGGACCTAGGGTTCCCTTCCTATCTTTTGCCGACGAAATCATTATTTTTACAAGAGGCAGTGCTGCCGCGGGACATAAAGTTAGGGAAATAATTGATTCATACTGAAAAGTTTCTGGGCAAAAAGTCAATTATCATAAATCTAGCTTCCAAGCCACAAAAGGCATTTCAAACTCGAGGATATCAGAACTTAGCAGTTGCTTAAGCATTACACATGAAAACTCATTAGAAAAATACCTTGGATGTCCGATTATTAACGGCAGAGTAAACAAACACACTTTTGAAGACGTCATATGTAAATCTAAAGAGCAACTAAGTAAATGGCGAGCTAATGCTCTATCACAACAGGGACGTGCAATTCTTATTAACACAAACTTATCGGCCAAACCGTTGTATACAATGCAGAACTTTTTGTTACCCTCGTCAATACATAAAGAGCCCTACCAGATTAACAGAATGTTCTTTTGGAATAAAGATCTACAACACAGCCCGCTTATTAGTTGGGATAAGATTTGTAGACCGAAAAAATATGGGGGAATCGGGCTTAGGAAATCGAAAGAGATGAATGAAGCCCTTCAAATGAAACTAATTTGGAAAATATTGGCTGAACCAGAAAATGTATGGGTGTCTCTCATTAAACACAAGTATCTTCGTTCAGCTAACATCCTTGAATACGTGAAAAGTGGAGATTCCTCTTGGCAATGGGCCAAACTGACAACTCTTATAGATAAATTTAAGACTGACCTTATTTGGTCAGTAGGAAATGGCTCATCTATCAAATTTTGGACGGATAATTGGATTACAACAAGCTCTCTGCTATCTAGGGATGATTGCCCCCAAATTAACAACATAGAAGAAACTGTTAGTGACTATATTTTAGGTGGTAGATGGTGGACGGAAAAACTTAGCAATACATTACCAAATGACGTAGTCAAAGAAATCCTGGACATTCCACTTCCCGTTTCCCCCTTTGAGGATCGCTTATACTGGTGGACTGATAGAGCTGGTTGGTTCACCACGTCAAGTGTATATAAGTTAATCACAGCTCAATCCTCATTAAGCATAGACAATAACGTCTGGATATGGAATTTGGATATTCCACCTAAGCTAAAAAATTTCCTATGGAAAGTTTGTCAGAATGGCCTCCCTACTGCCTCTAGGCTGGCTCAACGTGGGACTTTTGTACCTTCCACTTGTCAACTGTGCAACTGTGCAGTTGAAGATGACGTTCACTTCTTACTAGAATGCCCATATGTGCGCCCTCTCTTCCGCTTACCCACACATGTAAACTCAACTATATCCAGTATGATAAATCATTCACGAGAGATAAAACCTATCTTTTCATTCATCGGAAACAAGCTTACATCTGTTGCAAAGGTGGAGCTTGCCTTCTCTTGGTGGACGGCTTGGTACATTCGAAACCAATTTGTTTTTAGACAGGTCCCCATACCTCATAGGGAAAGTTCATTACGTATCATTAAAACCCATAAGGAAAATTGGAGTAAAACATCTCACTTTGAATATAGCTTGGATGCGGATTTCCCCTTATGCACACGAATCTCCAAGCATCCAAGGACGAAAAGAAAGCAAGGTAACATTACTTGGCGAAAATCCCCTAGGGGAACTTTCAAATTAAATTTTGATGGATCCACAATTTCAAACAATGATAGCTCGGCTGGAGCCGTAATCCGGGACTGGGACGGACATCCGATAACTATCTGTTATAAAAAACTTGGTAAACAAAGTCCTTTGAAAGCGGAAGCGCTTGCTCTTAAACTGGGAATCCAAAAGGCCATACAACTCTGTATCAATAAACTCCACATTGAAGGTGATTCCATGATAATCATAAACCACCTAAATAAAATATCTACCTGTCCTTGGGAAATCGAACTGATTTTATCAGATGTTAAATTTCTACTATCGACTTTGAAAGAAGTTTCCTTCTCTCATGTTCCCCGATTAGGCAATAGAGTGGCTGATAAGGTTGCACACCTTTGCCACTCTGCCTGGGGTGTCGATATTAACAACGATTCTGGTCTTCTAGACCTCATCCGTAAGGATGCCATCGGGTAGAGCTCGCTCGCTCGAATTCTTTCCTAATCAAAAAAAAAAAGGAGAAAAAAACTAATTAAAGGAAATAAATTTGAGTTAAACTCAGTGGCTATATTAAATTGAATTCAATTTATGAATTAAACCCAACTGTTAACAAATATATTGAAAATAAAAGAAAAAATAGGATTGATTTAAAAAGATAAAGGGAAGAATAAAAATAATAATTATAGGAGATATTAATTAAATATAGAAGAGAGGAAAAAATAAAAAAAAGTAGAAAATTAAGGATTGGTTGAATTAACTAAAATCAAGGAGAAGATGACACGTCATCAAAGTCTTCTAATTTAAAGTTTTATATAGATATAGATTGTTAACAAATATATTGGAAATAAAAGAAAAAAATAGGATTGATTTAAAAAGATAAATGGAAGAATAAAAATAATAATTAAAGGAGATAATAATTAAAAATAGGAGAGAGGAATAAATAAAAAAAAGTAGAAAATTAAGGATTGGTTGAATTAACTAAAATGAAGGAGAATATGACACGTAATCAAAGTCTTCTAATTTAAAATATTATATAGATATAGATTATGAAGATGGTGCAAAGGTCCGGGTCCTCACCACCCCTTGAACCCTTGAATAGGTAAATAAAGAGAGAAATGGGTCCTCACTACCCATAGCTACCAGAGTACACCACTACCTCTTGGGTCCTCCACATCGTCCTCGCTCGCCGTTGAAACCGAGCACCAGCAACTCCATCACTTCTTCCTTCGAATCCGAGCAGCAGTAGCAGCGGCCTCGTCCTTCTTCCTCTGAGAAGCAGCCCCTAAAAACCACCCTTTCTGCGACGCCTGAGCCCGGAGCCACCATCCCAGAAGCTTCCCGGAGCCACCGACGCCGCCAGCCCTTCCATTCCTTCCCTGTTTTATCGATTCAAATCCGGTGACGTTCCTTTCTCCCTCTATCGCTCCTAATCCTCGAAAAGCTCCGCCTTTGACTCCCTCTATTTCATTTGTGGCGCAATTACACTCCGGCGAGCCCCAATCGGACCCCGACGAGCTCGAATACCCTCCGGCGAGTCAAATCAAAGCCCGACGATTTCGGATTCCCTCGTTAGGCCTTCCACAACCTTCCTTTAAATTAGGATCGTAATGTTCTTCCCACGCACCTCCGCCTTAATACGAATGGTGTTAAGGGAATTACAACTAGTCCACGCATTGATGTATACCTCTGCTTCCTCATACTCGGTTCCCCCACATGGCTCACTGTAAAACCACTCATCTTCCTGGATGATGTCATTTTCGGGGGTTCCCGTAGGTTCGATAGCCAAACAGTTAACAGAGGATTGCTTGCACTTGTGACTATAAAGAACTTGTCACCACACCTGTAACAAAGGCCAGAATTCCGTCTTTGCTCTACCTCTTGGGACGGTAATGCATTGGAAGTTTTGCCATTGGAGAAACTGTGTGACGGAGCACACTGTCTACTACCGAAGTTAGTTGTACGATTCAGGTTGGTGCCGACTGATCCACCTCTCCACGGTGGTTTACTGAGTTTAACAATGGCTTGAACTGCCTTGTTGTTTAATCTTGCCTGCTCAAACACCGTCTCTAACGTGTCCGGTCGTCCCAATTTCACCAGCGATTTGATTTCCTCCTTTAATCCGCTTATGTAACTGGATACGAAGTAAGATTCCGGCAGGGCTGGGTTATCCGACAGCATACAAGCTCGGAGTTCCTCAAACCTTTCGTTGTATACTTCTAGGTGGTCTTCTTGATTCAACTTGTTGAATTCTTCCACGACCTCCATACCCTGTCTTTCCCCGAATCGGAGACACACGGCGTCAACCAAATCTTTCCATTCAGCGGTAGGATTCTGGATTAGGAATCCTTGCAACCAAACATCAGCCCTATCTGTCATATGCATAGCAGCGATTTCAACCTTGCTGCCGTCTGCAATTGAGAAAACCTTGAAGTACTTTACGCACTTCCGAGCCCAACTCCTGGGTTTCTTGCCGTCAAACGCCGGAAAATCCAACTTAGGGAATTGATTACCCCCAATTCTTGAAACCACCGACCAAGAACTGGAGTTGTCGCCCGATCTTGGTGTGTTCTGGATCGATTCACCCTTCAAATGCTTGTTCTCACCGCTAGGGTTCCGAATTTCACGATCCTTACTGCCCGATCCCAAGATTCCAGGGAACGCATCGTTTCCACGATTCCCGGCCGATACCGCCGAGTTCTGACCTGACAGTGTCTCGTTGGAACAAGGCGTCAGCGCATCAAGCCTTGTCCGTATCTCTCGCATCTGCTCGACGAACTTTGTGCATCGTTCTTCGTTTCTCCTGTTCCATAGCTGCTGCTCATCGTTCTGTTTTCCGAAATTGATCAGCAGCTGTTGAGTCTGCTCTAGTTGCGAATCGGTCTTCTACGTCTGCGAATCGGTCTTCTGTGTCTGCGCCTCGAAGCGAATATTCATCTGCCTGATCGAGTCTTCAAACGCGTACATTCTGCCATCGCCGAGGACGAGAGCTCTGATACCAAATTGTATTGGTCGAAGCCGGTACTGATAGTTGGAAGTGAAAGGAGGGGATGAGGAAAAGAGTTTAGAAGAAGGGGATGAGAAGCTTAGACTGTATAGGGAATTTGATATTATTTCCTGAATGAATCTCAAAAGGGGGATACAATGTCTCTTATAGGCCATAGGCGTTACATTCTATTGCCTAATCCTCCCATCCTAACACGAGGGTGTTGACAAGTGCGAGAGAGAGCAAGCGTGGGCGGTGTTGAGGCGAGGGGGTCCGGAGGAATCGAACCAAGCGAAGCGGAGGGGCGACTCTGAGATTGAAGACGATGCTGTACATGTGGGGCCCGCCTGCCTTCTTTCGTTTTTGTTTCATTCTTTTTTTATTTTGGGTTTGTTTGAGTCTGGGACAGAGAGTGAGAGTAAGAATTGAGAACTGGGCCTATTCTTTGGGCTTCAGATTTTGGGCTTGGGGAGGATGGGCAAGTTTGTTCTTTTAAAAATCAAAATGATTTGGGGCCTATTTTTTTATAAAATGAAAATTCGATTTTGAAGGTTTTCAAAAAAGGGCCGGATTTTGAAGTTTTGACAAAATAAGGGGCGGTTTTGGTAATTTAAATAAGGGTCGGTTTTATAAAATAAAAAAATAGTTGGGTCTATTTTATGGATCTAAACTTTGATAAAATATTTATTAAGGGTATTTTGGAATATGTTATGGACGTTTGAAAATATATGGAAATTTAAAAAGAATTATTGATTTTAAATTAAAAAGGGAATTGGTATATATTTTCAAAAGTCGGAATTTGTTAAAACTTTATAATAATAATTTTGAAATAAAATATGTCGGAATTATTCTATTGGTATAATTTTGGGAAGTAGTTTTAAACGCCTAAATGTCTAATTAAATGGTTAAATGATTACTTGGTGTACGTTTAAATGTCATATGATCGAGTGTTTACTAAGATGATGTTGATATGATTACATGTTATGTGATAATTATGATAATTAAGGTTAATTGCGTTATACAGTATGAACTTGAGCCGTAAGAGTTTTGAGAAACTTGAGAAAATTCTTACTTGCTTTTAGCTTGATGATTGACTTGGTGAATCCTATGTGTGGAGTTATATGATGTGATATGTTATCATATGAATACATGATTGAAGCATGATTTATGTTGAGATCTTAATTAAATTAATGAGTATGGACCATGATATGCTAATATATGTTTTAAGCATGAGTTATGAAATGTTGTTATATGTTGTTATTATATGAATTTGAGTATTGAGATATGAGATGTTGCTATATGTGGAACTTACCTCATGATGAGTAGGGTTGGTACTTGGAGAACTATATTAGATCTTGATCTGAGATGCGGGATGGTAAACGTTGAATTATGGGATGAGTTGAAAGCATGATGATGGGATATTCGTTATGTGAACTTATATGGAAATATGTGTGCTTGTATGTTTGAATAGATAGACTTATATTTTCATTGTGATTGCTAGGTGATCTTAAATTGTATGATTGCTATCTTGTTGTTCTGCACCGCAAGGTAAGTTCCTAGAGCTTACTCGGATTGATTCTCATGTGCATGTAATCATAGGATATACAAGGTGTTGCATATGCATAAGAGCATGCCATGTAATATCATGCTAGGATTGCATTAACGAAATGGGCATTCTTATCTTGTACGCGTATGTAGACAGAACGGCCGTTATAGGTATTACCTGATGTGACATTTATCTTTATTCTTGTCGTATTAGTTGGTGTTTATTATTGAAAGTTGATTGCACTCGATGATGCGGTAGGCTTTCTGGTATAGAAAGTTGCCTGCTCTCGATGATGCGGTAGGCTTTTAGTAGTAAGTGTCATAGGACTCTTAGAGCCTTAGGCCTTATATAGTTGTCATTGGTCGTCTCCCCTTCATAGTTAGTAGGCTCATTACGTGAGGTTGGCCTGCACCGAGGGGTAAGGTAGCTTCATTGATGGTGAGTTGCTATAGGATTCCGTAGGAGCCTAGCGGGACATGCCATTTGACATTCTATGTGGGCCCATTAATCGTTTTCTTCATATATATATATAAACTGCTAGCATGCTTGCGTGATTTAAATTCCTGTCATGCATTATAAGCATGATATTAGAAATAGCGTATATGGTATGATTACAGTAGGACCTAGTCCTATGTGTGGGTCTCAGTCTGATCTCACACCCTATATTATTTTTAAGGTATGATTGCAGATATTTGATCCCTTTGTGTCTCTGTGACGGGGTTATCTTTTGGCGCTAGACTGATCGAGAGATTGACTTCACCAAACTACTGTCTTTTGATAACTGTATTTGGAGGATTTATGTTTTGATCCAGCACTGTCGTGACACACTGACTGTGTTAATTTGGATTTAGACATGAATGATTTGCTAAAAAAATGTTTTCCTCCACCCAGGCCATAGAACAGGTACATGGGTGTAACTCCGGGTCTCAAACGGACCTCGTGATGTTTTGGGTATGAAATCCCACTTTTTACCATTAATCATTTGGTTTCAAACTTCAACTTGTACTCTGATGTCCACTAAAGTGACCATGTTTTTATATACATTTTAGCTCCTTATTTTATATACTTTGCATATTTCGGGTTGGGAATATGTTGCATTTATGTAGTATATGTTTATTTGCAAGAAATAGATGTCTACATAAGTTTTGGTTTAATATTACAGAATTTGGAGCCATTCCGGGACGAAACCATAGGACGAGATTTCTACTCGACTTCGACCAGGCCTTACTAGAAGTCGACTATCATTTAGAGCAGAACCATGTCAAGAAACAGAAGAAGAGGCCAACTCGAGTTCTAGACTTTACTCGATGTCGAGTAAGTTACTCGATGTCGACCAAGGCCAAAACACACCCGAGCTCGAGGAAGAGAACCAGATCGAGGAGTTGTGAAGTGAAGGAAAGATCCGAGAAACTTTGCTCGACATCGACCAAACCTGTTCGAAGTCGACCAAGCCTATACCGAGTCAGTGCCCCAAAATCCACCAAGGAAGTGAAGCCAAGAAGATGCCAGTCGATATCGACTTGACTTAGTCGATATCGAGTTGAAGCTGGTCGATTTGTCTCCTGGAGGCCGGAATCGAGTTGCTGAAGCTGAAGTGAAGAAATGATGATCGATATCGGGTAAGGCTACTCGATATCGAGTTGACCCCAGTGGCCGATTTTGAGCTAGTCTGAGTCTTGTTAAGGTTCTATCCCGAATCCAATGGAGATATTTCCGAGAGAAGATTCCCAATACATGAAGATTTAGATGTTTTTATGTTTTTATGTTTTTATTTATCCTAAGGGTTGAACAATTAATTACCCTATGATTTATCTAGTTTTACTTGTTTAGATATATTTATTTCCTAAGTAGAGTTCTATCTTTAGATATTAGATAGAATTTCCTTCCTTGATTAGCAAGGATTGGAAGCCTATAAATAAAGCATATAGGGTTGATTTTTACATATTCCATCATACAATTCAATTAGAGAGAAGGAAAGGAGAGTAGAGAGAGAGAGAGAGAGAGAGAGAGAGTGGAGGCCGAGGGGAGTGAAGGAGCGAGAGCAAGTTGGCTTTGATCGGTTGTAAACTCTGTTTAGTTTATTAATGCCAGTTTCTTTTTCATCAATGATGTCTGCGATTGCGATGAAGAGCGAGTAGTCCAGATCCACCCACTTCTAGGGTTGGGGCGAGCCCGGCGTTAGCTATGCGTGTTTGAGGTAAAGATCCGACATTTATCATGTTTTAAGCATCTACTACCTTTTGTGTGTTTATTACCTATTCAATAGAGATTCATGCTAACAACTTGGATTATAAACATAAAATCGGTAGATATAATTAGGGTTTCTTGAAAGAGTTGTCTAATTGTTGGAAAAGGCGAAATATTGATCCTTCGATGCGATTTGCATAAGTATCGTTATTTATCTTGCCTTATGCATGTTTGGTTATCGTTGTTGCAAACCCCGATCTTGAAAGTTTTCTTTTACATAGTTTATTCCGAATTTCGCAAAGATTTGTCCTTTATTTTATTTTACTGTTTCTGCTCGACTTCGACCACCCCTTGGTCGACGTCGACTACTCATTCTCGATCAAGTAGATCGTTGTTGCTTCTGTCTTTGCAGGTTACTCGAAGTCGACCAGGTTTACTCGACTACGACCAAAACTTACTCGGCGTCGAGTTGGCTTACTCTAGATCGACCAAAATCCAGAGACTGTTGCTTACTCGGATTCGACTGTGCCTGACCCCTGCCAACTAACCCTAGTCGAGGTCGAGTACACCGGGGGTCGACAACCACTTGTGAGATTCTTCCGCTGCCTAGGATCCGCTGACACACTTCCTCGAGGATCGATCCTGACTTCCCACTGCTACATCAGGAGGAGGTCTTGTAATTATTTGCGTGGGCACGAATCTGGTTTGATTTTTTTTTATTATATTTTGAACTCGATTTCCTCCTACAACATACTCGGAGCGCAAGATCCGAACGAAGGTATCCGACCTTCGAAACGTAACTCGAGATTTCTAATCGCGGGCCGTTACAGATGGTATATAAATTATTTCACATTAAACTAATTTTCATATGTAAAAATATAATATCAATTTTTTTACATGGCAATTGAAGGTTTAAAAATTTAATAACATGTCTATTAAAAAAAATTTAATAACATGGCGCCATATCATTAACTAGCTAGTCGATGTAAATTTTGTAAAAAGAAAATAATTTTAAGTGCAAATTGAATGAGTAAATTAATCTTAAAATCTAATTTGTAAATTTTCAAACATTAAATTTGACATATAATAATTTAATGTTACACCATTAAATTTTGTATCAGATTATCATATCGAAAAATCAGACGGAATTTTTTCCATATCGAAATATTTAGATGAAAAAAACAATAAATATATACCAAATTCTTTTAAATTTTAATGGAGCTAATTAAATAGTTAACAGATCGGATAATGAATTGGGGTGTTGTTAGATACACCACAAATCACCCTTTTAAAATGCACGTTCATTTCAACGTGCAACCTTTTTTAATTAATTAACAGACTTTCTTAATTAATTAGCTTACAACACACTTGCACGTTGATTCCGACGTGCAAATTTGGGGTGTATTTATCTGGACCGATAAATTGAGTATTTGATACTTTTGAAACCGATCCAATTTCATCTCCCTTCCACCCCCACCAATTTTTATTTTTTTTTTGGAAGCGAGATAAGGATTAGGATGTCCGCCGATGTGCCGACTTCTTTCCTAGAGCGTCCGAGCGGACGAGAACCCGAAGTTCTGGATCAGTGGCCAAGCTATCATCGGCAGGGATGCAATACGCCAGACGGGCAATCCTGTCAGCAACTGCATTCGAGTCCCTGAAAACATGACGAATAACAACATTAGGAATGAAATTCATATGTAAACTAGTATCAGCCATCAGCAGCTCGATATTCGAAGGGCACGACCAGTCCCCTAGGAGAGCCTTAATGACGACCAGACAGTCATCCTCTATTAGGAGATTATGAATACCCAGATTTCTAGCCCTTGCAACACCCATATGAAGACCTAAAGCCTCATTGTACACCGCCGAGGTATTATTGCAAGTGCCCGATCCTAGCGAGACAACTAGGCCATGGTGATCGCGAATGACGAAGCCATACGAACCCGACCCTGGCGTAGAGTGTGAGCCGTCGAAATTGAGTTTGTGATGTCCCTGTGGCGGCTTCACCCATGACAGATCTTTGTGTTTAGTCCTTGTTGTTATAGCGTGGTGATTTTGACCTCTCGATGTGAAGTTCGAGGATATAGGGTGCGCGGTGTCATTATCAGTGTTCTAAAAATCGCGCCTAGGCGCCGCCTAGGCACCGCCTGGGCGCTAGGCGGGAAGCCACCTAGGAAGTTTTACGCCTAGGCGGGCCTCTAGGCGGATTTCCGCCTAGACACTGCCTTGTCCCGCCTAGGCGCCGCCTAGACCCCGCCTAGTCCCGCCTAGACCCCGCCTAATCCCGCCTACCCCGACGATTATTCAATTTTAGCTTATAGACATGTGAATAGTCGACTTAGGGTTTTTTTATCCCATAAGCCGGGATGTATTTGCTTTTGAGTCGAATCTATGGTTTTGGATTTTAGGAGGCTTAGAGTCGCTAGTCGGACACTTATTTTTGCGTTTATTCACTTTAGTGTTAGTTAAGGACCACAAATTTGGGTTTATAAGTGATATTATAGATTATTATTGCATTATATGAATTATTGATATGTGTTATGTGTTAAAATATAAAGAAACAATCATGTTTGTTCTAAGTCCGCCTAGGCGTCGCCTAGGCACCCGCCTAGCCGCCTAGGCACTAGGCGGCCACCCACCGCCTAGCGCCTTTTAGAACATTGGTCATTATCCATGCGATCCGCCCAAGTCCTCTTGTTGGAGTTACAAAATATAGTAATAGCTTGACACGAAGTGGAATTGGTGTGCTGAAACACCATTTGGTTCCTGAAGAACCATATGCCCCACCAAGCGAAAGCCAGATTTATTAGGACTTTTGTTCCGACTGACTTATGAATCCCATTAAGGATGTGGTTAGGTTTAGTAGTCGAGTCTGAGCCATGATTGCTCGGCCAAGCGATTCGTAGTTCTGCCATAACATATTTAGTCATTGGGCAACCGAGGAGCAAGTGAAAGGTAGTCTCCGCGGAACTACCGCAGAAACAACAACCCGACGGGACCGCAATATGTGAACTATGTAGGCGGTCAGAAGTAGGCAGACCGTCACGTGCTATCTTCCAAAGGAAATGTTTAATTTTATGAGGAATGTCGAGGTTCCAAATCCAATGACAATCGAAACGAGGATCCCCCATATGCATCGGGATGATTTTAGTTGCCGAGCTAGTTGAGAACCAACCGTCCCTACTAGGACCCCAATAAAGTCTATCAGTGAAATTTTTATCTGAAAGTTTGATATCGGTTACGTTTTTAATGATTGTCGGGCTCAGCAGACCCTGTAACTCTAGGTTTAGAGCGTCAGTGTCCCATTTATTATCATTTGTGATGAAGTTGTCTACAGACTAAGTAGCTGTCGAACCAATGACTGGTACAAGAGCAGATTGAAGTAAAGGAGTGTTGAGAGCCCAATTGTCTGTCCAGAACTTAACCGACTGGCCATTCCCTATCGACCAGCGCAATCCTGGGTTGAACAAATGCCTTATGGCCACTAATTTCGACCACTGCCATGAGGTGTTGCCTTTCCTTGTGTAGTCCATCAACTTATCCCCTTTTAGGTATTTTGCCGAGATAACCCTTACCCAGATATTGGAAGGTTCCGCAATAATTTTCCACAATAATTTCATTTGTAATGCTATGTTCATAGTCTCCGCCTTGTAGATACCCAGACCCCCAGACAAGGTATCGGAGCAGATTTTGTCCCAACTTACTAGTGGAGTAGCATTCGGACCCTTGTTCCAAAAGAATTGTCTGTATACTTTATCAAGCTCGTGCAAAATCGTCGCTGGCAGCATGAAAGCCTGCATGATAAAGAGAGGTTGTGCGCTTAGATTGGACTTAATGAGTACTTTACGACCCTCACTCGACAGAGAGGATGCCTTCCATTTGGTTAGTTGTTGTCTAGCTTTGAGGATAACATCTGCGAAGGTATCACGATTAACTCTTCTGTTTATGATCGGACATCCCAGATATTTTTCTAGGTTATTTGTTTGGGGGATGCCCAAAGTAGAAGACACGATGGTAATAGCAGTCGTTGAAGTGGCTGCTGAAACTTGAAAACTTGATTTGTGTAGGTTTACTTTTTGTCCGGAGATAAGACAGAAACGTTGGATTGTGTTATCCAGATTATTACAAGTAGTTTTGTTTTCTTTTCCAAAAAGCATAATATCATCTGCAAATGCCATAAACGGGATTCTAACACCCCCCTTTCCAAGCCTGAAGCCAAGATCTTTGGAAGCTTCTGCGTTTTGATGTAGAGTTCGTGCTAGCACCTCTGCTGTGAGGATGAAGAGGAAAGGGGAGAGAGGGCCCCCCTGCCTCAAGCCCCTTGAAGGTATAAAGGGAGTCGATGGTTCATCGTTTATCAGGACAGAATAAGAAACAGTTTGGACACATTCTTTGATCCAAAGAATGAACTTCTCATCAAAGCCGAACTTCTGAAGTACAGCGAAAAGGAAAGGCCACTCGATCCTGTCATACGCTTTTTCCATATCCAGCTTGATAGCCATGTAGCCGCATTTAGCTTTGGAGATTCTGAATGAATGAAAAATTTTGTGTGCAATCAGAATGTTGTCCTGTATTGACCTGCCTTTGGTGAACGCACTTTGCAGAGGGTGTATTAGCCTATCAAAGATCCTTGATAATCTGTTGGTTAGAATTTTAGAGATAATTTTATAGACAGTAGAGCATAGACTGATTGGTCTGAAATGGTTAACAGTTTCAGGATTATCAATTTTCTGAATCAGAGTAATGAAAGTGTGGTTTATCTGTCTTAACATTTTCCGCACCGGAAGAAACCCTTAACCGCCTTAATAACGGATGGGCCAACGATATCCTAGTAGGTTTGATAGAAACCAGCTGGCATCCCGTCCGGACCCGGTGCCTTGTCGGCTTTAATGGAGAACAATGCGTTCTTTATCTCTCCATTAGTTACTGTAGAGGTAAGGGTGGCATTATCATCTACCGAGATCTCATTTCCGATTACGTCAAGGTCTGTAGTGAAGCTAATACTATGGTTATAGGATGATCGAAAACGGGTCGAAAAGCATGAGGCAAACTCATTTCTAATTAAGTTGTTCTCAGTAAGGTGTAAGCCCGCTTCTGAAGTAAGGTGTTTGATAGTTTTCTTTCCCCGCTTAGCAGATGTTATTCGGTGGAAATAAGCTGAGTTCGTGTCATTCAATTTGGCGTGTTTTAGTTTTGCTCTTTTACTCCAATACCTCCTCTGGAAGTCGAGCATTCTTTCCCTTTTGTTCTGTAGTCTGTTGTGGCGTAAAGCAATGTCCTGCCTGTGGTCTGTAATTAAGATATGTTGCAGTCGAAGGATTTCTTCGTCGGTCTGATGTATCTGTTTGTGAATGTTATTGAAGGTTCGGTTGTGCCACTTTTTAGCCAGTTTTTTTAGCAGGGTCGTTTTCTTCACCAACTTAAACAGGTTGGAACCGTGAGTGTTATCTCGCCAGGCTTGTCTAACAATATTTGTGAACTCTGGTTTGGTTGTCCATGCCAGTTCAAAGCGGAATGGTTTCTTGTTGAGATGTGTCGGAGATCGTAGATCGATGGAGATCGGGGCGTGATCCGATGATGTGAAGGGGTGAATCTTGACCCGTAGGCCGTCGTACGCAGACATGACCGCACTTTGTGCGAGCAGACGATCGAGTTTGGCATAGGTGTTATTTATTGAACCAGTTTTCTTTCGTTGCCAGGTATAGTTCCCCGGGTGTGTGGGGACATCTTGTAGAAGAAGGTTGTTTTTAATTTCTTGGAGTCGTAGGAAACGACTCGTAGCCGGGGTAATTCCCCCCAGTTTATCAGCTGGGATTGCAATCTCGTTGAGGTCTCCGATAATACAGAACGATAATACTAAGCTTGAAGCATACCGTGAAAGGGACTCCCAGAAAGGATCCTTTGAGGCCCTGTCTGGAGGTGCATATACAAAAATAAAAGCAAAAGTTTTGTTCAAACTGTTGTCCTGATAGTTGATATGTATAAATCTATGATTAACCGAGACGAGGTTTATTTCACCCTCGCTTGGTGGGAGGTCCTTCCAAAGAAGGCAGATTCCACCCGAGAAGCCAATTGCCGGGTCGAAGGCGATGTTCGAGAAGCCGCATTTTTTCCATGAGTAGTCCGGTGGTGGTTTATTAGTTTTGGTCTCAATGAGAGCTAGGATATTGATATAGTTATTCCTGCAGAACAGTTCCGTATTTGTCCAGAAATTACGCCTTTTTAGACCACGACAATTCCATGAGCATATATTCATTA
Source organism: Persicaria tinctoria (assembly GCA_037127255.1). Classification (NCBI taxonomy): domain Eukaryota; kingdom Viridiplantae; phylum Streptophyta; class Magnoliopsida; order Caryophyllales; family Polygonaceae; genus Persicaria; species Persicaria tinctoria. The sequence continues at coordinate 80,649,674 of JBANSL010000003.1, read as the reverse complement.
AAAACCTTTTTGGACGCGAGATCGTTTGAAAATGGCGAGGAGAGTTGCCTGAATATGGCCTTGGTGAAGGTAAGTGGTAATGTGAATGTCGACGAAAGCACTTGTATTTGCAAGTGATTGTGCTCTTATTTTGCCGATAGCAACAAGTGGTGCCGAAATGAAAATGGAAAGCCACAAAAGCTGCAAGACAACCATCGCATAGTGGAGTTCCAATTTGAAATGTTCACAGTGGTAAAGAGATTGAAATGCATAGCACTTCCAATTCAATATATAACAGATATTTGAGTAATTATACAAAGTGATGAAAGAGTAGTGTACATACTCGAAGCAGAGTATTATAATTGTGAACTTATTATGCAAATAAGTAATTAAAGGCGCCATTGTCAGAAGTGTAGATGCCCGGTGGGGCTGAAAAGATTGTAATCGATCTTCATAAATGGCTTGTAAGCCAATATTAGGGATGATTTCCTTTGTGCTAGTACCATTGCCGATGACAGGCAAAGCCGGGTAAGCAAGACTGGAGTTCCACACACCAAGCTGCATCCAACCAAACAAGAGGAGGATCCCCAGCAACCACCAGCCTTGCCGAGGAACCCCCACCCCGAACCGCCCCGCCCACCTGCAAGCAAGAGGGAAACAACAGTAGAGAGCAGGAAAGGCACGAAAAACCGCAAGAAGAAGAGCAAGGCTAAGTATCCAACTGAACACGAGCATGTAAGCATAAGTAAAATAATAAAACATTAAGGGTGCTATGGGGAATAAAGCCCCAAGAGCACCAGCACAGCATACAATAGGGTGCGTTGCTCGACCGCACATGGTAGCAGTCGGTCGAAAGACAAACCCAAAAGGGAGCCCCAACAGCATGGGAAAGCTCAATAACCTTAGAGATCTAAAAGCAGGAAACAAGCAGAGTTCAAATACGCCAAAAGGACCACTACCCAAGAAACAAACATCGTTGCAATGAAAAACCAAATATAAAGTATGTTGTGCATTCATCGGAAACCTAGGCTTTGCGCTTCTTCAGTAGGGAGGACGCCGAGTCTTCCCCTGGGCAGTCCCCACCCATAGCCTGCTGAGCGGTTGCACTTCCCGAGGATATGAGTTCGAGTCGCGCAAGCCGACGAGACACCGACCGTGAAGTCGAACCCGGGCGAGAGGACTGCAGGGAGTCTGCAGAGGATGCACTTGTCGGCAAAGCAGCAGCTTGAACAACTGGATCGATCCCACCCGGAGGATCAACCTCCATGGAGGAATCACCCATCCCCGGGGGTGCCATCACACCCTGGGCTGCAGCAACGGGGCTGGCGACAGGGGCACCCTCACCCGTCCAACCCAAAATAACATCATCAGAAGGCGGGAGCACCTCCTCAGTCGAAATCAACACACCAGTAGAAGGGGGTATAGCCACATAAGGGGGTATAGCCACTGAAGGGGGAGGAGTATCAGATTGAACAGTAGTAGGAGCAACAAACACGACAACGACCGAATCCAGGCCGGTCATATAGGGCTTAAGGCTCTTCTTAGAATGGGCAGTAGGAACCGTGGCCTCTTTTGGCCCCACTTTAAACCACTCGGCTTCATCGGAGGAACCCACGCCTTCTTGTGGGGGTAGGATATTGATAATAGTGACAGGGAGTTTAGTGACTTTGGCAGTGCAATCATCAAACCCGTGAGAGAAGCCCCCACATAAACCACATCCTTGAGGAAAATCCTCATACCACAAGCGATGGCTAAGAGGTTTGGCAAACTCATCAAGGATAGTGATACCACCAACCAAGCGTTTAAGACAAACGTTGGTAGCAAAACGGGTATAGCACACCCTAATTTTCTGGTGAGACATCCTATCCATCTTAATGAAGGTACCCACCTTAAAACGCTCAAGGATTTCAATAAGGGCCTCACGACACATGAACTCTACCGGGAGTTTAGGGATACGCATCCAAATGTCTACATGGGTAATATTGGTGGCTATAGGGATAAAGTCAGGGAACCATTTGAGAAGAACCAGGATGAACCCAAAGAAATGATAGGGGCGCCCCTCCCAAATCCGGATAAGATCAGGCATATTGTTAAACCTTACCTCAAACCACCCACTGGATCGATCAATGATAGCAGAGGTTTTGGCACAGAAACGCCACTCGCTGCGAAGCTTGAGAAGGAGGCTCTCGAAATCCGACGAACCACCAAAACGAGAACCCAGGAGGATGTGCTGGTTTGACACCAGTGACTTATGTCTAATCTCAGCGAGCCTAGCGAAGAAGGCAGTTTGATCCTGCACAGCCGGGTCCGACACAGGCGGTGAGGGAGAGTCCTCCTCCACCACCACAGCCTTACCCTTAGCTTTAGAAGACAGTCTAGGGGGGGAGCCTCACCCATCGGAGTATCCGAAGGACTAGCAGTAGAGACCACCACACCGATTGGTTGGGGTAAAGTGTTTGGGGCTTGAGGGAGAGGGGTGGCTTGAGTGTCTTGCAAAGCATCAAGAAAGGATTTTGAAGGTTCCATTGAGGCACAAAGG